>SJYO01026388.1:10115638-10507943 GCA_006410555.1 Capra ibex | reverse complement strand
CCAGGGTAGTGAAGTACCCTTTATCTATCCCTTTGTCACCTTTGTCACAGTCTGAAATAAAACCCCCCAAGATTTTAGTGACGTCTACCACTAACGTCGGTACTTTAATTTTCTGCGAATGAGGAACCTTCCTTTCAATACTGGTTGGATCTATCGTAAAATTTTTCGTCTCTGTAATGAAACGGTTGTTTTCAGACAGAGTAGTTCCGATACCAAAAAGGACACCAGTACATACCTACACTCTCAACCTGACACTTCTTTCGACTCGCGGCTTCATAACTACGAAAACTTGACACCACAACCTCTTCTGAGAACTCTCAGGGAACCTGACGTTCCTCCAGGTTGGTCAGGTAAGATTTCCTCGAGCCAGGACCCACAAGTAACCTTCCTGACTACGATTTCGACTTTGAGATTTGAAACCGGTGGAGTACGTTTCTCAACTGAGTAACCTTTTCTGGGACAGGACCCACCCTAACCCCCGTCCTCCTCTTCCCCTGTTGTCTCCTACTCTACCGACTTACCGTAGTGACTGAGATACGTGTACTCAAACCCACTTGAGACCCTTGACCACTACCTGTCCCTCCGGACCGCACGACGCTAAGCACCCCAGCGTTTCTCAGCCTGTGCTGACTCGCTGACTTGTTGTTATTAACGGTGCTATAATATGATCAAAGTCTATATGTTACATCACTAAGTTATAACATATATAACACTTTACTAATGGTGTTATTCAGATCAATTGTAGGTAGTGACATGTTCAAACGTTTTTTTAAAAAAGGACACTATTCTACAAAAGTTCGCATGAGAGATTCGGTGGATTGAACGTTATCCTAAAATAATTGACATCAGTGGAACGACATGTAAAGTGGGGGACCTGAATAAAATATTGACCTTCAAACATGGAAAAGTAGTGGTAGTGGGTAAAACAGGTAAAGAATGAGGGGTGGAGACCGTTGGTGGTTAGATAAAAGATATAGACACTCAAGTAAAAACAATAATGTTTTGTTAAGGTGTATAGTCACTCTAGTTTGTCATAAACAGAAAGAGACAGACTGAAGTGAAATCGTATTGCGAGAGTCCCAGTTAGGTCGAAAAACGTTTACCGTTTTAAAGAAAAAAATACCGACTTATTATAGGGTAACATACATAAATGTGGTATGGAAGAAATAGCTAAGCAGGTAACTACCTGTGAATTAAGTAGGGAGTTACCTACCTACCTGTGAATCAAACACAGGGATAGAACTGATAACATTTATTACGGAGTCACTTGTACCCCACGTGTATAACAAAACTCAATCACAAAACACAAGATGTCTATGTGTGGTTCTACACCTTAAAGACGTATACCATCGACATAAAAATTAAACCCCTTCTTGAAGGTATGACAAAAGGTATCACCGACGAGGTCAAAGTGAACATGGTTGGTATGTACTCCCAAGAGAAAAAGGGTGCAGGAACAGTTGTGTACAATAAAGAACAGAAAAACGATTACCACTAAAATTGTCCACACTCTACTATAGAGTAACACCAAACCTAAACGTAAAGGGACTACTAACCACTATAACTCCTGAAAAATTACATGGACAACCGGTAGATATACAGAAGACATCTTTTTACAGATAAGTCTAGAAACCGGGTAAAAAATTTTCTATCTTAAGAAACAAAAAATCGATAACAGACCCTTCATAAAAAACTACATTATTAAATCACAAATATTAAAAAATAAAATTGACAGTATGAGTAAAATTTCTTAAATTCTCCCTTTCCTCTTAGATAACATCAATGGGTTTATAAATGGTAAAGAGAATGAGAAGAAAGTAAGGCTACAAAGTCTAAAAAGAATCCATAGTAAAGGGAAGGTCGATTTCTTAACGGAAATCGTAAAGAAAGTCTCGTAAAACGACCTCTGGTCAACAGACAAAAAAGGAAGTAGACTCTACGGAAATAAAGCAAAAGTAAACACTTTCTATAAAAGTGGTCAATATCTTAAGACCCAACTGTCAACAAAAGGAATTTGGGAAATTTTTACGACAAAGAGAAGCAAAACCGTAGAAAAGGTAAACTACTCTTTAGACGTCAGTAAACTTTATAAGACACATACATTACACAACAAAAAGAGTCTCAGGAAATTACTACAAAAGAAACAAAAATCAAAAGTCGTAGAATTTTAATAAAAACCTAAACCGACAGACAGAGAAGAACCGTAAACGACTCGAATAACTTAAATAGTCAAATAAAGAACATGGTTTTAACCATTTAAAAATCGGTAATAAACAGGTCTAAAAAAAAAAAAAGTAAAAGGAGAAAACTTAAGATAACTTTATTTACAATCCGGAAAACCATAACAAGGTGTCCAAGGACTCCGAGAATTGACAAAAAGTCAGAAAAAAAAAAAAAAGAAAAGTCTACCAATTAAAGATTTTAATAGATAGAAAATTGACTGACAAACGAGAATGTAGAGACAAGATAAGAACTCGGGTAGACAATTTATAAAATAAACTCAATAACATAAAAAGTCGAGATTTTAAAGGTAAACCAAGAAATGTCGAAAATAAAGAACCGGTGCTGAGAAATAGAAATGAAAAGAAAGTTTCAAAACGGGAATATCTAACGCCGTATCATGTTATTGACTAAGATTCAGAAGTAGATTATTGAGGTAATATACACAGTAGCACCCTAACCACAAACAACTAATAACAAAGGAAACTCTCAATTGTAAAAAACAAAGAAACATACGACTCATTAAAAAGGTAGATAAAACCTATAAACTCATAATCTTCTAAGATCCAAAACCAATTTAGGAGTCTACTTATTACAAGAAAAATCAAAAAATCTCAGTGAGTTGGACCAACTTTCACTTTCCCAATCAGCGAACCAGCACAGACTGGGAAACCCTGGTGTACCTGACATCGGACGGTCCGAGGAGACAGGTACCTTAGGAGGTCCGCTCTTATAACCTCACACAACGGTACGGGAGTAGGTCCCTTAGAAGGACTGGGTCCCTAGTTTGAGTACAGAACATGTAGAGGACGTAACCGTCCGTCCAAGAAATGGTGAATCACGGTGGTCAAACTTTTGCTGGGTGGAAGACACCTAACACCAAGGTCCTAGTTAATATAAAAGTTTCGGATGAAACATCACAGTAAACTTAGACAAGTAGTACACATGGTGGGTCACAGGCCACACCCTAGGTGTGTCACCAAATGAGGTACCAAAAGTTTAGGAAACAATACGACAAATTTTAGTTTAGATATGTACTTACCGGGTCTCCACTCAGGGTCTCAAGTATTCGTTGAAATACTCTAACGAAAAAATTCAAGAGAAAGGGGACACTAGAAAGACTATAAAGAAGAAAAGAACCCTAGGTGTGAAAGGTCGGGGGAACGGTCTTTTGACCCGGAAATCAAAGGGACGACGACACATGAAGGAGGTTTACGTAAACGTATCCCCCGGTTCTCTCTTTTTACGTTTGGTCTGTAAACTGGGTACTAGAACCCTGGTAGTGAGGAAACCACCTTTTCTTCCTAAAAGTAGGGAGTCTCTAAATCAATAGACGTCACTAGTAGGAAGACTGTAGGTGATGTCTTAACAAACCCCCAACCCTGACCTCTCTTACCTTTTATTATCACTTAAATGGACGAGAAACTAGAAATTTTCTCATGGCTAAAGACTAAAAAACTGATCTTTCTCTATAGAAGAGACTCATGAGAAAAACAGACGTGAGTCAACATACAGGTCGAAAAGACGACGAAAAACTCTCTTCCGGTCAACTAATCTCTCCCCCTAATTTTTTATTTTTTTTCGGTCCAGTATGACTTCCCGTCTTGAGATCCCTTGAAGTCACTACCAAACCACTATGGAACCTAAGACCAGAAAATGGGACCAGAAGACGATGGTAAATAAAAAGTCTTAGAAGTGTACCAACGAGTTACGTAAGACACGTTCCAGCTATCAACCCAAGTCACCCCCTCTGTTCCTTTTCACACGAATGTGGTAGAGAGTGTCCTGGTCTTGGCAGTCTAACAAAAAAATTTCTACACTTACACACTTTGATTCAGATTGAACTACAAATCCAAAGTCCCCCTCTTTTAGTTCTCTACTCGAGAGTTTGTACATAAGTGTAAAAACGGGCAAAAGGACTTTTGTATAAACAATGTTCGTCTATTTATAATCATCATTTCCAATGAGACACCTTTTAGTAGGTAAAGATACATCTCAGGATACCTTTTAAAAGACATAAGATTCCTAAAGTTTTCTACCAACTAGAAAAATTGCAGACATATCATGACGTGAAGACAATAAATACAACACTACCGTTTTTATGACGTCTTTAATGTTCTAAGTTTCAAGGAACCACCTTCACACAATACGACTAAAATAATATCGAAATCGAAAGTTGTATCAACGAGTTTCCTAGATCTTATATCCATTCATCCAAGTACCCCAGCGTTTCTCAGTCTGTGCTGACTCGCTGACTTGACTTGACTAAGATATTTTTTATCAAATAATTTCTCTATTTATTTTCCATTAAGAACTTCAGTAAGCCTATCGAGACAAGATGGAAAGTATACACCGGAATTCGAGAGGTGTCTAGTGTGTGGTGAAACCTCCTACAAGTATGACAATCCATACACCGTCTCTTAGAGAAACGAAATTACCCATATTCCTACTGGGTACATAGTAAATCTTAATCTGAAAAAACGATGTATATTGTCCGAAGGGACCATAGAGTCTACATTTGATAGACGGACGTTACGTGCTATGGGTCCAAGGTAGGGACCCAACCCTTCTAGGGGACCTCTTCCCTTAGCATTGGATGAGGTCATAAGAACAGACCTCTTAGGGTACCTGTCTCCTCGGACCACCCGATGTCAATAACCCAGTGTTTTCTCAGGTTGTATTGAATCACTGATTGTGGTATGTGTGTATATTGTTTGTTTTGGGTCGTTTTGTCGTCATTGAGTCAATTCTAGATCGAATAAAGAGAAAGCATGGACTTCCTTCAATCTCAACCAGACTCTTAGAAACCACCCAGGTGTCTCAGTAGTACTTACCACGTCGGGACGACTGAAGTCCTCGTGAAGCACCAAGATTACTGACACCAAATATCTGTAGTATATGAGAAAGGGTCGACCGACGTCCTGTCCTCGTGTTCTTACCAGTGAAAGACCACCTCAGTCGAGGGAGTCTCCTCGGGAGGGTGTTGGGTGTGTTGTGAAGACGAAGGTATAGTGACAAGTCCTGAAACAGTGTACTGGTGTAGCGAGAGGCCCCACCAGAAAAAGACTACGTACTGGTGGGATGTATTATAATCCTAAAAGAACGCCCCCTCCTTCCCTTCTTGTCTACAATGTCATCCGTCGATCGGCCGACATGGCATCGGTCTCGACGGTCTTTGTTTTCCTATCTCTACCTTGGTTACATTTATTCTCTCCACTAGTAGTATAAGAATGTTTTACTCTATTTACCAAGAATTATACGAAGTTCTAGGAACGTCTAAGTGACATCTTTTTATTTTTATGTCTTTACACTTTTCAAACAAAGGAAGGGTCAAGACACGGGGTTCGCTCAACCAAAGGCAAAGACCTCCGTTGACGACACAGACAACTGGTCCCAAAGGTAATACAAAAGCTTTATAACATGTGTCGCACTGACATTTACAACATACTTTAATTAAAATATGTAATTTTATGTAACTACACCCCGTACTTAGGGAACCGCACTACTTCTGCTCTACCACAATATTTCTCTTTCCCACATCAACCCTTATACACACACTTAGTCTACCTCTGTACTTTTTTGTCTGACTCTCAGCACCAGGGTCCGACTACTGGGGAGACAGTCGACAGACCACGGGACTTTGACCAAGACTGCGCAACAAAAGAGAAAGAAGCGACTCGATCGAACTTATGTCCCTAAGGAGTCTCACCCTCAGTGTCTATGACACCCCGTTCACGAGGACTGACGGAATTCGTAAAAGTACTTTCCCATATTGAGTAGTCCTACCTTTTTTCGTAGGATCCAAATTCCAAATTTTGGAATGGACCAGTTACTCCTGAACGGAGACAATGGTAAGAAGAGTGTCGACGACAAAGGAAGGGAGACGAAAGAGGTCCTTCGGTGCGAAGAGACGGAGTCCCAAACACGGAGGCAAAGACCGTCACGGTGGGGGTATCAAAGCGGACCAGTGGAGGAGGAGAAGATGGACGGGGAATGTAAAGTAAACTTGGAGTGACGAGTCACGCGAGAAGGAAAAATTGGGAGAGTTACTTCAACCGACAATTCAAAAGGGAAAAGAAAGGGAAAAGAAAGATTTGAAGTACTTCGAAACTTGACGTAACGTATACAATTATACTTGTCAGTGAAAAGGTAACCAAATCACGGACGTTAGTGACATTCATAGGTGAGTTGTATTTAAACACCTTTTTATAAACCACTCATACTACTAATTAAAAGAAAGTTGAACTGACACGGTGACCTACTGATCCGACTCAGTTTATAACAATGCCCATACAGACCCTCCCACAGAGACCTACTCTAATTGCAAACTTGACCATCCGACTCATTTGTTCTGAATTTGGGAAGGATTCATCCCTCGAGGAGAAGAATCTGACGGTCATTCGACCCGAAGGGACCACCGAGTCTACCATTTCGCAGACGAACGTTACGACCTCTGGGTCCAAACTAGAGACCCAGTCCTTCTCGGGGACCTCTTCCTTTACCGTTGGGTGAGGTCATGAGAACGGACCCTTTAGGGTACCTGTCTCCTCGGACCATCCGACGTCAGGTACCCCGACGTTTCCCAACCTGTGCTGACTCACTGATGAGATGTCCGACCCTGTAGTCCGAAAAAAAGGGGATGAAAACCTGAACTCGACTTAGGAACCGAGAAGGACCCAGAATGTTGGTCACCGGAAACGGGATCTTGATATGATAGTCGTGAGAACCAAAGAGGTCGCAAACCTGAACCTGAGTTGGATATGACAACCGAGAGACTCAGAGGTCGGTGGTTNGTGAGGTCATGAGAACGGACCCTTTAGGGTATCTGTCTCCTCGGACCATCCGACGTCAGGTACCCCGACGTTTCCCAACCTGTGCTGACTCACTGATGAGATGTCCGACCCTGTAGTCCGAAAAAAGGGGGATGAAAACCTGAACTCGACTTAGGAACCGAGAAGGACCCAGAATGTTGGTCACCGGAAACGGGATCTTGATATGATAGTCGTGAGAACCAAAGAGGTCGCAAACCTGAACCTGAGTTGGATATGACAACCGAGAGACTCAGAGGTCGGTGGTTGAAGTCTGGTCCCCTGAACAGTCGAAGGTATTAACGTACTCGGTCAAGGAATACCATTTAACGAAGGATAGTACTACATATGTGTATATGGGATGACCGAGTCAAAGAAATCTCTTGGACCTAGTTATGTCACCCGAACTATTAGAAGGTATTTCATTGAGATTCTCCTCTGTTTTATAAAGACTTTTAGAGGTGACACCTAGACTTCATTCTTTCGGTAGAACACCACAAAGACCCTTATAGTATACTTCATATATATAGGAATCCTACTCCTACTCCTACCGTTAATCTCGATACATTAATCTGACGTGGCGAAGTTCCCTTAGATCTCTTCGGTCTCTAACTCGGGTCTCGTGTGGTTGTAACTCTCAAGTCTTTCCCTCTTCGGTCGTCCCCCTCAGACTCTTCCTTGTCCGTCACTCCTTCTCCTTTTGGTCATCCACGACATCCGTAACCTCTTTCACTTTCCACTTTCACTTCAGCGAGTCAGTACAGGTTGAGACACTGGGGTACCTGATATCGGGTGGTCCGAGGAGGGAGGTACCCTAAGAGGTCCGTTCTCATGACCTCACCCAACGGTAAAGGAAGAGGTCCCCTAGAAGGACTGGGTCCCTAGCTTGGGTCCAGAGGGTGTAACGTCCGTCTGCGAAATGGGAGACTCGGTGGTCCCTTCGGGAATCGTTGCCTCCGTATTAAGAAACGTTGTCAAGAATTGTATGAAAAACGGTTTCACGGGAAACCTTAAAACCACTTCAGACACACTGAGGAATTTAGTTTCCGAATTTATTTATTAAAAATTTTATTATGACAATGTATTCTTTGGTTAATATTACCTTTTTGTTTACACCCTATAACATTCTATATAAGGAGAAAGAATTTCTGAATTTATCGTTCTGTTATATAAATTTATATCTGTTAAATTTCATTTTAAATCCCTGAAAGGAACACCAGGTCAGCAATTCTTAGACGGAACGTTATGTCCCCTACAACTAAACTAAGGACCAGTCCTTTGATCCTAGGGTATACGACTCCTAGTTGTTCGACTGGGCGACGTTAATGACTCGGACACGTGACGTTGATCCCGCAGGTGCACGACGGTTCATCCTCGGACTTACGACGTCGATGATGGACTACGTCGGCGTATTTAAACAATGTTTTACAAAATTTTTCTAACAAATTCCAGTAGTTGTACTGATCTGATGTACAGCCAGGTACAAGATTTTGTTGGTATAAAACCAGGATTTTGACAACATTAAAGTATTATTACTATTTACCATAAAGTTCTATATACGGTGTCTAAATTACACTACACTTTTATAAACAATAAAGATAAATACTGTCTCAGTGTCCTCGATGATTATAAAGGAAACAAAAGAAGGAAGAAAATATTACCTTCCTTTATGAATCAAAGTATCTTAATCACTCCTTTCTACAGGCACGGATTTCTGAGGACTGAATGTGGAGGAGTAAAGAACCCCCAGGCACTAATAATCCATATACCTGAAATCCGAGTGTTGGAAACCATCCCTTGATTTGACCTAGAACTGTTTTTCATGTCTGACGACGACGACGACGATTCAGTGAAGTCAGCACAGACTGAGATCTGTCCCACAGATTTTTTGACTGACAATTTAAGTCCTCGAAAGACTGTCATGGTTCTGGTACTTCTTATTTTTAGTCATAAATGAATCGAGAACACATAAGGAACCTTTCTTTCAATACTGGTTGGATCTGTCGTATAATTTTTCGTCTCTGTAATGAAACGGTTGTTTCCAGGTAGATCAGTTCCGATACCAAAAAGACCACCAGTACATATCTACACTCTGAACCTGATATTTCTTTCGACTCGCGACTTCTTAACTACGAAAACTTGACACCACGACCTCTTCTGAGAACTCTCAGGGAACCTGACGTTCCTTTAGGTTGGTCAGGTAGGATTTCCTTTAGTCAGGACCGACAAGTAACCTTCCTGACTACAACTTCGACTTTGAGGTCATGAAACCGGTGGACTACGTTTCTCGACTGAGTAAACTTTTCTGGGAGTGCGACCCTCCCTAACCCCCGTCCTCCTCTTCCCCTGCTGTCTCCTACTCTACCAACCTACCGTAGTAGCTAAGCTACCTGTACCCAAACCCACTTGAGACCCTCAACCACTACACGACACTAAGTACCCCAGTGTTTCTCAGTGTGTGCTGACTCACTGACTTGACTTGACACATAAGTACTAAAACAAAATTTTCAATCATTGTGTTCGTAAAAATATTATGAAATATTAAATATATTCTACATTTTTATAGACCAGAATGAAATAAGAGAGTTGTTGTCTCACTCTGTGTGTATTGTATGTGTGTCTGACACATAAGGTATCTACAAACTAAGGAGGTCATCTCCGTTTTCAACTCAGAGGTAAATTGGCGTCTGTGAAAATTCATGGATGAGTTTTGGCGTCACAATTTATTATAGCTGGACACTTAATCACACACACGCGACTCAACACAGGTCGAGGAACGTTGGGGTACCTGACATGGGGTGGTCCGAGGAGACAGGTACCCTAAAGGGTCCGTTCTTATGACTGCACCCAAGAAGTCCTCTAAAAGGGGTGGGTCCCTAACTTGGACGTAGAGGACGTAACCGTCTGTCTAAGAAATGGTGACGCGGTGGACCCTTCGGGTGATTACGTAGTCTAAACCCAGAGTCACGTTTATCTAAATACAACGGTACTTAAGTATAAACGACCACTTAATACACATATTCAAATTTCACATAGTTAGTTACCTTGGACATTATATGTGTCTTGTATGATCTGTCGACGGATGTTGTTTCTGAATAGATCAGACTTTACAGTGATCACGACTCCAACTCTTCGGGAACAAATCTACTTTCATGAATTTTAGGGGTGTTCGAGACCGGGAATCCCTACCATCCACCTTTACAGCAAAACAGGTTGGTTCAACTAGAACTTACGGACCAGTTTCAGTTAAATTTTTCGACAGTGTTCACCTAATTAAATTAAGTTATTACATACACACCTTTCACGTCAACAATGAACTCTCTAAAGTTTGGTAGCCGAGAGACATAATGACATACATAATTTACAAACAAATCAAACTTACCCCACGTAACCAACAAGTTTTATCTTGATGTATCTTGACTCGATACACTTTGACTGTTCAACAAAGTCTAGGTACATAAATAATAGGCAAATAGATTTTAGCTAACTCCATGATGAGGTAGGACTGAAACACGACAGCATGTTTAAACTCATCGTATCACGGACAGAAAGTCTTCGTGGATCTAGAGACCCATTTTACCGACAATTTGTCTTTATTACTTCTTATCCTTCAAGTACTATCTTCAAGTACTACTACACTCTCTTGTGACCTCCTGTAGAGAGATTGGGTCTCTCTTCCTCCTTTCGAAAGAACTTCCCCTAAGTGGTAAATCGATATCCGTTCCCTGTAAAACGTACGGACACATTAAATTGACCATCGATTTACACAACTTAACGACAGATTAAAAGTATGAGACATCTAAGGAAGAAAATTTTTAACCTCATATCAACGAAATGTCACAACACAAGTAAAGACGACATGTCGATTCACTTAGTCGATATACATATGTATATAAGGGAGAAAAAACCTAAAGGAAGGGTAAATGGGATATCCAGTGGTGAGATATCTAACAAGACGAAGGAGTTTCTCAATTCTTTAGTTTAATTCAGTGGTATCTGTCAATAAAACATTAGGACTAGAAAACCAAGTGATAGACTCGTTAGTGAAAAGTATAATAGTATCCGTATGAATCTCCCAAACAGACTGTGTGTGTGCGTGTCTGTGTGTGTGTAAAAACAACAACAAGTCAGTGACTCAGTATGGACTGAGAAACACTTGGGTACTCGACGTCGTGCGGTCCGAAGGGACAGAAAGTGACAGGGGGACTCAAACGATTTTGAGTACAGGTAACTCAGTCACTACGGTAGATTGGTAGAGTAGGAGACAGCGGGGGAAGAGGAGGACGGAAGTTAGAAAGGGTCGAAGTCCCAGAAAAGGTCACTTAACCGAGAACCGTAGTCCACCAGTTTCATAACCTCGAAGTCGTCGTCAGGAAAGTTACTTCACGTTTACAGGTACACTAGTGATCTCTGAGAAGACCGTTATCCATAATACGTAAACCAAACCTAATAGGTATATGTAAAACTTGTTCCTAGAATCCGAATCAAAATAGGAAACACATACAACCATCAAAGTTATCAAATGATTCTTAATGGTCAGACGAATGTATTGTCTTTAAAAAACGGTGACACTTTTTACACTTTAAATGGACTTTTGAAGAAACTCTTGCTGTCGTGAGGTAGGACTACTTTCCTAAAACTTTGAAATAATTACAACCACAACTGTGACTACCAATTGTTGAAGAGTCGGAAATATTCCTTATATATTTCAAGACTGAAAATTCATTATTTTGATTAATTCGGAGAGCAGATACAAAAATTTTAGGTAAACGACAGAATTATCTCCACAAGAAAGGAAAAAATATATTTCGTTTGTAGTGAATTTGATGTCATACCATATAAACGAATATAGGACATTACGGATCTACTTTATTCAAACCCCCCAACATACTAATACTATAAAAGAATATTCACAATCTCATAGATCCCAGTTCATATAAAATCCATATAAAAAATATTAGTAATGAATATATTCAAACTTTCACTTTCACAATCAGCGAGTCAGCATCGACTGAGAAACACTGGGGGTACCTGATATCGGATAGTCCAAGGTGACAGGTACCCTAAGAGGTCCGTTCTTATAACCTCACCCAACGGTAAGGGAAGACACTCCCTAGAAGGGCTGAGTCCCTAAGTTGGGACCAGAGGACGTAACGTCCGTCTAAGAATGGAAGACTCGGTGGTCCCTTCAGACTTAATGAGATATGAGTCAAGTCAAGTGAGCGAGTCAACACAGACTGAGAAACGTTGGGGTACCTGACGTCGTGCGGTCCGGAGGGACAGGTAGTGGTTGAGGATCTCAAATGAGTCTGTGTACAGGTAACTCAGTCACTACGGTAGGTTTGTAGAACAGTAGACAGCAGGGGAATAGGAGGTCGGAAGTCAGAAAGGGTCGTAGTCCCAGAAAAGGTCACTCAACTAAGAAGGGTAGTCTACCGGTTTCATAACCTCAAAGTCGAAGTTGTAGTCAGGAAGGTCACTTATAAGTCTTGACTAAAGGAAATCCTAACTGACCAACCTAGAGGAACGTCAGGTTCCCTGAGAGTTCTCAGAAGAGGTTGTGGTGTCAAGTTTTCGTAGTTAAGAAACTACGAGTCGAAAGAAATATCAGGTTACGAGTGTAGGTATGTATGACGACCTTTTTGGTATCGAAACTGGAAACAACCGTTTTATTACAGAGACGAAAAATTATACGACAGATCCAACTAGTATTGAAAAGAAGGTTCCTCGTTCGCACAAAGTTAAAGTACCGACATCAGTGGTAGACGTCACTAAAACCTCGGGGGGTTTTATTTCAGACAGTGAAAAAGGGGTAGACAAACGGTACTTCACTACCCTGGTCTACGGTACCAGAATCAAAAGACTTATAACTCAAAATTCGGTTGAAAAAGTGAGAGGAGAAACTGAAAGGAGTTAAGTCAAGTCAGCGAGTCAGCACAGGCTGAGAAACGCTGGGGTACTTAGTGTCATGCGGTCCGGAGGGACAGGGAGTGGTTGAGGGTCTCAAGTGGGTTTGAGTACAGGTAACTCAGCCACTACGGTAGGTTGGTAGAGTAGGAGACAGAGTAGGGGAAGAGGAGGACGGGCGTTAGAAAGGTTCGTAGTCCCAGAAAAGGTTACTCAATTGAGAAACGTACTCCACCGGTTTTATAACCTCAAAGTCGAAATAGTAGTAAAGGAAGGTTTCTTGTGGGTCCTGACTAGAGGAAATCCTACCTGACCAACCTAGAGGAACGTCAGGTTCCCTGAGAGTTCTCAGAAGAGGTTGTGGTGTCAAGTTTTAGTAGTTTTCGTAGTTAAGAAGTCGAAAGACGTGTCAGGTTGAGAGTGTAGGTATGTACTGGTGACCTTTTTGGTATCGGAACTGATCTACCTGGAAACAACCGTTCCATTACACAGACGAAAAGTTATACGATAGATCGAACCAGTATTGAAAGGAAGGTTCCTCATTCGCAGAAAATTAAAGTACCGACGTTAGTGGTAGACGTCACTAAAACCTCGGGGGGGTTTTATTTCAGACTGTGACAAAGGTGAAAAAGAGGTAGACAAAGGGTACTTCACTACCCAGTCTAGAAGCTAAAGACTTACAACTCGAAATTCGGTTGAAAAAGTGAGAGGAGAAAGTGAAAGTAGTTCTCCGAAAACTCAAGGAGAAGTTCAAGACGGTATTCCCACCACAGTAGACGTCTAGACTCCAATAACTATAAAGAGGGCCGTTAGAACTAAGGTCGAACACGAAGAAGGTCGCGTCACAAAGAGTACTACATGAGAAGTAGGTCGGTATTATACTAATACCAACGTTTGTAATTTCAGTCACTTAAGACAACAGTATTACTTAAGGGTGTACACATATCTAACAGAAGTTCTTTGAAGACTAAATCTATCACAAACGGAAAAACGGTAGATCGAACTAATAAAAATCAGTAATAGATCTTTTTTCCGTTTGATGACTTCAAGTGACCTTTGTTATTTCTAACAATAGTACCTTACATCTAGAATAAACAAGACAAGAACACCATTATCAAAGATTATGTAATGAGTCCTGTTTCAAAGAAAGAGTCAATACAAACGAGACACGTTTGTACCAAAGGTTATACAGAAGACAATACGGTCCTTAAAACAAAAGTAAAGACGAACCATCAGAGTCAAAAGAGTTCTTCTATATGTATTTAATTAATAATCACAGGTCTTCTTATCAACACGACAAACGACGGGAGTCTTCACTTTGGTGTATGGTAAGACTACAGATCCCTAAATCAGCTTTTCCAAAAAATTCATTCCGTTCATTATCTTTTCTTCTTTTGGTCCGAACGTGGAACTCACATACTCTTACGAAAATCCCTTAATCTTAATATTTACCAGACCTTTGGATTATATACATATCGAGTCGAAAACTTGATGTACTTTTTCTGAGTTATCTTCAGTAAACTTTCAATCTTGGACGTAGACATGGAACCTGTGTGATAGGAAAGAACCGGGACGTCCTCTTGGGATTCCATTTTTAAGAAACTTCGTCTATACAATAAAGTAGAAAAATTATTCTTATATAATGTCCATCGTACACTGACAGTCCAAAATCTGTATTGACTAGTTATCAGTACATACCTACACTCTCAACCTGACACTTCTTTCGACTCGCGACTTTTTAACTACGAAAACTTGACACCACAACCTCTTCTGAGAACTCTCAGGGAACCTGACGTTCCTCTAGGTTGGTCAGGTAAGATTTCCTCTAGTTGGGACCCATAAGAAACCTTCCTTACTACGATTTCGACATGAAGCCGGTGGAGTACGCTTCTCAACTGAGTAACCTTTTCTGAGACTACGACCCTCCCTAACCCCCGCCCTCCTCTTCCCCTGTTGTCTCCTACTCTACCGACCTACCGCAGTGACTGAGCTACCTGCACTAAAACTCACTTGAGGCCCTCAACCACTACCTGTCCCTCCGTACTCCAGTGTTTCTCAACCTGTACTGACTCACTGACTTGACCTGACTCGACTAGACACATATTTAAAGAGGTTTTATATAGAGATAATTATACAGAGACAATATCAATCTTTGTCATTTTATCTCTCGTCCCTAATAATGTAACAAGTCATAAGTTGAATGACAAAAAGACTTATGAAAAACCCTTAGAGGACCAACCATCCTTAGGGTGGCTACACAGCAAGAATTTTGACGGTATATATAGATTTTAAAACGTCCTCAAAATTCTAAATTCAAATGTATAAGTAACAAAAAGACGAATTTAAATGAACCGATACGGCTCACGATCAACACCGTACACCTTAGAATGTCGTAGTATGTCGTAGAAAGTAACGTCTCGCGCTTGAGAGAGCAACACCGCGCCCGGGTCGTCAACGACATACACCCGAATCAACGGGGTGTCGTACACCTTAGAATCAAGAAACTGGTCCCTAACTTGAGCGTAGGGACGTAACCTTCCGTCTAAGAATTGGTGACCTGGTAGTCCCTGCATGGTTATAAGTAACTAAAAATTTTTTAAGTATTTCCCATCACCATCGAGTCGACCATTTCTTAGGGGGACGTTACGTCCTCTGAGCTAAGGACCCACCCTTTCTAACGGGAGTTTTACCCTATCTGATAGGTGAGGTCATAAGTACCCGAAGGGACCACCGAGTCTGCCATTTCTTAGGTAGACGGTACACCTTCTGAACTCAAACTAGGGACCCAACCCTTCTAGGGGACCAGCTTCCCGTGCCGTTGGGTGAGGTCATAAGAACGGACCTCTTAGGGGTACCTGCCTCCTCGGACCACCCGATGTCACGTACCCCAGCGGTTCTCAGGCTGTACTGGTTCGCTGATTCGTGCCACGTGTCGTTATGCTACACTTGGGTCAGTATCCTGAACTTGAGTCGGGTCACAAGGTCTGAGGATTCAGGATCGCAAACAAAAACAAAAGAATTCTCAACTTGACCGTGAAATCACATAGAACCTTTTAAACCGATTGTCACATTCCTTTAAACATCAATAATTTACAGTTTCTTATAGTCCTCTATGGGTCTACCGTAAAAACAAATGAACCGTATACCATACGGTTTGAACAATCTGACTCCTTAACAAAGTCTGATCTGTAACCTTTTAAGTACATTTTTCTGACCGATTAAAGTGGTTATGTATTCAATCACGGAACATTTCGTTTTCTTGTTCGGATACAGTCATGAAGATTATTACTCGGAATAAGAGTCTTATAATCATAAAACTAATGATAAAAACTTCCGTCTAAAAGTTCCCGTACTGTAAGTCTTCAAACGACGAAGAAGTCTATGTAAGTATACAAAAACTCTGAAATTGAAGTCGGGTCGTAAAAAAAAAGGGGTAAAAATTGAATGTT
This sequence comes from Capra ibex, assembly GCA_006410555.1. Taxonomy (NCBI): domain Eukaryota; kingdom Metazoa; phylum Chordata; class Mammalia; order Artiodactyla; family Bovidae; genus Capra; species Capra ibex. The sequence continues at coordinate 10,491,559 of SJYO01026388.1, read as the reverse complement.
CAAAATAAAGTTTGATTTCTTTTCAGACAACTCCAAAAAAATGTCTATGTAATGACATACATTAAAACGAAGTTGAGATCCTCAATAAAGGACTGTAAAACGAAACATAGAAATAATTTTCAACATAGAAATCGTCCACTTGATACGGAAGGTAAGACATTTAAGGAAAAAGTGTTTTTGTAGGGAAAGACCAATGAAATTTAAATTTTATACTAAAATGGTCCGAATTATCCGATTAGTCACAGGACTCGTCGTCAAGATTACGAAATTTTAAAAATTATATTCAGACATTTCAAAAATCGTGAAAGACAAAACAAATACATCGTGTAACACGTACGCACGAGTCAGTGAAGTGAGCACAGGCTGAGAAGCGCCGGGACACCTGACACCGGGCGGTCCGAGGAAACAGGCACCCTAAGAGGTTCGTTCTTATGACCTCACCCAACGGTACGAGAGGAGGTCCCCTAGAAGGACTGGGTCCCCAACTACATCGTGTAGTAACTCCAGAGTAATCCAGCCAATCATAAGACTCGTGATCCCTATTTCATCACCCTTTTTTCTCTCTTTTAAGGGACTGGAGTACCTCAAACGTAAGAACACTTTTGTGTTTCGTGTTTATCTTTTACCGTGCCTTTCCAAGGTCGTTACGGTACCCCAGGGGACCACGCATGACCCTAGGTCCGTCTCCTGTCTCTCCGACCGACCCGACGACACGAGGTCCGTCGGTCCTCGCCCGCGTGATCTGACCTATCGTCCCCACAGGAGAGTCGTCCCTGGTAGGACGATGACAGGTGTACGTAATCTGAGATTTCCCGGGTGACGGTCGGTACATTGTGATCCCCGAAAACGTGTCTTCCCTTACCGACGATCACCTCGTTTTGTAGAACCTTTACCCGTGGTCGATACACCTATCGTGCACCTCGTTTCGGTCCGCACCAGTACCATCCCGGTCTGGGTCTCACCCGTGTCAGATTAGCTTGTTCGGAGAACCCGAAGTCATAGACCTCGTTCTCTGGAAGGGTCCCTCTGCGGAGTAGGGTCAGGAAGGTCCAAGTACTGATGACCCCAAAGAGACGAAATGAACGGAGTATAATATAGGGGCGGACAGAGAATCCAGGTCAGACGCCAAAACATAGGTAAGTAGTCAAGATAAACCAAACGAACAAAAACTCGGAGTATCAAACATTATGAGAACAAAACATGTCAGTCACAAGTACATTTGACTATTACATCCACTCCGAGGTCACCCGAATGACCCACTCTGACCTTTCCAAAATCTCTCCTCCACCGTAAGCTCCATACCGAACCTTTCTCTCTTCGTCCCTTCTGAAAGAACAGGTACCATAAGACCTTCCCATTTCCTCATACCACACAGGTCCGTCTTCCCTCTTTAAAACATATTGACGATTCAGTGAAGTCAGCACAGGCTGAGACACGCTGGGGTATCTGTCGTCGGGTGGTCCGAGAGGGCAAGGACCTTAAGAGGTCCGTTCTTGTGACCTCACCCAACGGTAAAGGAAGAGGTTACGTATTTTTACTTTCACTTCAACAAGTCAGCACGGGCTGAGAGTCGCTGGGGTCCCTGACGTCGGATGGTCCGAGGAGACAGGTACCCTAAAAGGTCCGTTCCCATGATCTCATCCCACGGTAACGATCTTCATATATTTTCTTCGTCCTCTATCAAACCCTCTCCTCACAACCTCTCCGACGGAACTTTAGTATCTATGTCACAAAGGTTAGATAAAACATACATAACCAAACCGGTTTTTCAACCAAGTCGAAAAACATACGTTACACTGTCCTTTTGGGTTTGCAAAAAACGGTCGGGTTATCTTTGTGTCGTCCAGTATCCGTTGGAGGAGTACAAGGAGTAAAATTTTAGAGAATATTATTGACGATAAGTAAAAAGATAAATTACTAAGGTTATGACTGTTAATATAGAAGAAAGTGAATTCACAGAAGTCTATGAGGGGATGATGGGTAGTGGACTAAAATAGGATTGTTGTAGATTCGCTGTGCTTAGACTTTTACGATAGGATTATAACTTTCCCCTCCTTTCACTCCACACCTCTCTGGGGTACTAAAAGAGTGTCAGTGTACCGATACGAACTCACCTACGGTCTAGACTAAAAGTTAAGGTATATGAATGACTAAAGTGACCACATATCTATACGCAAAACAGGAAAAGGGGGAGCTTAATAACGTAAAAGGAAAAGAGATATCCTGAACCGAAAATGGGACCTTCTCTCCGTCGTTGACTTGTAAGTACCGGACAACGGTGGGAGGAAGTAGTCAGTCCTACAGGTCCAGGAAGCTCATGAATTCTTAAAGCTCGCAGATTTGAGACTAAAACTGTCCATTGTACAAGGACTTCCACTAAAAAGTATAAAGAGACTCCGTCGACAGATCAAATATAGAATAATCTACTCGCTCAAATTTATCAATCACGAAATCTTTCTCAACAGTCGAAACTCTTTCTAAACGGACATTTATGTTACTACAAACATTTTTTAAATGGGACACATCCTTGTAGACTTCTTCTATTTTAAAAGAAAAGATTTGACATAGGCGTCTCTTTACTGAAAAAGGAGGACACTGTCTCAACAACGACAGCTCCAGCCAATGTCCTTCTACGGTAAGGTCTGATCCGCTCTCACCGAAACTCAGTCTGGAGTTCATGTAACATCCACTTTCACGTGACTAATCCGAAGGTTCTCCCGAGGTTGTGACAAGCCTCAAATCCAGTGAATGAAACAAACGTCAGGTCAAAGGTACAAATATGTTCCCATTTCCATTGTAACAAGGGATGGAAACCTTAATCGGTCGACCTCGACTTTAAGGTCGACATGGAGTGATCGCAACTCCCAGGGACTCATTTGGGAATGTGGGTGACGGTGCTGGTGACGAACACAGAGTGACAAAAGAAACCTGAGAAAAACATAATTTTACAACGTCCGCACGTCCGATTCACCAAAGTCGACACAGGCTGAGACGTTGTGGCACCTGACCTCTAGTGGTCCGAGGAGAGGTGTCCTAAGAGGCCCGTTCTTATCACCGTACCCAACGGTAAAGAGGAGGTCCCCTAGAAGGGTTGGGTCCCTATCTTGGACGTAGAGGACACCGAGGACGTAACGTGCACCTAAGAAATGGTGAACTCGATGATCCCTTCGGGGAATTCCACAATTTGGGTGGATTTGGAGTCAAAAAAGTAGAGACCCAACTTCTCTTATTATCAATAAACTTTTACAATAACACTTCCAATCTTCTCTCTCGATTGGGTCATAGATCATTCAGAAGTATTATCCCAAGAGGTCTCCATATCTTGGTTGTCCTACACACACACACATTAATACATGTATTTCCCCCCCAATAACTAACTAACTAACTAACTAAAATTAACATTTCTTACTCGAGTTCACTAATGCCTCCGAACCAGTCAGGATTTAGACGTCCATCTGACCGGTCGACCTCGGGGTCCCTTCTTAGACTAAGTTCAAACTTCCGAACTTGATAAAAAAACGACTCCTCAATCTCCCTTCCGGTCAGAAACAAGGTAATTCCAAAAATTTACTAACCTACTCCGAGTGGTTGTAATACCGTACATGAGACCGAAATAAGTTTCATGTGGTTAAATCTACACTCAGAATAGGTTTTTGATGGAAGTGTCTTTTCAGGTTTTATCACCTGGTTTATAGACCTATGACACAGGCTCGGTACAACTGTGTATTTTAATTGGAGAGGAAAAGTTGAACCTTCGGTACGGACAGAGGAGTTTGATTTGAATTAGAGACGTATTTCTGTTATTTTTCCAGGATGAACTCGGATTGTACTATCTTGATCGGGTCCTTTTTGACTTTTGTACGATTGTAAATTGGATTTTCTCCTACACTTCGGGATCCCATTACAAATGAAAAGAGGAACTATAGAAAATTGAAATTATGATACTACATTTGAACTGTTATGTAAACTGGGAACTCAGTGTATCTAAACTTAATATACCCAGGTGGACATACACCTAAAAAGAGATATTTACGTACGATGTCACGAATGTGTTAGGTATCAACTAACTTAGGAACTTACCCTTGACGTGTACATTTCCCGGTGGACATTCCATATGGACCTTAAAACTAACACAATCCCAACCGTGGGAATTGGCGGTGTAACAAGTTTCACAAGTCAAGTCAAGTCAGTGAGTCAGCACAGACGGAGAAACGTGGGGGTACTTGGTGTCGTGCGGTCCGGAGGGACAGGTAATAGTTGAGGGCCTCAAGTGGGTTTGGGTACAGGTAACACAGCCCCTACGGTAGGTTGGTAGAGTAGGAGACAGCAGGGGAAGAGAAGGACGGGAGTTAGAAAGGGTCGTAGTCCCATGAAAGTTTACTCGGTCGAGAGACGTAGTCCACCGGTTTCATGACCTCAAAGTCGAAGTTGTAGTCAGGAAGGTTACTTGTGGGTCCTGACTAGAGGAAATCCTACCTGACCAACTTAAAGGAACATCAGGTTCCCTGAGAGTTCTCAGAAGAGGTTGTGGTATCAAGTTTTCGTAGTTAAAAAGCCACGAGTCGAAAGAAATATCAGGTTGAGAGTGTAGATATGTACTGATGACCTTTTTGGCATCGGAACTGATCTACCTGGAAACAACCGTTTGATAAGTTTATGATACTATATGTCAGTCATGTAGAATACATTGTACTATTTCCCTATTTTCTCCCTTTTAATATAAACAAATACATAGAAACGTATAGATAATATGTATAAATATATACGTGTCTATGTATACGTTTCTATGTGTGTATGTGTGTGTTTGTATAAGTATTGAGCCATTCCTTCTTTATGAGTATTATTAACGGGAGGAGTAAAGATATCGACCAGTACAATAGTATCGACTATAAATATTGACAGAAGAAGGGGATGGGTAAAGTGTAAAGGGAACGAAAGTCGTTCATGAAGTCGGTCAGAACTCAGAAGGGGACCATCTCCTCCGGTTTACAAATTAAGACTTCCCAGACCCGGTAATCATCAGGACAGCCTTAACCCACAAAATCAAAAGGTAACTGAAATTAACGCCCCTGGGGGATTCCCTAGAGAACATAAGGTCTGTAGGAAAAGGAATGGACGTAATACCTCACCATCAGGTCAAAGGGGAACCTCAGCCCTAGCCAGTGGGGGTGGTCGTTCCATTGAGGGAAGAAACGGACAATTAAGTCTCCGGACACCATGGGTCTCACCGGTCACCGTTAGAATTGAAGGTCAAGTGACCTTAGTAACAGAGGGTTATTCTGTAAGAAGGGAAACCTTACTTGTGAAACCCCGGTCGCCTCGTATTCTAGAGTCCCTGTCCTTCGTCTTTAACTATCACCTAATAAACCCCCGAAGGATCCACCGAGTCATCATTTCTTAGACGGAACGGTTCGACCGCTACATCCAAACTAGGGACCCAGTCCTTCTAGAGGACCTCCTCCCTTACTGTCGGGGGAGGCCAGGTATCCAACGTTTCTCAGTCTGTGCTGACTTCACTGATTCGTGCGGGTGTATGAACCCTTACTGTCACTACCACGGTGAAGACAAAGATGGGGAGAACTAAGACCCTGGACACTTTCGACCGACACTCTCTTTATCTTGGTATATAACCCGTGACTAAGTCTCGTCCATATCGGAGGACCTCTTGGAACGGGTCGAAACGTCAGACAACGGGGGATGGAACCTCTTCCGTTACCGTGGGGTGAGGTCCTGAGAACGGACTTCTTAGGTACCTACCTCCTCGGACCATCCGACATCAGGTACTACATCGATTCTCAGTCTGTGCTGACTAGCTGGAGTGAAAGTGAAAAATGAAAGTACGTAACTTCCTCCTTTACCGTTGGGTGAGGTCACAAGAACGGACCTCTTAGGGTCCCTGCCCCCTCGGACCACCTGACGGTAGATACCCCAACGTCTCAGCCTGTACTGACTACGATGAATCGTCGTAGTCGTCGTCGTCGGGGGATCGACTATGACATTGACTTAGAAGTCTTCCGGTAAGGACGTAAGACAGTTCGGTCGATGAAATCCTACGACCCCTTGTACATTCTTGTCACCCAAGCTAATCGTCCCGGGTAACGGAGTGAAGTAAACGGGATTGCACTCAAGGAACCAGTCTTCGGTACGACCCACCTCATGGTACTACAACTTACTCCGTAGAACATTCAGGGACCTCCCATCACAACTGTCCTTGTAACACACGTCCCTTCCGTTCAGAAGTATGGCTCACTCCCAGATAAGGTTATTCTTGGTTACGGCAAGGAAGGTACTATCTTGGACAGGTCACATTAGTTGAACGGTGATCCCTCAAACGACTACTGGTGCACCCTACCACCGTATAGTCCCCGAGTCACAGTCAGAGACGACGACCGTCAAACCCGGGAGTCGTCACAGACCCCGGTCCAACCGGAACCACCTACCTTCAAGTACAATGACTCGAGTACCCATGGGAAGTAGGGATGGTACTGGTGAAGAAAATACTTGGACATTCACCATTACCCGAAGGGTCCACCGTATCACCATTTCTTAGCCAGACGGTTCGTCTTCTGCACCAAACCAGGGACCCCACTCCTTCTAGAGGACCTCCTCCTTTACCGTTGGGCCAGGTCATAAGAACCGGACCTCTTAAGGTGACTGTCTCCTCAACCAACCCGACATCAGGTACACCAGCGTCAGTCTGTACTGACTTCTCGTGGGAAGGTGTGTGTGTGTCTGTGTGTGTCTGTGTGTGTCTGTGTGTGTGTGTGTGCACCATTACCCAGTCGACTCCTTTCCGACTGACCCAATAAGTTGGTACACATAAACGAAGAATTCGAAGTGACAGGGAAGGTACGCAAAGATTTCAGGAAGGAACTAAGAGAAGGTAAAAATGAAACGTAAGAAAAGGACCCGGTAACATAGTGAACGGAGGAGTCTCGATCACTGAAAGCATAAAAATAGCATCTTACAGGGAGTTTATGAGTGACTCGTAGTTGAATCACAGTCCACGAGAAAAGTTATGACCCTAATCTCTGTCACTAGAGACGGGAGTACTTCGAATCCATCTAATAAAAACTTTTCATGATTCACCATTTTATTACTTATTTAATAAATTATACGGTCTTTCACCGTTTAAGAGTACTTTTTTTCTCTTCGACCTCACACCATTCTCCTGACTCTTACCCTCCCCCACCCATCCCAGTGAAACGCGACAAATCAAGGTACCAGTCCTACCTGAAGTCACGTTTCCACCCAATACTCACTCATTACTTTCCGTCACTCTGACAATCGGTACTCCTTTGACTCCTCGTCACAAGAAAGTCGACCGTGTAAGTCCCTGGTTGTCCCTCTGCACACAGACCTCGTCCCACTCACTCGCCCTCTTGCCATCCAGTCCTCTCCTTCAATCACTCCAGTACCTCCTGTCTAACAATTTCTACCTAATACCTCCGGTATCAATATTCTGAAAACGACAAAGAGACTCACTTTCTCCCCGAGTAAGTTCCAAAACTTGTCTTTCAGTCGTACTAGACTCGATATAAAGATCTTCTGAAACGTTACAACTCTTATCTTATATTCTCATAAATCCTCTGAATCCGTTTTCTACTACCACTAAATCTAGGACCTACCATCGTTACTTCCACACATCTAAACCTATCTAGAACTTCGTTTTAGTGACGTCTACCACTGACGTCGGTACTTTAATTTTCTACGAATGAGGAACCTTCTTTTCAATACTGGTTTGATCTGTTGTATAATTCTTCGTCTCTGTCATGAAACGGTTGTTTTCAGGCAGATCAGTTCCGATACCAAAAAGGTCATCAGTACATACTAACACTCTCAACCTGATATTTCTTTCGACTCACGGTTTCTTAACTACGAAAACTTGACACCACAACCTGAGAACTCTCAGGGAACCTGACGTTCCTTTAGGTTGGTCAGGTAGGACTTCCTTTAGTCAGGACTTACAAGTAATCTTCTTGACTACAACTTCGACTTTGAGGTTATGAAACCGGTGGACTACACTTCTCGACTGAGTAAACTTTTCTGAGACTACTACCCTCTAACTTCCGCTCTCTTCCCCTACTGTCTCCTACTCTACCAACCTACCGTAGTGACTGAGTTGCCCGTACTCAAACTCATTTAGGCCCTCAACCACTACCTGTCCCTTCGGACCGCACGACGTCAAGTACCCCAGCGTTTCTCAGACTGTGCTGACTCGCTGACTTGACTTGACTTGACTTCGTTTCGGTCCACCGCGATCACCACTTCTTATACAGACGGGTACGTCCTCTGTACTTTCTACGTCGTCCAAGTTAGGGACCCAGCCCTTCTAGGGGTCCTCCTCCCGTACCGTTGGGTGAGGTCATAAGAACGGACCTCTTAGGGTCCCTGTCTCCTAGGACCTCCCGGTGTCAGGGACCCCAGTGTCTCTCGACCTGTACTGACTTCGTTGAATCGTGACTTCGTTTCGGTCGTATTGGAGAATTACATTATCTCTACTCACAATCTCTCGGAGATCTCGGGTCCTCTTCTGTCGTTTCTTTCTTTTTTCCCTTACTAGTCACTTTTCCCTTTTAGCTCCCTTAGACCACTGGACCTTAAGTCCTTTTCTCTCACATACCTCGACGTCCCTTTTGGTGAACACAGTTCACAGCATTCTTCACAACTGAATCGCCACTACTAAAGGTGTACCGACCTAGTCACAATCGTAGTAGAAAATTTTCAGTAGTAAACGAAGGATCAACAATCACAACCATCAACTTTATTGTAGAAAAACGGTTCGTAATCTTAGGAACACAGAGACTGAGGTTTAAGATACGTAAAAGTTGATAAGGTCTCTTACTCTTAGTTAGGTTTTACCGACCATCCTGATAATTCCTGTCAAAACGTTCTAAAAAGGTTCAACATGGTTTGTCAACCTCAAAATAACATATTTGGTGACTTCTAATGTTCATTATACTATTCCAACTATAAAATTTTCTATTAAGACCAAGTCTTTACGGAGATCTTTTTTCTGAAGAACTAGATTTATTAATCTTTTCAGGGAATTTGAAAGAATGGAATCATTAAAAATCCCAGTAACAATTGTAAGACATCAATAAAAGACGAACAGTAAAAAGAACCGAGAAGTCATGACGTTTAATTTGTTACTTCAGAAAAATCAATCAATTCAATGACAAATTTGAAATAGATATGACCATAAAAAGTAAACAGAAAGTAAAATTTTATCCCTATTTCAGTAAATTTATAATTTATTTTGACACGACAAAGTCGTGACTAAAATAATAAACTTACTGTGGTCGAGTCCAAATAACAAGAAATAAAAAACTCTACTAATCCTTATAAAGAAATAAAAAAAATTTGACGTCGGACTAGGTCAAAAGTAAAATAATAATAAAACCGATGTGACCCAGAAACGACACCCCGATCCCGAGAAGTAACAACACGTGCCCGAAAGAGATGAATACCATATGTCCGAAGAGATCACTTCGTACCCGAGATTTCGTACTCCCGAGAGATCAACGTCACACGCTCGAATCAACCGGGTACCATACACCCTAGAATCAAGGGACTGGTCCCTAGTTTGGGTAAGGACACGTAACCTTCCACCCAAGAATTGATGATCTGGTGGTCTCTTCAGGGTCCTTATAAAGATTTCAGAAAAAATGGATTTTTTATGACACACACAAGTCATCGACGCAGTACAGGTCAAGAAACGATGGGGTACCTGACGTCGTACGGTCCGAAGGGACAGGAAGTGGTAGAGGGTCTCGAACGAGTTTAAGTATAGGTAACTCAGTCACTAAGACAGATTGGTAGAGTAGGAGACGGTGGGGGAAGAGGAAAACGGAAGTCAAAAAGGGTCGTAGTCCCAGAAAAGGTTACTCAACCGAGAAACGTACTCCATGAGCTTCATAACCGAGAAGTCGTAGTCAGGAAGGTTACTTATAAGTCCCAACTAAAGGAAATCGTAACTGACTAAACTAGAGGAACGTCAGGTCCTCTGAGATCACACAAGGGGTCGTGGTGTTAAACTTTCGTAGTCAAGAAGTCGTGAGTCGGAAGAATTACCAGGTCGAGAGTGTAGACATGTACTGATGACCTTTTTGGTATCGAAACGGATACACCTGGAAACAACCGTTTCACTACAGAAACGAAAAATTATGAAACAGGTCCAAAGGTATCGAAAGGAAGGTTTCCCGTTTGTAGAAAATTAAAGTACCGGTGTCAGTGGCGGGTGTCACTAAAACCTCGGATTCTTTTATTTTAGACAGTAACGAAGATGAAAAAGGGGAAGACAAACGGTACTTCACTACCCTGGTCTACGGTACTAGAAGTAAAAAACTTACAACTCAAAATTCGGTCGAAAAAGTGAGAGAAGAAAGTGGGAGTAGTTCTCCGAGAAATCACAGAGTAAAAGACGTTAATCTCACCGTAATAGACGTATAGACTCCAACAATAAAGAGGACCGTTAAAACTAAGATCGAACATTAATTAGATCGGGTCGTAAAATGGACTACATGAGACGTACATTCAATTTATTCATCCTACTGTTAACTGTCGAAACTACATGAGGAAAGGTCAAAACTTCGTCACATATACAACAACGTTTGTAAATCAAAATATTTGTCAATAAAATACTGACACAACCTTACATCTAGATTAATACAGGTTAAAGGTATCCATAGAAGAGAATTACCTAGAAGTTCTATCTTTGCTTTTTGAGAAGATATTTCACGACTACAGACTGTAACTCTTTAAGTACGGATAGCACATATGAGGGTGACACCCAGATCGAACGGTCGTTATATCAAATCGTAAAGCCTTCGGTTCCATACATTTCAAAATAAAATTTATGTCAAACACAGAAGTAAATAAAAAACAGTTCAAAAACGATATTAAATTTTTTAATACATTACTTTATCTTCAAGTCTTTTTAGATTTTGAAGTAAACCCGGGGACCACCGAGTCTGCCATTTCTTAGACGGACGTTACGTCCTCTGGACCCAATCTAGGGACTCAACTCTTCTAGGGTACCTCCTCTCGTACCGTTGGGTAATGTCGTAAGAACGGACCTCTTAGGGGTACCTTTTTCCTTACACCACCCGATTTCTTGTAATTTTTACATATATACTGTAAAATTTTATATCACAAAATAAGGATCTAAATTCTAGTACCCCTTCAATAAAAAATATTTGATTAAATACAAAGGAAAATGTCTATGATTTACTTGTAAAAAACCCATTTTTTCCATCAACTAGTATCGATTCAAACAGAAACTCTATCATTAACGGAGATAATACACATGTAAAACATTGAATTTCTAAAGTCTAAAAGGACTTTTATTCCTCATAACAACAAATCAGCGATTTAACACACGCTGAAGATACGGTGTCACCTGACATCGAGTAGTCCGAGGAGACAGGTACCCTAAACACCCAACGGTAAAGGAAGAGGTCGTCTAGAAGGACTGGGTCCCTAACTTGGGTTCAGAGGACTTAACCGTCCGCCCAAGAAATGGTGACTGGGTGATACCTTCGGGTTCCTCATATAATAAAGGATTCAAGTCTCAACCGTAATTTGTCCGAGAAAACAACTAAAGGAAATTCACTTTAACATTGGTAGAAATTTCTACACATTTTATTATTTTACATCTAAAAATTTTGGTACCGAAATGAAATAGTACAATGAAATTTATGAAAACGTCGTTCCTTGTTAACTTTATTTATAATTGCGAAAATTGTCGTCGTTGTTGTTTTCGAGTTCAACTTATAAATACACGACGAATATCAAGACTTAAATTTTACTTTTCTTTACAAATATTCAAATATAGTGTTTATATTTTCGGATGACATTCAAGACAGTAACTTTACTTACAAAGTCTCCATTCTAGACTTTCAATCATCTGAAGCGTTTCCACATAACTACATCACCATTATAAAACGTGTAAACACGGTCAACGGAAAACATATTTCTTTTATTAATCGGTGTAATAGGGAATATATTTCTCTTATTAGTTAACATCTACTAGACAATTTAAAGGAATTATCGTGTATAGACACAACGTAAATACATTACCGATACATTTGTCTCTTTAAAAAAAAAAGTATCTTTTTGTTCTCAATCCTAAATCGACCATTGACATAATACTACTTATTAAGAAAAAACTCATGTATAAAAGAAAAAATTAATTTATTCGTTATGTACAAGTAATAACTTTTTACTCTTTTATGTTTATATGTTTTCTTCTTCATCAAATTCTTATGGATTACAGTACTATTGTTTTTTGAGCTATGTTATGACAAAAGGAATATCTTCCCCAGTACGATATATTTGACAAGAAATGGATAGTCCAATATCCATCCATTCATCTATATATTTATTCATCCTCCCCTCTCCCTCTCCTTCTCTATCCCTTTCTGGATCGTGTCGTAAACATAGTTTTACGAGTGTGCACAACTAAAATCCACTGTATAAGTACCATAAGATAGTTTAAAATACGTCATAAAGTTTAATAAAAAATTAACTTGTTATTAATGAAATGTCTTAAAACAACAAAAGACAGTTCGGAGTTGGACTTAGTCGGTATCCATATGTATATAGGGGAGGGAAAATTTGGAGGGACGGTAGAGGGAGGGGTGGGGTGGGGATATCCAACTATGTCTCGGGGACAAACACAAAAGGACTCGGTATGTCGTTTAAGGGTAACCGACAGATAGAACGTATACCACTACATTCAAAGGCACAATGAGGGAGGTACGCAGAGTGGGAGAGGAGGGGAGAGGGGTACCGGTGTTCAGACAAGAGATACAGACGAAGAGGTGACGACGGGACGTCATTTAAGAAGTCCTGGTAAAAAGATCTAAGGCATATATACGCAATCTTATGTTACAAGTGGAAAGAGAAAGATAAATGAAGTGAGACATATTATCCAAGATCCAAGTAGGTGGAGTAGTCTTGACTGAGTCTACGTAAAGAAAAATACCGACTCATTATAAGGGAACACATATATATGGTGTCGAAGAAATAGGTAAGTAGATATAGGTCCAACGAAGGTACAAAATCGATAACATTTAGAACGACGTTGCTCGCTACCCTATGTACACAGAAAAAGTCAAAACCAAAGGAGTCCCATCCACGGATTCCTCACCCTAACGACTCAGTATACCACCAAAATAAGGATCAAAAAATTCCTTAGAGGTATGGTAGAAGGTATCACCAACATAGTTAAATGTAAGGGTGGTTGTCACGTTCTCACAAGGGAAAAGAGGTGTGGGAGAGGTCGTAAATAACAAACATCTGAAAAACTACTAGCGGTAAGACTAACCACACTCCACTATGGAGTAACATCAAAACTAAACGTAAAGAGATTATTACTCTCTACAACTCGTAGAAAAGTATACAAACAATCGGTAAGACATACAGAAGAACCCTCTTTACAGACAAATCCATAAAAAGGGAGAAAACATAACCCAACAAACAAAAAGACCATAACTCAACACACTCGACGGATATATAAAACCTTTAATTAGGAAACAGTCAACAAAGTAGACGATAATAAAAGAGGGTAAGACTCCAAACAGAAAGCTGGAACGAACATCGAAGGAAACGACACATTTTCGAAAATTCAAATTAGTCCAGGGTGAACAAATGAAAACAAAAATAAAGGTAATGAGATCCTCCACCCAGTGTCTCCTAGAACGAAACTAAATACAGTAACTCACAAGACGGATACAAAAGGAGATTCTCAAAATATCAAAGACCAGAATGTAAACCCAGAAACTAGGTAAAACTCAAATAGAAACATATACCACAATCCTTCACAAGATTAAAGTAAGAAAATGTACATCGACATGTCAAAAGGGTCGTGGTAAATAACTTCTCCGACAGAGACGGGGTTACATAGAAGAACGGAGGAAACAGTTTATATTCAATGGGTCTCCACTTACCCAAATAAAGACCCGAAAGATACGACAAGGTAACCAGATACAAAGACAAAAACGCGGTTATGGTATGACAGAACTACTGATATCGAAACATCATATTAGACTTCAGTCCTTCCAACTAAGGAGGTCGAGGTAAGAAGAAAGAGTCCTAACGAAACCGATAAACCCCAACAAACACAAAGGTATACTTAACACTTTAAGAAACAAGATCAAGACACTTTTTACGGTAACCATTAAACTATCCCTACCCCAACTTAGACATCCAACACAAACCATCATATCAGTAAAAGTGTTATAACTAAGAAGGATGGGTCCTTGTACCTTATAGAGAGGTAGACAAATACAGTAGAAACTAAAGAAAGTAATTACAGAATATTAAAACACACATGTTAAGAAAACAGAGGAATCCATTCAAATAAGGATCTATAACTTAAGAAAAACAACGTTACCACTTACCCTAACTAAGGAATTAAAGAAGAAAACTCAAAAGTAACAATCATATATCTTTACGTTTACTAAAGACACATAACTAAAACATAGGATGTTGAAACGATTTAAGTGACTAATCGAGACCATTAAAAGACTATGACAGAAATCCCAAAAGATACATGTCATAGTACAGTAGACGTTTGTCACTCTCGAAACGACGACGAAAAGACTAGATCTAAGGAAAAGAAAAAGAAGAGACTAACGACAACGATCCTGAAGGTCTTGATACAACTAATTCTCACCCCTTTCACCTGTGTGAAAAAGAACAAGGACTAGAATCCCCCTTACGAAAGGTAAAAAGTGGTAAATCTTATTACAAACGACATGCGAATAGTACATACTGAAGGGGACCACCGAATTTGCCACTTCACAGGAGAACGTTACGTCCTCTGGACTCAAACTAGGGACCCAACCCTTCTAGGGGACCTCTTCTTTTACCGTTGGGTGAGGTCATGAGAACGGAAGTTTTAGGGTACCTGTCTCCTCGGACAATCCGATATCAGGTGTCCCAGGGTTTCTCAACCTGTACTGACTCGTTGAAGTGAAAGAAAGGATAGTATATACAGAAATGATACATAGTATGTACCCACGACTTAAAACAGTTACCGAAAAAGGCGTAGACAACTCTACTAGTATACCAAAAATTAAAGTCAAACAATTATACCACATAGTGTAACTAATTAAACGTATATAACTTCGTAGGAACGTAGGGACCCTATTTGGGTTGAACTAGTACCACATACTCGAAAAACTACACAACGACTTAAGACAAACGATTTCAAAACAACTCCTAAAAACGTAGATACAAGTAGTCACTATAACCGGACATCAAAAGAAAAAAACACAATAGAAACAGAGCAAAACCATTGTCTCACTACCACCGGAGCATCTTACTCAAACCTTCACAAGGAAGGAGACGGTAAAAAACTTTCTCAAAATCTTCCTATCCGTAATTGAGAAGAGACTTACAAACTATCTTAAAACACTTCGGTAGACCAGGACCCGAAAACAAAAAACCGTCTAAAACCAGTCTCGAAATCAAAGTTACGAATATTAACCCAACAAGTATTAAACAAAGAAGGACCAAAGCAGAATCTTCTAATTTGAAAAGATTCTCACAGACAAAGAAGAAGGTCCAAGAGGTATACCAACAAATATTATCAGAGAATATTAGGAAGACGTAACAGGTAACATTGGAGAGGAAAAAGTAAAGATTAAAACAAAACTAAGAAGAGAGAAAAAAAGAATTATTCAGACCGATTTCCAAACAGCTAAAATAGAAGAGTTTCTTGGTTGAAAATCAAAATAATTAGAAATAATGACAAAGAAAGTAAAGAAAAAAGTAAATAAAGACCAGTCTAGAAATACTAAAGAAAGGAAGATGATTAAAAACCCCAAAAACCAAGAAGAAAAAGGTAAACCAAATCCACATTTCAATCCAACAGATAAGTTACAAAAAGAACAAAGAACTCCATCCTAACATAACGACATTTGAAGGGAGAATCCTGACGAAAACGACGTAGGGTACCCAAAACTCAACAGCACAAAAGCAACAGTAAACAAAGATCTTTAAAAAACTAAAGGGAAAACTAAAGAAGTCATTGTACAACCAATAACTCTTTGTATAACAAATTAGAGGTACATAAACACAAAGGATGTCAAAAAAAGAACATTGACTATGGATCAGAGTATCGTAACACCAGCCTCTTCCACGAACTATGCTAAAGTCGAAAGAATGTAAAGGACTCTAAACTAAACACTGGGTTCTACACCAGATAGGACCTCTTACAAGGTACATGTGAACTCTTCTTCCACATAAGAAGACGTAAACCCCCCTTATAAGACTTCTATAGTTACTCTACGTAGAGTAGATTATATAGTAAATTCTGAACACAAAGACATAATTAAAAGACAAAACTGCTACACAGGTAACCACACTCACCCCACAATTTCAGAGGATGATAATAACACAAAGACAGTTAAAGAGGAAAATACAGACAATTACAAACAGAATACATAACTCCACGAGGATACAACCCACGTAGCTATAAACGTTAACAATACAGAAGGAGAATCTAACTAGGGAACTAATAATACATCATAGGAAGGAATAGAGAACATTAGAAGAAATAAAATTCCAGATAAAACAGACTATACTCATAACAATGAGGTCGAAAGAAAACGAAGGATAAACGTACCTTATATAAAAAGGTAGGAGATTAAACGTCAGACATATACAGAACTCCAGACTTCAACCAAAGAACATCTGCAGTATATACACCCAGAACAAAAACATAGGTAAGTCGGTCAGACACAGAAAAACAACCTCGTAAATTACGTAAATGTAAATTTCATTACACACAAGACTAACGGTAAAAGAGTTAACAAACCCCAACTAAAACATCTAGAAAAAAGAAGAGAACATAAAGAACTCATATATTCAGGGAAATTGTAATAACATTTCGACTAAACCACCATGACTTAAAAGAATTGAAAACGAACAGACTTTTCGAAAAATAAAGAGGTAGTTAAAACTTACTCTAGGAAGGACCCATATCAGTAGAACCACCATTTAAAAAGGGAAAGTCATGAAATTTATATAGGACGGTAGGGGAAGACCGGACGTCTCAAGCACGACCCTCTAGTCCCAAATGTACATACCCCAAAGGGAACATACAATGAACAACGAAGAGGGAACAACGTAAATTATAAGAAAGAAACACAAATCAGAAATAATCAAACTAATCATACACAGAACCGTACAAATAGGACATACCTTGAGAAACGTGGAGAACCTGAAATAACTGACAAAGGAAAAGGTACAACCCCTTCAAAAGTTGATACGAGAGAAGTTTTTAAAAGAGTATGGGAAAGAAAGAGAGAAGAAGAAGACCCTGGGGATAATAAACTTACAACCACACAAACCATAACAGGGTCTCCAGAGACTCTGATAGGAGTCAAGAAAAGTAAGAAAAATGAAATAAGACGAGAAACCTTCAATAAAGGTGGCAAAATAGAAGGTCGAGTGACAAAGCAGGAAGACGAAATCAATAAGACGACAACTAAGGAAGAGCTCATAAAAATTAAAGTCATTGACACAACAAACAGAGACTACAAATAAGAAGATCCAGAAACAAATAACTAAGAATTGTAAAAGAGGTAAGACACAAGTTCCAAAAACTAGTAGAAATAATAGTAATAAGACTTAATAAAAAGTCCATCAAACGGATAGAGGAAAAGTGCATAAACCTGAAGACACAAAGATCAAACAAGGAAGTAAACACATCATAAAGAGACGGAAAAGTAATAATAAAAAATTGAATGACACAGACTCCAGAGGAAAAGGGTCAGAAGTTCCGACTTAAGAAGGAAGGAAAACCGAAGAGGGAAGGATTCGAACCAGGTCACCAAACACATTCGAAACATATCCCACTCTAAATACGACTCAAAAATAAACAAACGAACAAAAAGGAGATTACCCGTTCTGACTCATTCCACCATTAGTACAGACGATCACTAACCCAAACATAAAAACAAAATAAACAGTAAATCTGCTCCACGGGACGTGTCCCACGATGACCACTAACCCACTACGGCCCAGAACATAAGTTCACCAAAGGGAGCAATCAATCAGGAGTGATAAACCATGAGGGATCCCAATCAAGGGACCATCAGATCCCAGAACCTCAGTCACGCGGGTGAGGTTTCCGAGTCCCGAACTAGAGCTCAAAACACACCAAGACAAGAAAAGACGACCAGTCCATGAGGACAGGCGAGAGTCGACCACAAGACGTACGTGAAGACACAAACTTCCACATAAGGACTACATAGACACCTCTCTCTACATGAGGTGTAGGTGGATGAGGAGACACTAGAACAAGAGGAAAAAAAAGGGCAAACACGAAAGATCAAAGTGACCGAGTATTCCACCGGCCTGGGTCTCCGGAAGGTCGACCATGAAGTCTAGGCTCAGACATAACGTTTTAGTCATAAACTTTAAATTTCCTTGCGAATTGACTATCTCTCTATCATTTGAACGGTGTTAATAAACGTTTACTAGTAAAATACCGTCAAAAGACAGTACAACTGGAAATTACACATATAAAACAATTTAAAAACTACTAAAAACTTCTATAAAAATAACTCTATTATAAACTTTATAAAGTCCATTTATTGCCTTTTTAACTAAACTGTAAATTTATGTAATGTTGTACTAGTGGTGTCATTCAACAGATCATTGATAGACAGGGATATGTTTCAATAATCTCATAACTGCTATAAGGAATACGACATATAATATAGGGACACTGAATTGACTTTCAAACGTCGAGAATTAGAAGTGGTAAAAACGGGTTAAAGAGTGGGACGGGTGGACACTATTGGTGGACAAACAAGAAACATACATACTCAGACAAAAGAAAGACAAATAAAACAAAAAATCTAAGTTGCATAATCACTGTAGTATACCATAAACACCATAAACAGAAAGAGAACTGACTAAAGTGAATTGCACTATGGGACCTAGGAGGGTCAACAAGGTCTATCGTTCTATTAGGAAAAATACTGATTATAAGGTAACACACACACACACACACGCACACACACACATACATACATACATATACATATATATATACTGGTATCACACCACAGTCAGTGAGTCAGTACAAACTGAGAAACGCTGGAGTACCTGACATCGGGTGGTCCTAGGAGACAGGTACCCTAAAGGGTCCGTTCTTATGACCTCACCCAACGGTAAGGGAAGAGGTCCCCTAGAAGGTTGGGTCCCTAGCTTTGGACCCAGAAGGCGTTACGTCCGTCTAAGAAAGGGTAGACTCGGTGTCCCCTTCAGGTATACACTGGTATATATATCACTTATATATATACATATATAGTGCAGAAAAAATAGAAAAGGAGATAGTGATCTGTGAATCAAACAAAGATATAGAACCGACGACATTTATGAAGACGTTACATGTAACAGAAACGCATATATGGGGTTTCACTTTATCGACCTAGTACACCATCAAGTCAAAAATTAAAAAAAACTCCTCGGAGGTATTATAAAAGATATCACCGACGTCGTTACACGTCAGAATGGTTACAAGGGAAAAGAGGTGTAAGAGTGGTCGTGAACAATTAAACAACAGAAAAACAACTATCGGTAAGACTGTCCACAATCCACCATAGAGTAACCACCAAAACTGAACGCAAAGGGACTACTAATCACTACAATTATTAGAATTAAATAAAATCTACAATTAGGGAATAACCTGTACATAAACGAGATAGAACCCACTCAAAACGAAACAGACGGAGGATCCAGTGACCAACCAAGAAGACATGGTAGATTAGTTGACGATTTAGATTAAACATGGTAGATTAAGTCAGGACGATCACACAAAAAGAAAGTCAATAAGAAGTCGAGACTAACCAAGTAACAATTGTAGAAAATTGAGAAACAACTTTAAAAGGGACAAAAGTAGGTAAGAAGAGGGTTGAAACCACTAATAGAAATACTAGTAATGGAACTTAAGAAAAAAATTCACATATTGAATGGAGACAAAGTAAATCAAGTAAAAGACTCTAAAAACAGAAACAAGAAAGTCAACCCCGTATCAGGAGACAGAAGAGTAAAATAGATTAAGAGAAAAACATAGACACATCGTGAATTCAGACAACACAGAGGATCAGAACCTTTTCGCCAGAATACATCCTCTGTAGGGTACTCAGGAGTGTCACGTGAGAAGAGACGAGTAATCTCTACACACGTGACCCTCACGAAGGATACACCCGACGTGCACGGTAATCAACCCCACCTCGACTGAAGGGGGACGGGTCGGGACACACCAATGACACCCATGTCGGGTCCCACCCACCTCGTCCAGGGTCTCAATTACCCGACCTCCCTCCTAAGTTTCTACCACGAACGGTTGCAGACATAGTCGTACCACGTTACTCTCTGGGTTGGGGTCCCCCTCAGGGTCGACGGAGGACAGAGAGACCTTACGAAAGGTTCTAGTTGTCCACCCAGAATGTGACCGTGGAGAGTTTAATGATAGTAACACGGTCCTGAGTCGAACACTCTAAAAGAAGAGAGGGAAATTCCCCCCCAGAGACCGAGGACACAGAGAGGACGAGAGGGTTTACATCCGAGGTGACCAAAAGTTTCGGTCTACAAGATCCCTGAGTAAAAGACCATGTCTTAGGGGTCCGACCCCTCGGGTCTTACCCAGAGTCTGGGAAACAAAGAGTCCCTCCTGGTGACACCACCACTATAAGAAGGACACACACCCAGCGGTCTTCCCAGAGCACCCAGGACTCATTCGACACACAAATGAAGAAGATGCATAGGTAAAGTAACACCGAGGAGAGAGATATATAAAGTCAAATCAAGTCAGTGAGTCAGCACAGGCTGAGAAGCGTTGGGTGCCTGACGTCATACGGACCGAAGGGACAGGTAGTGGTTGAGGGTCTCGAACGAGTTTGAGTACAGGTAACTCAGTCACTACGGTAGGTTGGTAGAGTAGGAGACAACAGGGGAAGAGGAGGGCGGAAGTCAGAAAGGATCCACGTCCCAGAAAAGGTTACTCAGTCAAGAAGTGTAGTCCACCGGTTTCATAACCTCAAAGTCGAAGGCGTAGTCAGGAAGGTTACTTATAAGTCCCTACTAGAAGAAATCCTACCTGACCAACGTATAGGAACGTCAGGTCCCTGAGAGTTCTCAGAAGAGGTTGTGGTGTCAAGTTTTCGTAGCTAAGAAACCACGAGTCGAAATACCAGGGTAAGAGTGTAGGTATACACTGATGACCTATTTTGGTATCGAAACTGATCTACCTGAAAATAACCGTTTCATTGTAGAAACGAATAATTATACGACAGATCGAACTAGTATCGAAAAGAAGGTTCCTCATTCGTAGAAAATTAAAGTACTGACGTCAGTGGTAGACGTCACCAAAACCTTGTGGGGTTCTATTTCAAAGAGTGACAAAGGTAACAAAGGGGTAGATAAACGGTACTTCACTACCCTAGTCTACGGTACTAGAATCAAAAAACTTACAACTCAAAATTCGGTTGAAAAAGTGAGAGAAGAAATTGAAAGTAGTTCTCCGAGAAAGCAAGGAGAAGCTAAAGACGGTATTCCCACCACAGTAGACGTATGACCTCTAATAACTATAAAGAGGACCGTTAGAACTAAGGTCGAACACGAAGTAGATCGGGTCGTAAAGTGTACTACACAATGTTTTACAATATATAGAAATCAACTCTTTTTAGAAAAGACGATCAGAAAACAACAATAACAAGTCAACGATTCAGTACAGGCTGAGAAACGCTGGGGTACCTGACGTCCTGCACTCCGGAGGGACAGGTAGTGGTTGAGGGTATCAAATAAGTTTGAGTACAGGTAACTCAACCACTACGGCACGTTGGTAGCGTAGGAGACAGTGGAGGAAGAGGAGGACAGGAGTTAGAAAGGGTCGTAATCCCAGAACAGGTTAATCAACCGAAAAGTATAGTCCATCGGTCTCATAACCTCGAAGTCGAAGTCGTAGTCAGGAAGGTCACTTATAAGTACCAACTAAAGGAAATCCTAACTGACCAAACTAGAGAAACGGTAGGTTCCCTGAGAATTCTCAGAAGAGATCGTGGTGTTAAGCTTTCGTAGTCAAGAAACCACGAATCGGAAGAAATATCAGGTCGAGAGTGTAGACATGTACTGATGACATTTTCGGTATCGAAACTGACATGCCTGGAAACAACCGTTTTATTACAGAGACCGAAAATTATACGACACATCCAAACAGTATCGAAAAGAAGGTACCTCGTTCATAGAAAATAAAAAAATAAACATTTTATATATAAAAAATAACTTCATATCAACTAAATGTCACAATGTCCACGTGTCGTTTCACTAAGTCAATATGTTTATGTGTATATAATAAAAACTTTAGTAAAAGGTCGTATCCAATAATATTCTATAACTGACATCAAGGGATAAGATATGTCATTTGGAAACAACGAACAACGTATAGATAAAAAAATAACCTTTAGAACGTAAGATGAGTATGACGCAGTTTGTTCACCTTAGTTTTACAGTATTACAAAAAATCAATCCGTTTTTAAGTAAAAGTATTTTATATACATAATATATATATATATGTGTGTGTGTTTTCGAAAAGATGATGTGAACTATTTCCGAACCCTTTCTTGTAATTTTTTTTTCTCCTCTACCTCTTTAACCTCTTGTGTCTGATTTACTTTACCTTCGTGACTTATAATTTATCTTTTTCACTTTGTTTAATCCATTTTTCATTTTTTTTAGTCGTATATCAAGTCAACAAAAATTTGTACTGACGAGTAATGTTTGTATAGACCTTGAGACCTCTTTTTTTCGGTATGGACTCGTAAACATAAAAAGTTTTTTAAAAGTTCTATTAAGACTATACGTAGACCTAAAATTTTTCACCATTGTCCAAAAAGATAATCTGGAATCAAAACCACTAAATGTCAAGATAATAAAAAGACAACTGGTTAGTATTATGTCACCATAATTCACTCATTATCAATTTATTAGTGTTATCATTTTCCACAAATAATCAAAAGTGTTAGTTATCGGTCTGTCTTTTATTTTCTATTAATATTAACGTTTGGTATTACCCTTGTACCTAATTGAATTGTTATACTTTATTAATATATCTTAAACTCCCCCAGTTCGTCTCACTGCACCATTCACCTTAACGTATGCACCTGTACAAAGGTAGGTGGACCCGTCAGAGACAGAAAACCAACCACGTAAATTGGGTAAATGTAAATTCCATTAATAACTATACATACTAGGATAATGGTAAAAGAATTAACAAACCCCAAATAAAAGATATCCAGAAAAGGAACAGAACACAAAGGACGTATTTCTTCAAGAAAATCGTAAACAACATTCCGACCAATCCACCACGAATTAAGAGAAATTGAAAACGAACAGACTTTCGAAAACTAAAGAGGGTAGTTTATACTTCCTCTCAGAACGACCCACCTCATAAGAACCATCATCTAATAAGGGAAAGTAGTGAAATTTATATAGTACGGCAAAGAAAGACCGAACACCTCAAAGAGAACTCTTTATCTGACTATCGTCACACCCTCATGGGAACATACTATGAACAAAAGGGGAACAACGAAAATTATAAAATAGAGGCAGAAATTAAAAACAGTCAGACTAATGGTACACCGAACCTCACAAGGAGGGACCCAAAGAGGAAGGACCCTGAGAGACACGAGGGACCTGAACCAACTGATAAAGGAAAGGGTACAAGTCCTCCAAAAGTCGATAATAGAGAATTTTCACAAAAGAGTCAGAAAAGAGAGAAAAGGAAGACGTTTACAACCACGTAAGTCACAACAGGGTCTCTAGAGAATCCGACAAAAAGAAAGAAAAGAAAGAAAAGAGACACAAGATAAGACGTCGTCACTAAAGACGGTAGGACAGGAGGTCCAGTAAACACGCAAGAAAACGAGTCAATAAGACGATGACTAAGGAAGATTACGTAATAGGCAGAGACAAAGAAGTCAAGAAACCACTTGTAAAGAACGCAGAAGAGTCAGAAGCAGAGTCAAGAAAAGGGTTCTAGGACCTAGTAGAAGAGAGAGTAATAAGACTTAAGAAAAAGACCTTTGCACAGATAGAGGTGAATTAAATCAACAAAAAGACCCCAAAATAGGACAGGGAAGTAGACGCTGTATTGAAAGACAAAAAAGTAGAACTAATTGAAGGACATTATACAAAAACAAAATGGGTGACACTCCGACACGAAGAACGAAGAAGTCAGACGGGAGACTACCGACTCCGATTCTCCGAACACATTCGAAGAACTCTCCCTGACCGCTACCCTCTTTGATCCAGAACGAGACCACCCGTCCCGGATGGGTCATTTCGAAATTAGGTCAATAGACGGCTACTCACCCGAAGGTGAGGAAGGGACCAGCAAAACGGACTTCACTGGGTCGGGACACCAGACAACCGAGATATCGTCCTAATGACAGTCTCTCAAATGTGGTTTCCCCTGAATTGTCACGGGGGTAGAGACACCACTCGGGGACGGCTGGGTGTGGAGGTGTCCTCCGGGAGATTGTGATCGTCCATCAAAACCAAGTCAGAGGAGACCCCAATGACGAGGAGAGGAGACCCAGAACTACACGTGTTTTAAGACAAACACGGGAGGTTCTGACCTCAGACAAAGGGGGTCTGGAGATCTTCAGGATATTAATTTAGGATGACCGGAACTTCCTAAGGGTAACAGAAACAGCCCATGGGTCCGACCCTTCGGACTGCACCCCAAGTCTTGGAAGTGTAGTGATACTCTTGAAGAAACCATAATAACAAGAGGTCAGACACTTAGTGGGTGGGACGTCCATACCCTAAATTAAAATAGTACAACGCGACGAGGATGACAGAGTGACACCGAAGAAACAGAAACCTGCACCCCATAGAGAAAAACTATCCAAGGTCGTTTAGGGTCCCTGCCCCCTCGGACCATCCGACAGTAGATACCCCAGCGTGTCTCAACCTGTGCTGACTTCGCTGAATCGTCGTCGTCGTCGTCGTCGTCGTCGTAGGAGAATAGCTACCAACGAGTCGTATCAACGTTACAACCACAAGAACGTCCTCCTCTACTCGCGTTCAGGAAGATAAGGTGATAGATCTTGCCCTTCGGAGCGTTCACAAAAAACTAAAGTACCGACAACAGTTACAGGTATCACTAAAACCTTGGATTCCTTTATTTCAGACAGTGTTAAAAACAAAAAGGGTAGATAAACGGTACTTCACTACCCTGGTCTACTAGAATCAAAAAACTTACAACTCAAAATTCGGTCGAAAAAGTGAGAGGAGAAAGTGAAAGTAGTTCTCCGAGAAATCAAGGAGAAGTGAAAGACGGTATTCCCACCATAGTAGACGTATAGACTTCGACAACTATAAAGAGGATCGTTAGAACTAAGGTCGAACACTCAGTAAGTCGGACCGTAACCCGTACTACATGAGACGCACATTCAATTTATTCGACCCACTGTCATATATCGGAACTACATGAGGAAAGGGTTAAACCTTGGTCAGACAATAAAGGACAGGTCAAGATTGACAACGAAGAACTCGACGTACACCCAAACGGACGTTACGTCCTCTGGATCCAAGCTAGGGACCCAACCGTTCTAGGGGACCTCATTCCGTACCGTTGGGTGAGATCATAAGAACGGACCTCTTAGGGGTACCTGTCTTCTCGGACCACCCGATGTCGGGTACCCCAACGTTTCTCATCCCGTGTTGACGCTGATTCGTATCCAAAGAGTCCTCCGTCCACGCCACCAGACTATCAGGGTAGAGAAAGAATTAAAACAGAACAAAAAAACACTAGCTGTGTCAGTTTCCGAAATCACATCAATTACTTCGTCTTCATCTACAAAAAGACCTTAAGGGAGCGAAAAAGACACTAGGTCGTCTACAACCGTTAAACTAGAGACCAAGGAGACCGAAAAGATTTAGGTTGAACATGTAGACCATCAAGAGTCAAGTATATGACAACTTCGGACAGAACTTTCTAAAACTCGTAATGGAACGATCGTACACTTTACTCACGTCAAAATTCCATCAAACTTGAAAGAAACCGCGACGGCAAGAAACCCTAACCTTAGGGATCAGAAATCCAACAGAACCACTGCGATCACAATTTCTCGGACTGACGGTCACGTCCTCTGCATTTTCCGTGCTCAAACCAGGAACCCAACCCTTATAGGGGGTCTCTTACCGTACCGTTGGGTGAGGTCATCAGAACGGACCTCTTGGGGCACCTATCTCTCAGGACCTCTCGATGTCAGGTACCCCAACGTGTCTCCGCTTGTCCAGACTTCGTTGAAATCGTACGTGCGTACGTGTATCTCTCAACGAGAAATTCGTCAACACTAAAACCACACGAGTACCTCCTCCACTCAAATCCCGGTAGGATGAGACGGTAGAACTAGGGTGTGGGGTGGTTAAGACATTATCTTATTAAGAGGACAGAAGAAAATACTAATACTCTTTTCGTTGGACCAACCTTTACACAATGTACCGTATATAAATCTATAATATAATCCTTCCTTTAAACTAACACAAACTTATCACTACCTAGAAAGTCCACAGTAAATTGTAGACATAATAAAAAATTAGTTAAAAATAACCTCATATCAACGAAGTGTTACACCGGATAAAAAAATTTCAGTTTTAACTGTTTACAGAAAAATCGTAAAGGATAACGTTGTCATCCATAAGATTCTGTAAATCTTTGATTTATCTTTCTATATGGGGAGTAATATAAATCAAACACTCAAACTACCATTCTCAATCCTTGTATTAATCACTTTCAATTCGTAATTATCATGTTCATGACTCGAATTATGTCAACGTTTGTCCATATAGAAAACTAGAATATGAAAAATTATTTAGAATTACTGTGCTATGAAAGAACATGCATCTAAAAATAAAAAAGTAAAACTTATACCGTAATTTTAGACCGACCCGTAGGTTTTTATTTAAGAATATACTTATTGAGATGAAGATTGTAAAAAGGAACTCCATACTATGACCTTATAAGTAAATAACCATGACATACCTTAAAGAAAAGAGAAACCGTACCTATATAACACACCTAAAAAGTTCCACAACACCTATTACTAAAAAATTCCGACAACAATTGAAACAAATATCATGGAACAAGGGTATTATAAGTCAAGAAAGTCTTAAAAGCCATAAACCATTACGTCAGACAAATACAGTCATATGAATTAACACCGATTAAACATCTATCTCCACAGTAAAAACCTTCGATTTCTGTTAAGAAAAAATATAAAAACGTCTTACGACTAGGGTGACATAATGAATTGGATGAACATAAGACACTTTGAAAAAAATTTCTTTTCAAAACACATTTAACTATTACGTCTATATACATTTCATGTCGATTTCATCAAAACACATTAAAGAAACCTTTATAAAGATGGACGATATAAAATGGACGTAAAAGGTTCTTAGTAGAGGGAAAGGATACTCAAGAATAATCGACGTATAGTGAAATGGGTACGGAAACCGTCAATTAGTACAAGGATAAAAAACTATAAAACTTGCAACATAGTTCCATGAACCAGAGAAAGAAAAAATTAAAATAAGTAAAGTCAAAAAGTTAATTCCATTTTAACTGTATATGATAATCAGGGTCCATATATTACATTACTAAGTCATAAACATATATAACACTTTAATAGTTGTGTCATTCAGATCAATTGTAGGTAGTGGTATGTATCAATGTTTTTTTGACAAAAGAACACTACTCTTGATAATTCCATGTGAGAATCGTCGTAAGTCTATACATTTCGTCATAACAATTGAGATCAACGAGACACACATAATGTACAGGTCCGGAATGAATAAAATATTGACCTTCGACCTTCGAGAACTCGAAGTGGGTGAAGAGTAAGGAGTGTGGGGCAAAGACCGTCAGCTATCAGAAGGTAGGTGTTCGAGTCAAAAAAAAGGGAAAACCAAAGAAAACAACAGTAAAATGAGAAGTCAAGTCAGCGAGTCAACACAGACTGAGACGCTGGGGTACTTGGCGTCGTGTAGTCCGGAGAGACAGGTAGTGGTTGAAGGTCTCAGGTGGGTTTGGGTACAGGTAACTCAGCCACTACGGCAGGTTGGTAGAGTAGGAGACAGCAGGGGAAGAGGAGGACGGGAGTTAGAAAGGGCAGCAGTCCCAGAAAAGTTTACTCAGTCGGGAAGCGTAGTCCACCGGTTTCATAACCTCGAAGTCGAAATCGTAGTCAGGAAGGTCACTTGTGGGTCCTGACTAGAGGAAATCCTACCTGACCAACCTAGAGGAACGTCAGGTTCCCTGAGAGTTCTCAGAAGAGGTTGTGGTGTCAAGTGTTCGTAGTTAAGAAGCCACGAGTCGAAAGAAATATCAGGTTGAGAGTGTAGGTATGTACTGGTGTCCCTTTTGGTATCGGAACTGATCTGCCTGGAAACAACTGTTTCATTACAGAGACGAAAACTTATACGACGACAGATCCAACCAGTATTGAAAGGAAGGTTCCTCATTCGCAGAAAATTAAAGTACCGAGATCAGTGGTAGACGTCACTAAAACCTCGGGAGTTTTTATTTCAGTCGGTGACAAAGGGGTAGATAAACGGAGAAGTAAATCAAAGTTGATCTAACATTCGTAGATCTCTCTTCACTATTATAAAATATTTAATAATGAATATCATAAAAAATTTTTCATTAATATTTAATAATGAATATTTAAATTTGAATCACAGACCAAAAAGAACTTATACAACAAAAAATGGAGTATTTTATCATTGAATTACAATGAGATAAGTAGGTGAGTGTTTCTTTTTGTTTCATAACTAATAAAGAGGATGACAAAATTCGTATGACAAGATTATCCGTTTAAGAGTATTTATTATCTAGACTTTATTTAATCGAAGTAAGGTTCCTTAGTCCGACACTCCTTATTATAAAACTAATTTATCTCTGGTATATTGGAATTTCCCCAAAGGAAGTATCGAGTTAGTCATTTCTTAGGTGAACGTTACGTCCTTTGGACCCAAATTAAGGACCTAGTCCTTCTAGGGGACCTCTTCCTTTACCATTGAGTGAGGTCATAAGAACGGACCTTCTAGGGTACCTGTCTCCTCGGATCTCCCGATGTACTTCAACGTTCTCAGTCTGTTCTGAATCGTTGATTTGGTGGTATGTTGAAATTCGTGGATGACATACGGAAAGTTGATGAGTAAAAACACGACTCGTAGTGACTTATACTAAAACCGTTTTTATTTTTTTTTACTCGATTATCTTGTCAAACAACCACTGTCCAAAAAATTTTTTTGTAAAGGTATCAGACTAGGTTGATCATAGTAATTAACCAACCGGTTTTTACTCCACTTTTTCGTAAGTCACGAGTTTAATTAGTCTCCTTTGACCTTAATTGATTTTAATTTGTCCTGGGAAATAACATTCTAAAGAGTCTGATTATATACAAAACGTCCAAAAAACTTACTCCCCTTAATCCAAATTAGACCTATTATATAAATCGTATTAGAATTGTGTTTCATCAAAAAGGGTACACCACAAATAATGTTGACGATAATGACATTGAGGACCTAAAGAACTACTGATTTACCTACTACCATAGTAAGTGACTCAAAACTTTATTGGTCTATACAAACATTCCCTTTATCTTTCAAGAAAACCCCTGTACAACTTATAAAAAAAAAAAGGACCTGTATAAATAAAAAATGACTTCATATATTCACACATATATATATATATAATATAAACCCCTTCCTTTACCGTTGGGTGAGGTCATAAGAACGGACCTCTTAGAGTACCTACCTCCTCGGACCACCCGATGTCAGGTGTTCCAGCGTTTCTCAACCTGTACTGACTCGCTGAAGTGAAGTGAAGTATATAATATATATAAAGTGTAAGAAAAGGTAATACTAAAGAATGTTCCAATAACTAATATCAAGGGACACGACATTCATCCCGGAACAACAAATAAAATATATATCATCAAACATAGACGATTAGGGTTTGAGAATTAAATGAGGAACAGGGGAAACCTTTGGTATTTAAACAAAAGATACAGGTACTCAGACAAAGTATTCATTGAAGTAAATATATTAAAAAATCTAAGGTGTATATTCACTGTACTACAAATAGAGAGGTAAAGACTCAATTGAAGTGAATCATACTATTAGAGAATTCACGTGGGTATAACGACGTTTACTGTAATAAAGTAACAAAAAATGTCAGCTCATCCTCTTCCGTGACCGTGGGGTGAGGTTATGAGAACGGACCTTATAGGGCACCCGTCTCCTCGGACCACCCGACGTCAGGTACCCCAGCGATCCTCAAGAATCTGTGCTAACTCGCTGAAGTGAAAGTGAAATGTGAAAGTACGTGACCTCTTCCTTTACCGTTGGGTGAGGTCATAAGAACGGACCTCTTAGGCTCCCTACCGCCTCAGACCACCAACGACAGACACCCTAGCGTGTCTCAACCCGTGCTGACTTCGCTGAATCGTCGTCGTCGTCGTCGTCATAAGGTAACATATATAAATGGTGTGGTAAAAATAGGTAAGTAGACAGTTACCTGTGTCCAACGACGGCACAGAACTGATAACAGTCAGTACGAGGACACTTGTATCCCTACAGATATGGAAAACTTAATGTCAAAACAGACGTATGCACGGGCCCCACCCTGACGACCTAGTATGCCGTTGAGATAAAAGACAAAAACAAAATTCCTTGGAGGTATGACAAACGTTCCGTTGATTTACATCTGGACCTTGAATTATGTACTCCTAGGATTATAAAATTGAGTGCGTAATCTATATGATGTATTTACCACGAATAAAACTAAAACTGTTACTACTTCTACTAATTTTTCTGGTTAACAGTTTCTCTTAGTTATTCTATACCCAAAAAACGAAAGAAAAAAGGGGTCTTTTAATAATCTCTTCATGTATCTTCCTTATGATTCTGTTTGGTTTTGTTTTATGATTCTATCAAAAAGACATAGATAACAAATAAACATTTATATAAAGGAAAACCCCTTCCTTTATCGTTGGGTGAGGTCATAAGAACGGACCTCTTAGGGTGCCTGTCTCCTCGGACCGTCCGATGCCAGGTACCCCAGCGTTAACAGTCTGTGTTGAATCGTTGATTTGGTGTATGAAGGAAACCTTAATGTTTTTCCTGAACTTCATATAATAAACAATAAATTTAACTTGATTTGGAAGAAATAATGGAATACACATTAAAGTATACTCCTACAGATGGATCATCATGTCTTTACCAGTATTCGTACTGATACTAAGCTAGTACCAATAGTGTTACCTTTGTTTCAAAGACGTCCATACGGTTCTCCAGTCGTTTAAAACATTATAAAAACCCACTCCCATAACCACTTAACTATAAACAAAACACTTTGTCGTCATTTTTTTTACGAATTTTCC
Organism: Capra ibex; assembly: GCA_006410555.1. Taxonomy (NCBI): domain Eukaryota; kingdom Metazoa; phylum Chordata; class Mammalia; order Artiodactyla; family Bovidae; genus Capra; species Capra ibex. Next base: position 10,460,078 of record SJYO01026388.1, on the reverse strand, counting down.
TTATTTACATTTTTCTTTGGAAGGGTTTCGGTTATGAGGAAATTGGGTTCGTATAAGAATATACGATGTCTAAATTATTAATCTTATCGACAGTTCACATATCAATTATCTTACCCGTGAAAGTATAACATAAGACAAGATATTTAAAAGAGTAAACTTTAGATGGATCAAAAGGATTGTCTAAAAAAAAATAATACATGACGTGTCTAAACACTATCGTCAAATAATTCGATAATCACAAAATTAATTGAGTCATTACTTAATATTTATTCCTCTTAAATTGAACGAATACCTTTTATACTAAAGTGTCGGTTAAAATTATCGAATACTCAATATACAAAGTGGGGATTCCGAGACCACGAAACTCATCAAAATAAAAAACACTAGACTAACAGACACCAGGTAACACTACATTTGACGGTTCACTAGGTCACGGGTCTCCAACTGTCTGTAGAGAACTAGAGGATCCAGTAGAATGAAGGTCTCGATTCCTCAAATACCCTGCCCTAGTCTCCTCCAGGATTTAGAGAATTCATCAGGACCTATATCTCACCGGGTCCACCAAGTCTTGATGAGAGTTGACTCTTATCGAAGAAAGACAATTCGGTGAAATCGTAGAAACCTTTATGAATTTTCAAAACTCTAAGTCCCTTATAAAAACCGAATATCGAGACCAAGTCAAACATTAAAAATGAAAAATAATATAACCTTCGAAGACAAAGATATCAAAATAACAAAATCTCAGACATCTTTAACTTTACCAACCACAAATTCTCTTGTCGATTAAAAATTACGAAGATCTTTTCACTCGTAAATTTACAATCTATAATTATTTGAAGAAATGGGAATGGGTATGGAGGATACCATTATATGGAAACGAAATCTAAATATGAATAAGGTTTTATAAGAAACCAAGTAAATAAAGAAAAGGGTACTGTATCTGACTTATAAACGTAGAAAACAAAGATGTCGTGATGTACCACTTTAAAAAAAAAGGTTTTCCTACTTTGTTAAATAACCTGACAAACCTGATCAAGTTCAGAGAATTAATGAGAGAACTAATGACAATGGAGTCACCTAAAAAATCTCTATTAATAAACGTTTTTCAACTAAAAGTAAATGACTCTAAATCTCCTACATGATTAATTAAGTTTAACTGATAAAAAAGACTCGTCTGACAGTACAAATACTTTCACATACTTATATACACTAAACACAATTATCCTCACGCCATCTTATCGGACATAGAATTCATGATCTTTAAGTTACACACGGGTGTTCATCGAATTTTATGGTTTGATAGAAGAAAGAATTCATTAAGGAATTAGACCTCTTACCTTTTTTACATCCGTACTAAGTCTGTGATAAAAAAGTGTAGTCATATATTCATAATAGATTTACATACGTATCTGTATGTTGAGAAAACGTTTCGTCACTTTCAATAGAAAATGACATTTTCTGGGAATTTTTCACATTACATTGTCAAGTAACTTAGAGGCATAAGTGGACCTCTGAAATACACACCTTTTGAACTTACCTTTAAATTCAAATCCTAGGTTTTTATTGAAACGATGTTAGACACACCATGTGGGTCCACAAAACTAAATTCAAATGTGTATCGTATACCTTTTAATTCTTTTTAATGGTTCAAAATAGAGTTCATCATAAACACTTTCACATAATTAAACCCACCACAACCCACAAAAATTCTTCCTAATGTACACGGTCAGAAATAATAATTTTTATTTCTTAAAAGATTTTTCTCTCCGTTATTCAATAGGAAGGGTCTCGTGTAGACCTTATAACACAAATCAAGACCTAAAGTATAAAAACTTTCCTGAATCCGTTTGTCTACATATGTCTCTTCTCACTGGTTTCGTCACTCAATAACTTCTGATCTATTACTCTTTCTCAACCCCCCTTATCTTTACACCTCGGAATTTCTGTTCTGAACTTGTCCTGTATCAATCCAGAAGTCAAGAAACCTTCTAAAAGTACACTCTTTTTCTTATGTGAACGTACCTTATCGGAGTTTTACATCCTGACCCTGACAGTGTCGATTAAGTGAGCAGTAAAGTTTATCGGGACGAAAGATTAAGTCTTTCCAAAACCATCATTGAAATTTAGTGTTAAAATCCCGTATAATTTTAATCATCTAAAAGTTTATTCTTCCTAAAATTTATCCAAATTTCACTAAACTACTGTGTCGAGTAGTTTTAAGGATAAGAAAAGAGAGTTTTATGTGTATTCGTGTACAGTCAAATGTGTCGACATAGGACCAATATCCGACCAAGTAAAAGTTTTAAAGAGGTTAAACTTACCTATTTACAAATTACAACTATAAAAGAGTAGACTTCATTAATATAAGAGTAGACTAAAAATTAAAAAAACATCAAAAAAAGTCTGATAACCAAAAAGACATATACGAAACTTTGACAACGAAAAATTTATATATAAAATAATTGAATCAATGAATTAAATTGAATCAAAAATTGAATCAATTGATTAAAATTGATCATCTCCTTAATAATCCTTCTTAAAAGGTCCTCCATTACAAAACGTGGAGGGGAGTTGGGGAGGGGTGGTTGGAGGTAAGTCATTAACTCATCTTTGTCGGTCGGATCTACAAACGAAAATAAGAAAGGTTTTAAAGGCTGTACGAAGAGTCCATACGAAGACTTTTAAACTTCCAGATAAAAGTACTGTTTTATTAGACATAAATCATAACAGATTCTTAAGAAAATATATGGAAATTTTTTATAACCTATAAAATATGGATCCATTAAAACTTCAGATTTAAAGTTGAGAAACTTCATGTCAGTATTGACTTCAACAGTTAAAGTCATGGAATGATATATAAAATACTATAAAATATAAGTAACATCATTTTAAATATATTATAAACTATCTTAAGGTGTAATGTATTATGAATTTATTCAGTACTTTCAATGACTTAAAGTAAAGAAAGATTCGTTTCTTTTACAAGTAAATAGTTATATTTAAGATCAGAATGTAACTAACCACTGACTTACTTACTGTAAATATTATTAAACCTCGCACGGTATAAAATATGTAAAATGTTTTAGCGACGACGAAACACTTTACTCTGTAAAAGTGATACTTTACTCCATTATATAAAATTTTCGACTTTTACATATTCATACAATAAAGGGATTACCTTCTTCAATTAAAAGTGATTGACACACGGTTTATTTACGGTAGACAAACTAATTAAGTCACAATGGAATCCTAAGAAAGGTCACAAAAGATGGTACCTTTCATGAAACCTAAAATTGATAGTCTTGTCGTAGATAATTAAAATCGAATTAATTAACCTTACGAGTATAGTCAAAATTTTACTTATTTCTCCTCGAATAGAGTTTAACTAAAATACTCGTAAATGTCAAGTGTTATAAACCTTTATCAACCACTCACTTCAAACACCTTATACACCTCTACCTCAGTAATTGTAAACCATCAACAACCAAAATTTTTTTGATAAATAAAATATTCATTAAATTTTGTCAGTAAGGTTCTTCAAGTCATGGTTCAAAATTCATGGTCTCAACCCCGAACTTGAGTAAAATGATGGAACAACAAGAGACATTATCTCAAGACGTCTCTTTCTCTTAGTCATTATACATACAAAGTCAAGTCAAGTCAACGAGTCAGCACAGACTGAGACACTGGACTACCTGACGTTGTGTGGTCTGAAGGGACAGGTAGTGGTTAAGGGCCTCGGACGAGTTTGAGTGTAGGTAGTTCAGCCACTACGCTAGGTTGATAGAGTAGACAGAAGGGGAAGAGGAGGACGGAAGTCAGAAAGGGTCGTAGTCCCAGAAAAGGTCACTCTGTCAAGAAGGGTCGTCCACCGGGTTGAAAACCTCAAAGTCATAGCCAGGAAGGTCACTTATAAGTCCTGACTAAAGGAAATCCTAACTGACCAACCTAGAGGAACGTCAGGTTCCCTGAGAGTTCTCAGAATAAGTTATGGTGTCAAGTTTTCGAAACCACGAGTCAAGAAACCACGAGTCGAAAGAAGTGCTATGTCGAGAGTGTAGGTATGTACTGATGACCTTTTTGGCATTGAAAACTGATCTATCTGTAAACAACCGTTTCATTACACAGACGAAAAGTCATACGATAGATCCAAGTAGTATTGAAAAGAAGGTTCGTCATTCGTAGAATTAAAGTATCGACGTCAGTGGTAGACGACACTAAAACCTCGGGGGGGGTTTTATTTCAAAGAGTGACAAAGGTAACAAAGGGGTAGAAACGGTTCTTTACTACCCTGGTCTATGGTACTAGAATCAAAAGACTTACAACTCGAAATTCGGTTGAAAAAGTGAGAGGAGAAAGTGAAAGTAGTTCTCCAAAAAACAAGAAGAAGTGAAAGACGACATTCTAACCACAGTAGACGTATGGACTCCAATAACCACAAAGAGGGCCGTCAGAACTAAGGTCGAACACGAAGTAGGTCGGGCCGTAAAGAGTACTACATGAGACGTATATTCAATTTATTCGTCCCACTGTTATATGTCGGACTACAAGAGGAAAGGGGTAAACCTTGGTCAGACAACTAGGTACAGACCAAGATTGACAACTAAGAACCGGACGTATGTCTAAAGAGTCCTCCGTCCAGTCCACCAGACCGTAAGGGTAGAGAATTTCTTAAAAGGTATCAAACAACACTAGGTGTGTCAGTTTCCGAAACCTCAGCAGTCTCATCTACAAAAAGACCTTGAGAGAACGAAAAAGCTACTAGGTTGCCTACAACTTTTAAACTAGAAATACATATACATATACATATACAACAACACACAAACCTCTCTAAATAAAATTCCCTAACCAAGTACATCAACACCTTCGACCGTTCAGGTTTTAGAAGTCCAATCCGGAGGTCCGACCTCTTGGTCCCTTCTCACCTACGACGTCCACTGAGGTTTCTTAGGAAATGGTCGTCTTAAGGGAAGGGGAACCCCTTCCAGTATATTCAGAAAACATTCCAGAAGTCTACTAACCTACTCCGGACAGGTGTAATACCTTCCATTTGACGAAATAAGTCTCAGACGACTAAATTTACAATTGGAGTAGATTTTTAATCGAAAGGTCTTTGTAGATCTGATTAGAAACTGAGTTAATAGACCCATGGTGCGGATCGGTTCAACTATGTATTATAGGTGACAGTGTAGGATCTGATTATAACTCAGAAGAAAAATGTAACTAACATATAAGATAGAACTTAAACTCAACAAGTTTGTTCGATATGAGAATTGTACATCAAAGAACCCGAAAAGGAGTAACTGATTATACACAAGACTAAAAGTTTTCGATTTAAATATATAACACAACGATTCTAAAAAGGGGGTCTATACCTCCTTTTACATTTTTAAAAGTACATAAAGAAAAATCTTCTGAATTAAGATTATCTATCAGGAACCCTTATAACAAGTTTATACCAAAGTGGAATTCTTTAAAGATTGCGACTAACTAGATTACTACTTATTAAATAGTAAATTTGGATCAAAATCTGTAACAGTTTGTTGTAACAACTAGTGAGTCACGAAGACCTTCCCGGAACGAAACAAAAGAAAGGTTGAGACGGTCAAGAAGTTTTGGAAAAACGACTAAGAGACACAAGTACTAAAGAAGAGCGGAAGGAAAGAAGTTGTCTTTATATAACACAGGTGACGTACGGTCCGTGAAATGATTGACCTATACCCATTTATTTTCTGTGTAAAGGACGGAAACACCTTAAATGTTCACTTCCGTATGGAACCTCTATAATGTCAAAATGTCAAATGGTGTCACTTCGCTTATAACGTTATTCGAACTCAGTGTGTTTATAAAAACCAAGGTGTCACGTGTACTTTCGATACCAATGTGACCTGACATCAGACAATTCAACACATTATAATACAGATTTTTTGGTTACATGTACGGAATTAAATTTTTATGAAATAACGATTTTTAAGATTGGGAGTAGACTCGGAAGTCAGCCAACGTCAGAAAAACGTTCTCATTGTAGTTTCTAGTCGCTGATGTCTCGGGTCTTTGTTTTTACCTTTCCAAACTCTATGATCCTCTGAGTGGTCACATACTGCGTCTCTACACTGCACTCGTCTATGACAACTTTTTTACCAGGACTATCTGAACGAGTTGTTTTTCAGTGGTGTTTGGAAGTCAAAAAAACAAAAAAATTCGTACACTTTGTGTTATTTTACTCATAATATACGAATATTATAAGTCCACTTGTTTCTTTCTACACTCATGTCGAACCCAATACTTCCCTTTACTTGTCTCCTGTCACTACTTCTTATTGCTCCCCTAAAGAAAAGTACCAGTATCGGTCCCTCGACGGAGACTCCTCTACTGTAAATTCGACTGTGGACTCCCTACTTCTCAATCGAATACTTTTGGTCCTTTTTTTTAAAAAAAATCCGCTCCTTTATTGCACGAGTTTTCCACACCTTCACTCTTCCCATCGGACTCTGTTCCAAGCTCTATCAGTCCTCAGTGTGCTATTACAAAGTAACAATAAAAATTGGGTGAACACCTCGGGGGCTCCAAAAACTTCGTCTCTTAATTGTCGGAGGTAATTTCCAAATTTTCTAATAAGACGGACAATGACACCAACTTCTAACCTTGACTCCCCGATTTACCTTTACCCTCCTGGTCATCCTACTCACAAAGCTACAACCGGGGGGGGTAGTTAGGTCTGGTGAAACTCACCTGAACTAGGGGAATCCGATACCTCACTCCTTTGGTTCGTTCCGATAAAAAATTCGATCGAGTCAACGGTCAGCGTCATTGGGTAAGGGTACCCTCATTGAGGTGTCAGAGAACCCGTACGTCACTAACTACCGAGACCCACTCCACTGAGTCTATATACTGTGGGATCACACAAGTGTGACTGGGATTTTCGTAATCGTCTCTATTCTAGACGACATGTATTCTTAAAGAGTTCGAACGTCTAAATCATGTCTAAAATAGATATTGGGCAGTCAAGACGATACCAGAATAGGATACAAGCAACATGTTTAGGTAGGCCTTGGTTGGGAAAGAAGGGGGATTTCCTCCTCGGTTGATCCGGTACAAAATGTGACGGCGATGTAGGATAAGTAAAGGAAAGACACGTGCATAAAAAATTTAATTTTATAATAATTACGCCCTAACCTCGACGTATTGACGGACGTACCGAGTCAGAGTCGACCTAGAGGACGAGGCGTCTCAACTTGAGGTCGACACAAGAACCGAGTAGAGTGGGAACACCAACGCTCTTACATTTGTGAGACGGACTAGGAGGAATAGAGTATATAAGGAGAGGTAAAGGGGATCCTTAGGTAACCGAATTGTAAAATAAAGGTACTTGATTTGACTTAGGTAAAGACGAGAAGTCACATGAAGGAAGAATCAGGTGTGTCGATTCAAGTCGCCAGGAGGGGTAGGTGATTTTACAGTCACGTGGGGTGATAAAAGTAGATCCAGGATAAAAGACAGAGAAGACAATGAGGGGTCGTATGTTAAGGTCAGGAGGTCCGCAGTAAAGACAAACAAAAAATTAAAGAGACCGACTCGGCCCAGAACCAACACGGAACTGGTCCTTAACTTGGGACGAGGGGGTATAACTGTCGGACCTCGGAATTGGTGACCTGGAGGTCCCTTCAGGGTGGGGGTCCAAAGAATTGAAACCTTTCACGTTGTGGTAGGTGAATCCGTGGAGTTGGTCTGTGGAGCCTCTAAAAGTCCTAAAATTGGGGGAAAAGAAAGGGTAACACATGGAACAGCTAAAAGGGAGAATTAATAGACAACATAAAAAGAAGAGGGTGACTGTAAGTTAGGGTGACGGTGAGAAAATTTAATCCGGGAAGGGTAAAGTTTTCTCTCACTCCAAACGTTTCCCCTACGGATTAATACAGTGAAAACACTGACTTTAGTAGGTTACTGAGAAGTAGAAGGGGTAGCATTTCAGGTCTGACGAACCGTACCAGAAGTCGCTGAAAACATGAGGCCACCGTGACCGGGGGAGAGACAGGAACACTAATGGGGAAGAGAGGAGAAATGCAGGAGGAGCGGTGGGGTTGGACTCACAGGGGTGTCGGGGAGCCACGAAAGTGTCCGACATAGTGTGACTGTATACGGTTGACTGAAAGAAAAGATAGAAAAAAGGAGATCCCATCGCTGAGACATAGGAAGTGGAGAATGGGGTCTTGGATCATCTTGAACGTCAGAAACTACTCACCTATTTACCCGTTATCCCGGACTTATTTATAACGGTTGGATAGTACACGAAACGTGGACTTCTCCGAACCATACTTAGAGAAATAACGACGAATAATTGACACACCGAAGAACCCAGACATTGTATTTAAGGACTGGAAATTAAAGGAGAAGACATTCTACTTGTAACAATAATATAAATTCATTCCAGAAAATAAATAAATAACCGGCGCGACGTGTTGTACGTCCCAGAATCAAGGGGTTGATCTCTCACTTGGAACAGAGGGACGTCACTTTGACACCTCAGAATTGGTGATCTGACGGTCCTTTCAGGGTTCTACTAGAAAGGATTTGGAAAACTGTCTACATGTCGTCTTTGATTATTAATCAAAGAGAGTTCAAGTCTATGTCAATACAAAGAGTTTATACTTAAAGAATACTTCATCTTTAAAGATTCATAACGTCAAATCAAATTCCTACCATCAGTGTTGATGGTGTATTAATCAATTCTACAAAATTGTACATGAATCATTTTATATTCCTTCCTTTTTTTTACTCAAAGTGCACTTAGTAGTTCAGTCTGATATAAAAGTCCTAATCTTCTAAAGAGTTTTATGATACACGTTTATATTTAATACATAATATTTATATTGATTACTTCTATGAAGATCGTTTAGTTCTGGACGTTTTTCAATGACTTTTGTACACAAATATATTCATAAGTAGCTTGTGTCACCTTCAAATATATAATAAGACGAAGTACTGGTCATATAAACCATGTTTATAGAGACTTTTGTCTACCTTTCACAATTCATATTCATTATTGAATTTGAGACAATTCAAAGAGTTCCTTCGTAAGTGGGTCTTTTTCATAGGTCACCATCGTCCCTCAAGAGAAAGAAAGTGTACTCTCCTACTCGAGTAATTAAAAAGGTCATTCTGTTTACTCTATGACTGTAACGTATAAGGAAAAACGTTTCAAATAAAAATATGGTTTAAATCGAAAATTAAATAATAGAACATCAATATTCTGTAAGGATTGTACACTGAATTTCAGAACCTCTACCATTACACCAAAAAAGGAAATATGGGAAGTAATAAAGAGTACATTGTCCCATCTCGCGTCTCAAGTAGTTATTACACTTTTCAACATGATTACTTTATGTGAAATAATCATTATATTTATTCCTTCATTGACGTCGTGACACATATAATTTCAAATATTGTGATGGTACTCATTAGGGTTTCCCAAATTATATATCCATACCTTGACGGAAGAAGAACGAAAATGAATCTTTCTCTACGTACGGGGTTGAGGTTATTTTTTACGTTTTGTTAGAGTCTCCCGTTAGCAGTAAGAAATGGGCCTCTTTTGGCGTTTACGCATATTACCATTCTTAAGGAACACCAACCTTTTTGTCTACTTATTCAACGTGCTTCCGAGTAAATACATAATTCGATCGACTCAGTCGTATTCTTTTGAAGGTGTATACTTCCAAAAGATAGTACGTTCACAGACGATTGACGATGGAACAGAAACATATTTTGCAAGGGAGGTGAGTATGTGGGGGTGTTAATTATCTACTCATTAATAACTCATCTCTTATATGGAGGGTCAAACTATGAAATTGTTATGCGTTTCATACGAGGAACTTTAAATCAAAACTAATTAAGTTGGACCAAACATCCGTAAGTATTAAATTGTAATATATGATAAAAATAATCCCAGGTATACTCTTTCTTTACGGTTTATCTCTACTAAGAAGATATAGAACATAATTTTGAAGACAACCTTTGACAGGAAATATATTCTGAGTAAACTGTCTAAATAGAGTCTAAACTTCTTCATGGAAAATAAATAAAGGATCAATGTGACTATACGAAGGAATATAATCTAAATTTCTGATTAAGGTACAAATGAGAACCTGAAACTGACACAAATCGTGAGTCAACGCCACCAAGAGAAATCTAGTAGAAGGAAAAGGACAGAGGGGAAGAGGGATTTTTGACACAAAAGAGACTACTCATACAGAACGTTTGGGACTCAAATCTATCAGTAATTGGGACGTCAAGAAAGGTCCGATTGACCTTTCGAGTACAGGAGAATTTTTCATATCGTAGAATAATCTTAAAAAGTGGGAGATGGAAGAGGTCCCATCCAACGAAGGACGTGGGGTCCTTTTTGTCTCATTGCAGACGGTCAGAAGATCTAAGGACACAAACGACAGTAAAAGGATACTAAACTTACTAAAGTAGGTACTTACATTTTGAACATAACCAATGACAGGATTTGGAAATAATTACATTACTTTTGTGAATAGTCAAATAGTTAAGATTAAAACGAAATCAAAATTTCCTTTTTTCGGGGGGTTTGTCTTCGATTTTGGTAGTGAAGGCAGAAACAAGACAAGCCTATAAAAGACACGTGGTTAGGGAAACAAAAGGGTGAACACTTGTACAACAATAAGTCAACGGGTCAACACAGACTGAGAAACTCTGGGGTACCTGACGTCGTACGGTCCGAAGGGACAGAAGGAAACGGTAGAGGGCCTCGAACGAGTTTGAGTACAGGTAACTCAGTCACTCCGGTAGATTGGTAGAACAGGAGACAGTAGGGGAAGAGGACGGAAGTCAGAAAGGGTCGTAATTCCAGAAAAGATCACTCAGTCCAGAAGTGTAGTCCACCGGTTTTCATAACTTCGAAGTCGAAGTCGTAGTCAGGAAGGTCACTTATAAGTCCCAACTAAAGGAAATCCTAACTGACCAAACTAGAGGAACGTCGGGTTCCCTGAGAGTTCTTAGAAGAGGTTGTAGTGTCAAGTTTTCGTAGTTAAGAAATCGTGAGTCGGAAGAAATACCAGGTTGAGAGTGTAGGTATACACTGATGACCTTTTTAGTATCGAAACTGATATGCCTGGAAACAGCCGTTTCATTGTAGAGACGAAAAAATACGACAGATCTAAACAGTATTGAAAAGAAGGTTCCTCGTTCACATAAAAGTAAAGTACCCTCGTCAGTGGTAGACGTCACTAGTAGTATACACTTGTACACTACAATTAATCGTTCTAGAGTCCCTTTGGACTACCGAGTCTAGGAATTCTACAGTATGCAAAAGAAAGTTCACTAAGAAGTAGTTGGACAACGAAAAAGGAAAAGTTAATTAAACAATTAATTTATAAGCCCTCGAATTTTCTAATACAAGAAAACTAACGGTCATATGACGGTTTGTAATCCTACACACACATGAGGCAGTGGAGTCAACACGAACTGAGAAACACTGAGACACCTGACATTGGGTGGTCCGAGAAGATAGGTACCCTAAGAGGTCCGTTCTTATGACCTCACCCAACGGTACGGGAGGAGGTCCCCTAGAAGGGTTGGGTCTCTAGCTTGGACTTAGAGGATTCAGAGAACGTAACTGTCCACCTAAGAAATGGTGACGTGGTGGAGTCTTCGGGTCTGTAATCCTATTCAAATTTATAGAGGTTATCGGTATAAGAGTCCAGATGTTATTTTCTAACTTTCATTGACACTATTAAAGTAGTCAATGATTACTACAAAAAAAGGGAAAAGACTTCACTGTAAGAACTATCTTAAAAAAAGATAATGAAGGACAGTATAATGTTTATACGGTTATATATTGAGGTGGTGACTCTCTTAAGACACCGATAAGTGTTACATACCCCTCGTATTTAGGAATTAAATCATTCTTGTCGGATCTTTATCATTTTTTATTCAAAGTTTTAAGTACAAAGTAGACTTTATATCACTTTTCACATAAGGAACCTGAGACGTTAGTAACGGTTAGGGAATAACTTCATGTACATAGAAACATACAGTAAGTTGACTAAACTCTTAAAACGAGTTAAGACACCGGTCAGTGTTAGTCCTTATTTACAATTTATATGGTGACTTGAAGTCGTGGACACCCTTTTGATTCTATCGTGTAGACAGTGGTAGTCACTTTCGAGTTCTAAAACAAACAATGACATCTAGACACTAGTAGTACTGTAAAACGAACAATTGAGAACTTCTCTTAAAACTTTTTGATACGTGGAGAACGAGAAGAATTGAACCATATATTTTTGAAAGTAGTATTCAAACTTATCAACGTTCTTTACATCACGGATATAATTTAAGACCATAACCTGAAAATCTTTGTTAAGCTATTATGTCTATTTATTATTTTCAGTAATTAAAACGATCTGTATTACCAGTTTGAAAGACATATAAATTATTATCTATTTTTATGTATAACGATTTTTGTTTAACCAGCACCCATTATTAAAAGGGCATATCTGTTTCGACGTCTTTTTATACTTTACAATCCATTTTACTTTATTACACCAATTGACAATATCCTTATTATAAAATATTTGAATTATTTTACCATTACAGATTAATTTACAATCTGGGAATAAAACTTGTCTTAGTATAAATTTTAAAATTAGACATCCAAAATATGTAATATAGTTATTCATGAATTATCAAACCCTTTTTAGTATCAACCCGCGGATTGATCTGTCTTGACCTCAATCCGTGTTGAGGAGTTTTCTTCATCGAACTCTTGGGATGTAAATTAAAATGGGGAATTAAAAGGGTTTTAGAATAACTATAACTTCCCAACAACGACTTGGTGCTTTCTACGGTCCTAAGAATCGGAGGTCTCCTCTTAAGTCAGACCCCAGTCTCTGCTCCGAACGAGCGAGTCTCGAAAATACATTATTTCAAAATAATTTCATATTTTCCCTATCTCTTTCGAAGACTGTATCTGTAGTCTTCCCCCGTCTTTCTTATGGGGGAGTGATCACAATCGTTACCTCAATATATGGAAAATTAATCAATAATGTTACTTAGTTTTCTTACAGACCTCCAACATTTCTGGAATGATCTGAGTAAGGGTAGTAAATGGAAAATTCTAATGTCCTAATCGGTCTTCCAAAAAAGATCTTTGACAGGAGTTCGTCCTATGTAGTAACAATATATTAGGATTCCTTGCACCTCCCTTTTTTTACAAATAGGAAAGGAGGAGGAACTCTTAAGCTCTGGAGAGAGAGGAACCCCTGGGGGCCTGAAGAATGGTTGGACCGATCCTTAACTGACAGAGTTATACTATTACAATATCGAATACGACAAACTTTCGTATAAAGAGTGAAAGTCAAGTCAAGTCAGTGAGTCAACATAGACTGAGAAGCGTTGGGTACCTGACGTCATACGGACCGAAGGGACAGGTAGTGGTTGAGGGCCTCGAATGAGTTTGAGTACACGTAGTTCAATCACTACGGTAGGTTGGTAGAGTAGGAGACAGTAGGGGAAGAGGACGGAAGTCAGAAAGGGTCGTAGTCCCAGAAAAGGTCACTCAGTCAAGAAGCGTGGTCCACCGGTTTCATAACCTCAAAGTCGAAATTATAGTCAGGAAGGTCACTTATAAGTCCTGAACTAAAGGAAATCCTAACTGACCAACCTAGAGGAACGGCAGGTTCCCTGAGAGTTCTCAGAAAAAGTTGTGGTGTCAAGTTTCCGTAGTTAAGAAACCACGAGTCGAAAGAAATATGAGGTCGAGAGTGTAGGTATGTACTGATAACCTTTTTTGGTATCGAAACTGATCTGTCCGGAAACAACCGTTTCATTACAGAGACGAAAAATTATACGACAGATCCAACCAGTATCGAAAAGAAGGTTCCTTATTCGCAGAAAATTAAAGTACCGACGGTAGTGGTAGACGTCACTAAAACCTCGGGGGGTTTTATTTCAGACTGTGACAAAGGGGTAGACAAACGGTACTTCACTACCCTGACCAACGGTACTAGAAACTAAGACTTACACCTCAAAATTCGGTTGAAAAAGTGCGAGGAGAAAGTGAAAGCAGTTCTCCGAAAAATCAAGGAGAAGTGAAAGACGGTATTCCCACCACAGTAGACGTATAGACTCCAATAACTATAAAGAGGGTCGTCAGAACTAAGGTCGAACACGAAGTAGGTCGGACCGTAAAACGTACTACATGAGACGTATATTCAATTTATTGGTCCCACTGTTATGTGTCGCAACTGCATGAGGAAGGGGTTGAACCTTGGTCAGACAACAAAGTACAGGTCAAGATTGACAACAAAAAACTAGACGTATGTCTAAAGAGTCCTCCGTCCAATCCACCAGACCATAAGGTCAGAGAACTTCTTAAAAGGTGTCAAAGAACACTAGGTGTGTCAGTCGCCGAAACTACATCAGTCATTTCGTCTTGATCTACAAAAAGACCTTGAGAGAACGAAAAAACTACTAGGTTGTCTACAACCATTAAACTAGAGACCAAGGAAAGGGAAAAGATTTAGGTCGAACTAATAGATCTTCAAGTGCCAGTGCATGAAAACTTCGGACCGAACCTCTTAAAACTCATAATAAAACAATCGTACACTCTACTCACGTCAACACGCCATCAAATTCGTAAGAAACCGTAACGGAAAAAAACACTAACCTTACTTTTGACTCGAAAAGATCAGGACACCGGTGACGACTCAAAAAGTTTAAACGACCGTATAACTCACGTCGTGAAAGTGTCGTAGTAGAAAACCTTAAACTTTGTCGAGTTGACCTTAACATAGTGAAGACGATCGAAATAAGAGTCACTACGAAGGATTCCGGGTGAACTGAAACGTAAGGTCCTACAGACTGAGACCCACTCACTAGTGTGGTAGCACCAATAGACCCAGTACTTCTAGAAAAAACATGTCAAGAAGACACATATGAACGGTGTAGAAGAACTTTAAAAGACGAAGACAATTCAGGTATAGTAAAGACAGGAAATAATACGGGTAGAAACGTACTTTACAAGGGAACCACAAAGACTAAAGGAACTTCTCTAGAGATCAGAAAGGGTAAGACAACAAAAGGAGATAAAGAAACGTGACTAGTGACTCCTTCCGAAAGAATAGAGAGGTACGATAAGAAACCTTGAAACGCAAGTATACCTATATAGAAATGAAAAGAGGAAACGGAAAACGAAGAGAAGAAAAGTATCGATAAACATTCCGGAGGAGTCTGTTGGTAAAACGGAAAAACGTAAAGAAAAAAGAACCCCTACCAGAACAAGTGACGGAGGACATGCTACAGTGCTTAAGGTAGGTATCAAGAAGTCCGTGAGACAGATAGTCTAGATTAGGGAACTTAGATAAAGAGTGAAGTTGACATATTAACATTTCCTAAACTAAATCCAGTATGGACTTACTGGATCACCAAAAGGGATGAAAGAAGTCAAATTCAGACTTAAAACGTTATTCCTCAAGTACTAGACTCGGTATCACTCGAGGACCAGAACAAAAAGACTGACATATCTCGATGAGGTGGAAACCGACGTTTCTTACATTAGTCAGACTAAAGAATCAACTGGTAGACCACTACAGGTACACATCTCAGAAGAGAATACAACAACTTTCTCCCACAAATGATACTGGTCACACAAAAGAAAGTTTTGAGACAATCGGAAACGGGACGAAGTAAAACATGAGGTTCCGGTTTAAACGGACAATGAGATGCATAGAGAACTGAAACATGAAAACGTAAGGTCAGGCGATATTACTTTTTCTGTAGAAAAAACCCACACACAAGATCTTTCGGAACATCAAGAAGTATCTTGACAACTTGAAGTCGAAAAGTCGTAATAACCAACCCCGTATCTAACCTAACGACACTGTAACTTACCAAAAAGAACCACAACTTGTCTCTAGAAAGACAGCAAAAACTCTAACGTGGGTTCTTGACGCAAAACCTGAGAAAACAACTGATACTCCCGATGAAGTAAAGAGGATTCTGTAAGAACGGGTGTCATCATCTATATTACCAGTAGACTCAATTTAAGCGGGTAAGGTCAGGTAAAGAGTGAATATGAACTGAATTTCCATTACACTGTAAAGGTCATTATCTTACTTAAACTTAAAAATCTCCCCCTACCAGATTTACACTCCCGTTTACCGGTAATAAACCAAATATTCCATCCTAACCTCCTAGTCAAAGAATGGAGGTTGTCACCGTTGGAGGGACCTTTTAAGAAACCTTTTCAACTTCGGTTCAGACCGGAGATATGGGACTGTGGTCCAATTTAGAGTCTCTGTTCTCAAAAACTCACTTCATCCTTTCTTGACGAGATAATGAAACACCCCCCGGTGTCACCAGATTTCGGGAGTTTTGACACAAAGGGTTTGACCTCCCCAATCACTCCTCAAAATACCACTATCAAATCTCTCCCACACTGGTCGAGTACCTGTTAGAAGACTAATCAACAACCACTCTATTCACCCTCATTCGTAGTAGTTAGAAGACCAAGGTTGGTCAGACCCCAGAAACACGAATACCCGTCGTGTGACAACAATTGACAATTGAAGAGGGTAGATCACCCCCAAAATCATACACGTTTAGTCGAGTTTCTACAACACACATAGGGAACTACTCCTTGGTCCTGGGACGGGACTCCGACGCGACAACAAAGAACTGACAAGAAGGGAACAGAGTGTAGATGAGGGAAGGGATTAATCGTTAACGAACGTAGACGGACAACCTTGAGTCCCTTCCAGTCTCCGACTTACTTCGTATAAAGGACATTATTTTCTTCACTCCCCTGTATCTTTCCGAAATATGGGTCCTCGGGGTGTCCCAGAACACACCATAGTTTCACTGGAGTGTAGTTTCTGTAAACGAACTTGAAATAAACCGTCATGTGGTCCAGACGGATACACCGAATATAAAAAGATAACTACTCAAAGGAAAGAGACTTTTCCCTCCTCCCTTCTGATGGATCCCTGTTATGGACATGTACCGTTAAAGAAAATCGAATTATTTCAAGACAAGAATACTAAACGAGTGTACGCATACTTAGACAAAAGAAATCATACTCTTTTCCTTCACCCTGATTGACCCACTTATCAAACTAGTGATCAAAGTCCAAATACGTTTGAGGAGACGTTCTTATGTCTGAAGGTTTCCTTTCTGAAGACCTATTTCCGGGTCTCACCTCCGACGCCCTAAATGAAATAATCGGTAAACTTTCCTTGGACTTTCGTCTCGAAGTAGATTCTTCGAGAACGATAGGTTTTACGACAAATAGTCTCTTTACTCTTACTTCCTTAATCCTATTTGAAATCAACCAAATATCGTTGTTGTCGTACTAATTACTTTCAACGATGTAAGTACAGCTCTAAGGAAATTCTAAAACCTGTACCTTAGTACTCGGGTTCACCCATTTAAAGTACATTTATAATCCTGTTTAGAATTACCAGACTCCTTTCACAATATACACCATTTCATTAACTTAAGAAGACATAGGAACAAAAGTAGTGACAAAGAACAGGAATCACGGAAACTGAAGAACGTCCCTTTCCTCACCGCAATAAGAACCCGTGAAGGTAGTAATTCACAGAGATCCCGTGAAGGTAGTAATTCACAGAGATAATAAAGGCGAGAACTTACGGTAACGTATCAGTCAAATATAACCGGAAGCTACATTGAGAGTAAGGTATCTGTAATTCATTGGCTCCCTAAAAACAGGAAGGTAACGGTTATTTTACAAACTATCCTATATACGTAAAAGGGTATTGTCACTCTTGTTTTCACGAAGGGGGATGAAGGGAAGTAACGACAATAAACATTAAAACCTTCCTTTGGACTCTATAGTCGAATCTACACTCTGATTCGTTAATAAGATAAATTTCTTAAACGATTAAGTCTGTCTATTTAGTCTACCTATGAACCGTTCGTTAACCATGATTACGTCAACAAAAAACACATATCCTTAGATGGTAAGATATTGGAAAAGAGGTTCAAATAGATAAGAGTAAAATCGGAAGACGAAGAATAGAGTCCCATAAAAATTTAAAAGGAGTAAAATACAGTATAAATTTATTAAAATCTAATAGGACACTCTATTACAAACTACAGAAACGAGGACGAAAGAATCATTTCCCCTCAAATCTTCTTCGTTTATAGTACATTCCTTTACTTGTGTTCCACCCATTCTAACGAAAAAAGACACGTTTCAATTTAACAGTTGAAAGAACATGGAAAAGAAAAGTGGTAGATCACAGAACCTTATTGATATCATGTCTGTCTCTTTCTGGACCTAAACAGTCGTCGAAACAAAGGAATTAAAAATTATAGTGTCTTTTGGAATTTGTGTATAAGATACTAAAAGAATTTGGATTGGTAAAACAACCCAGTCGGTTGAACTTGTTTGAAAAACCGACTGAGTCATTATAAATTATCGAAAATGTCTACGTTTGGAATTAGTGAACAGAAAATAGATTCAAAAATAAGAACTAACTTTAAAATTTTTATTTATGAGAATATTAGAAACATTCATAGGATAAATTTTTGAATTTATAAAATTTTCTATAAATTTTTGACAATAGAAAAAGAGAAATACAGAAGAGGTGATGTAGGAAAGTTTTGAAAAGGAAATCTCCAAAGGAAAATTTTGTAACTCAGTAGAAACGACAGGAAAATTCTAAGAAATTTTTTAGATACTAGTAAAATTTAGAATAATTAACTGACTTTTATACATCCTTAAAACTATATTACTGACGGTCCAAAACTAGACTCTTTCTCGTGTGAGGAAGGACAGTTTAATAACATTTTTTAATAAAAGATACCGAAAGTAAAGATCTCTATCATCTATAAGAACGACAAAGGAATAAACTGTAAAACGTTATTTACTTTTACAGGAAAGGGTCCCTCAATTCTTATCTTGAAAGAAAAAGTAACTGACTCGTAAGTCGTATCCTATACAAAAAGATCAAGGATATTCACTATCTACCAATATATATTCCGGTTTGTTTCAAACACATAAAGGTATTATTATCTCTTATCTATTGAATGTAAAATACTTTACTGATTTAGTCGTAGGAAATACCCTTACCGTGGTCAGTATACTTCTCTCGACGACCAAGTCTAATCGACCGCACCGGTCACATCTTCTTGGACAGTATAAGAATTTTTATAAAAATAAATACTACTTAAACATTACTAGTGCTATAATAGCCAGACATGACTACGTAACTTGTTTTCCTTTTCATCAGGTAACAATGTGAACTACTTTGTAAGAATTTTTACTAGTTGACACCATTTTTATGTAGGAACATTGTAATTATTATTAGTTTTAAAAAGTGGAATCCTTTATCTTCCCAGTAAAAAGATAGTCAGTAAGTTTTACCTTCTACAATAAAGGTCAAATCCTTGTTTTTATAATACAAATATACTACCGTCTGAAACGTAAATATTTTCCCCTTTTACTCCAGTAACTGAACAACCTTTTTGATTCCTGAACGAAATTTTTTTTCTTTTAGAATGGTCGGTTTTAAGAGATTTATTTCCTATAAAAAATTTCGTGCTGCGTTTGTAGAGAGTCAACTAAAGTCATCTATGAGTCTCTCGGATGCTTAAACGGACACAAACTGTACTAAACCACAGTCCGTATCTTCACTTTCAAGGTCACTGTGTAAGAGACACCAGAGGGTTGTGAGACTATCGAGACACTGACGGGTGAACAGTAGGGAGTAAAAAGAAATACACTACTGGGCGTACTGGACTAAGAATTGATACACGGACTTTCAAGGTCCTTTTGACCCCTGTTTTAACTGTCCTCTTTTAAGATACTTCGCATAGAAAAAAAATAATAATAATACCCCTGGTAAAATTTTCAGAAATAACTTAAACAATGTCATAACAAAGACAAAATACGAAGACAAAACAATAAAACCGATGTTCCGTACATCCTTAAATCGAGGGAATGGTCCATAGTTTGGGTGTTAGAGACGAAACCTTCCACTTCAGAATTGGTGACTTGGTGGACCCTTCCGGGATATTTCATACACACACACGTATATATATAAATATATATATAAATATATATTCCAGAGACTTTCCTCTCAAAGAAGTAAGTGTGAAGGATATCAACCTTTTAAGACAACTTTAGAGTCCTAACCTTTTTGTTATAGGATCTCTGTCTCTTATTACTCTGTGTCGAATGACAGTAAGATCTAGTTTAGAAGAAAGAAGAAACACTCAATGACTTTGATCTTTTCAATTAACGGACTGGATCTCAAAACATCGAGACTGATTTAGAAGAGAAGGACAGGTTATGGTAAGATCTTATACCTCGGTTTTTCCATACTATACCAAATGAGTAATTTACTAATACATGAAGTGAATGTATTTGACCACAGGATTTGACACTCTAGTTGTATACATTGAAATAACATAAAAGTAAGTAATGTCATATTATAAATTCATTAAGGAAACTTTAGTCTCCTGACTGATGTTCTTTTGACCTTTTACATATCTCCGATCTTTTCATTATGTTGATTATTAATTTATAATAATTACGGCTCCTGTACCTTTCTTTCTTGGTTTGAATAATTATACGAACTTGTTTAATAATTTTGTACCAAAAATACGATATCAAGATGATGAAACTTCTAAACAAAGGACCGTTTCTCTCTCAGTTCGGTTCTCCTCACAGTACTTTTCCTTGTA
Source organism: Capra ibex (assembly GCA_006410555.1). NCBI lineage: Eukaryota > Metazoa > Chordata > Mammalia > Artiodactyla > Bovidae > Capra > Capra ibex. The sequence goes on along the minus strand of SJYO01026388.1, from coordinate 10,439,345 downwards.
ATCAAGGGTCAAGTCAAGTCAGGTAAACGAGTCAACACAGACTGAGAAACACTGGGGTACCTGACGTCGTGTGGTCCGAAAGGACAGGTAGTCGTTGAGGACCTCGAATGAGTTTGGGTACAGGTAACTCAGTCACTACGGTAGGTCGGTAGAGTAGGAGACAGTAGGGGAAAAGGAGGACGGAAGTTAGAAAGGGTCGTAGTCCCGGAAAAGGTTACTCAGTCAAGAAGCGTAATCGACCGGTTTCACAACCTCGAAGTCGAAGTCGTAGTCAGGAAGGTTACTTATAAGTCCTGACTCTTAAGAAAAGAAACATGACAGGAAAGGTAAGATGAAGAGGGAGAGTATTTCAGAGTCTGGAAGAACAATCCGTCAACTAAATGAAGGAGTCAGGAGTGGAAGGGACGGAAGTAGTAATCGGGCACCGAAAAGAGAAAGTAGCACTGTATACAACTCGATAAAAACAAAGCTAACCGGGGTCTGGAGAAAGGACACTTATTCTTTGGGACTAACGTGTACTGGACCAGTGGACCCGAGATGAAGTAGAGGAGAGAACGACCAGTCGACCGACATCTACGTTTATCATATATTATGTCCAATCGGGAAATATAATCACAAATCTTCCTCAAATGTAGAGTGTCATTTCACCTTCCCCTGACGAGATTCACAGTGTTTTAGTCCTAGAAACAGGACGAAGATGATGATTCATCGACAGGTTCGAACTTTTTTTAGTAAGAAGACGAGTTTCTCTTTACATAAATAAAAAAATGAATTGAAAAGAGAATTTCTACACTTTATTTTAGTAAAGAACTTTTTTCAGTTTTACAACCTTTTAACGTTTCTGATTAATGGACATGGGTAGCAAACTAAAAAAATTTTTTAATTCCTATTATAACTTCAGGGGAAACCGGAGGTTGGATGAGGGTAATGGGAGTGGGGAAGGAATTCCGTCAATAACTGGACTTTATTTTAAAGAATTTTATAGGTAGTATGTCGTAATCTACTCTACTTTTCATTCGATATTACTCCACTTCACTTCAGTAAGTCAGCACAGGTTGAGAAATACTGGGGTACATGACATCGGATGGTCCGAGAAGGCAGGTACCTTAAAAGGTCCGTTCTCATGACCTCACCCAACGGTAAAAGAAGAGGTCTATATTACTCCATCAACAACAATAAAGATTTGATTCGACGTTTCTTTCCTTAAGAAATAAGGAGTTTATATACCAGGTAAAAAGACGGGTCTATAAGGACAAAAGAGTGTATCATAGAATCTCATAATCATGTCACATAGACGCAAAAAAGTCTCTTATGACGGTCACGAAGCAAAACCTTAAGATTTTTAGCTCAATATTATCGATAGTTCCCGACGGAAAACCTTCTTATAATGGATAGAAGCATCAGTGAAAACGAGAGACCTTTGAGATCGGTGGAGACGATTTATTACGACACGTAACTACTAACCGAGTGTCTCACTGCTCTCGACAAGTCGACATGCACCTATCAGGAGAACATAAAAGGGACCGTGGTTCGTGACACAGTACAGAAAGTATTTCATTTATACTTAGTTACTATCTATGCCTCACTCGTAGACTTAAAATGAAAAATCATATGTATAACAAACAAAGTCCCAACATAACGACACAGTGTTTAATGATATTTGAATCGACTAATTCTGTTGTAGGTAAGTAATCGAGTGTCAGGACTTCCAGTCTAAAGACCGTACCACACCAACCCAGATACAAATCCCATAGTCTTTCGGATTTAGCACCCTAACCGGTCTGACTCATGAGGAGGTCCCTGGATGTCTTTTTAGACGAGGGTTCCACTGAACAACCGTCTTAAGTCAAGGAACTCTAACATTTTGACTCCAGGGGCAAAGACACGACCGACAGTCTACCTCTGACGAGAGTCGACGACCTGTATTCACAATAAGGAACGGTGAACCACAGGAGATTTAAGTGTCATCACGAACCTCAGGAACAGTGAGGAACTCGGAGACTGAAGGGGAAGAAACTCGTCGACCTCTGTAAGAGATTTATTTAGAATTCTCATACCTGGGTGGGTCTATTGGAAGGATAGACGTCCGGTCGGCTTGAAAGGTCACAGTAAACGGATCTCATGTCAGGTACGCGTCAGGGTCCCGACTAAGTCCTACACTTGTAGTCCCTCCACCCTTTAGGACCCTGGCAAAATCTTTAGACAGATGGTGTGATTAAAAGTGAGGAGGCCTCCTGACTCTGATTGTCATCTCGAAGTTTATAACAGACGTCATTCGTTTTACTTAAGTGTTCTAATGGTAACGTCTCGTTTTAGTTTATCAATGCGTTACTCTTTACAGTACGTGCAATCGTCACTATCCTATAATACATATTTTGTTTGTGGAGTTTTAAGAATGAAAACCTCCACCTACTGGTCTCCTTCAACCTTTAGATGGAAAGAGAAGATTGGAGTTAATTTTTGCAAAAATGAAATTAGTATTTAACCACAAGTCAGTCTTCCGGGGACTGAAAGGTGACCCAGGAAGGACTGGATATCTGAGACAGAGTAGGATGAAAATAAAGATTCAATTTGGTCTTACTTCGGGTTCCACTAATTTGGTGGAATAAACGGACTACACTAGAATATTATTAGACACTGAGAAGGAGCCTGCATCATCGAGACTTCGACAGTCAACCAAGAGAGTAATAAAGAATTCAGAAGACGGTAGTAATTTTGGAAAACGGGGGTCCAATTGCGATTCTTCAGTTTGCCGTCTAGACAATCCTCGTTCATGAGGTTCAGGATCTTGACCCGTAACCGAGACCGTGACATGAAAAGGTCCCTGAAAGGGGTATTAAACACCAAGGAAAACACACAAGGAACCGGAACAGTAAAAGTCTTCTGGGAGTTTTAATATATGCAGCTGGTGTATCGTGGACACACAAGAGACCGGGTCTATAAAACGACACTACAAAGGGGGTTGTAACCCAACCGATCACAGTTTAGTACAGATTTGATTGGACGGGAAAAGAGGAATGAATGTACGACATCGAGGAACAAAAGAAGAAGAAGAAGAAGAAAAAATACTCGTTACGTCTTAAGGACTGAATTCTCAAATATTAGATTATCCTGTTTGTATATCCTTTCACTTTTTAATATACTGTTATACATTCATAATACAATGTCTTTTCGTCGTTCCCGGACACCCTAATCTCTGTAAGGTCGAGTCGGACTTACAACCAGTCCTTTATAAAGGTTCTCCTCCATTGTGAACGTACCAGACACTATTCGTTAATCCTCGACCGGATCACCCCTTCTCCTCGACCCCCGTAACCTCCCTCCGGATTTACTTAGGAAATTTCTACTAGGTCTCAACCTTTACTCTAGCAGGAGTTCGACTTCATCAACTCGTTTACGGTTCTCCTTTCCTACCCTGGTTTTTACCCTCTATTTCGATTGTCTAGTCTATAAAACGTCTTCGACTTCGTTTAACTTGGAACTTTTGCTCAGGTTCCTACCCTTGTTTCGTCGCATGGTGCTGGAAGTGGTCCGCACTCTCACTCTTTCTTTTGACAAAGATCGGACTTCTCACGGTCGTAAATTCCCGATTTATTCGTCTTTATCCTCTACCACTTCCTCTGGTCCTTCACCAGGCTCTCACTGTCGCACTCTCGTTTGACCCGAACTTCTGTCTCTATGGCCCCGGAATAAGTGACTACTTATCACTTATTACCCTCCTCCCAAGATCCACCTCTCGAATGTCGACTTTCACAGATAAAACAGAAGACTCACTTTTTACAGACTCAGACTACTCTCACATCTTGCCACCCCTATCCCCTACCCCCTGTTGCTTCATCGAGAACACCAGTCAGAGTCTCTTTAGTTATCCTCCAGGAGCGCCCACAGTACGACGTAACACTCCTGGACCGGCTACTACCCCTCCGACACTCCAAAATCACCTAGATTGTGTGAACCAACTCGAGGACAGAGTTTGTCGTGAGACGCCGTCCCGAACTCCCTTTCTCCTCCGTCTACCTAACTAAATCTAAGCCACCAAAAGACGCTCCCACACTGTCTGTCTCGTTTTTCCGATCCCTCAATTCTTACCAACTGTCTTGTCTATTTTAGATCGACTCATTTCTTCCTGAAAGTTAGTCGCATCTGACGATCAAATCTCCTTTTTTTATTTTCATCCCTGGTTTTCTGTTTTCTATAATTACTTCAGTTTCCCATCAATATGGTCTTCTCCGCTATAAACCTTTTCATGCTGTACCTAATAATCTAGGAGTATAGTGTCCGAGATGACTGTAAAGTCTATCTAAGTTTCTTGGTCTGGTCCGAAGGGACCACCGAGTCATCATTTCTCAGACAGACGGTCAAGTCCTCTGGGTCCGAGCTAGGGACCAGGCCCTCCTAAGGTGTACGACACCTCGTCGAACAGGTCGCAGTGTTTATGACTGGCACACGAGATCTCGGGTTCTTGGTGTTGGCGCTTGAGTACACGACGCTGCTGACTTCGGGCACACGGGTTCTCGGGTCTAAGACGTTGCTCTCTTCGACAGTATCACTTTTCGGGCGTGTGACGTTCATCTCTAATCGGAGGTAAACGGCGTCGACCGCTTTACGGGTGTGTCGTTGTTTCTGGGTCATGTCGGTTTTTATTTGTTTGTTTTACATTTTTTTATTATTTGACTTTTCTTGACCTGGTTTGGTTTTTCTTTTTTCAATTTTATGTCCTTGTACTAGTTACTCCCTTCTGAGACATATGAATTTACATACTTTAGACTATCTTTTTAGTTGAACAAAATGATATTTATGTACTTTTTGTTACTGTTTTCACTTTCTATTCTTTAATTCTTTGATTAATGTTTCTCTTTTTTCTAGTGTAATTAGTTTACTAGTTTCCCTTGTACCAGTTATTACCCTGTTTCGTCCTTACCGCGGTGGACTTTCCTACGTTCTTCGTCGATCTTAGTGAAGACCTTATAAGAACTTGTTCTACCTATCAGACTTACCCTAGTACTCCTTTGTGGTCAGTTTGGATGTAGTATCTTGTCAAATGTTTTTGTGAGCATTGAAGTTTTCGTAATTCCAATACCCTTCAGTTCCTTTCTGACTCCTTTACAAAGTCTGACTTCTCCTGGTTCCTTGTACTGTTGATTTTATGTCACCTGAGAAAACAATGCTTCCTCCATATCACTTTACACTTACTACAGACTTCTAAAGTACTATCGCAACACAGTTATAATTAAAAGACTGACATTAATATTAATACATCGTCCTATAAAACCTCTGCTTTTACCGTTGGGTGAGGTCATAAGAACGGATCTCTTAGGACACCTGTCTCCTCGGACCACCCGACGAGAGGTACCCCAGCGTGTCTCATCCTGCGCTGACTTCGCTGAATCGCACGTACGTACGTACGTAACCTCTTCCTTGACCGTTGGATGAGGTCACGAGAACGGACCTCTTAGGGTCCCTTCCTCCTCGAACCCCCCGACGGTAGATACCCCAGCGTGTCTCGACCTGTGCTGACTTCGCTGAATCGTCGTCGTCGTCGTCGTCGTCTTATAAAAACAAACATTACGCGAGTTAATAAACCATTACTACTCACAACCGATGAATCGAACGTCTATGAAGTCCTTTTTTGATAAAACAGTATATAAATCTTCTGAAGAAAATTCGTAAAAGACTTCCTCTCTTATTATGGTTAGCTACGGAAAACTTTTTTGAAATTAACTTCATATAAACCAAATATCGTAACACAATTAAAGACGAAATGTTGTTTCACTAAGTCAATACATGTGTAAGAAAAAGCATAAGAAGAGGTCATACTAAATAGTGTCTTGTGGCTGATACAAAGGACACGATATGTCCCGGAAGAACAAATAGGTAAGACACACATTATCAAACGTAGGCGATCAGCGTCTGAGGGTTAGAAAGGGAGGGGGTTGGGCAGGGAGGACTGTCGGCGTTCAGACAAGAGACACAGACACTGAGACAAAGACCAAACATCCACACAAGTAAACACAGTATAAAATCCAAGGTGCACATTCACTACAGTATCTCATGAACAGAAAGAGAGAGGCTGAATGAAAACAAATCATACTATTAGAGATCCAGATAGGTAACCTACCACGTTTACCGTAATAAAGTAAGAAAAAAAAAATTTTTAAAAATAAAAATGAAATAAAATGAAATGTTACCATGATAAAGTAACACACACACACGCGAGTCAACACACTGAAAAACGTTGGGGAACCTGATATCGGGTGGTCCGAGGAGACAGCTACCCTAAAAGGTCCGTTCTTATACCCTCACCTAACGGTAAAGGAGGAGGTCCCTTAGAAGGGTTAGGTCCCTGACTTGGTGACAGAAAGCACAGAGGACATAACCGTCTACCTAAAAATGGTGACGTGATGGAGCCTTCAGACACACACACACACACACACACACACACACACACACATGTAAATCCAACAAAGGTATAGAACCGATAACACCGACAACGACAACATAGAAAAGTTTAATATCAAAACAAAACTATATACGGGTCCTCAACTTAACGACCTGGAACGCTATAAAAATGTAAATCGAAAGACTCCTTGGAGATATGACCAAAGGTATCACTGACGTGGTTAAATATAAGGGTAGTTGTCATATCCTCCCAAGGGAAAAGAGGTGCGGGAGAGGGTGTAAACAATAAACATCTGAAATATTACTACCGGTAAGACTGGACACACTCAACCATGGAGTAACATCAAAATTAAACGTAAAGAGATTATTAATTACTACTACTCGTAGAAAAGTCCACGGATATAAAAGAACAAGGTTCGAAAGAATTGTAACAGGAGGGAACTGAAGGATACCGAAGTCTTTGTGACTAACAGAATCTAAAAAAAGAGTTCCTGAGAAGAATCAGTAGGATTAGAAGATCCTCTTTATATTAAACATGATAAAGGAGGAACTGGAAGAGAAAAAAAGAGAAAATAAGGAAAGTGGAGGTCCGTATACTAAGAATTGAGACGTAGAAATAGGATCCAGAGAGACCTATCCTCTGAAGTAAAATGGACTTAATCGACCATTTCTTAGACGAACGTTACGTCCTCTGGGACCAAGTTAAGGACCCAGTCCTTCTAGGGGACCTCTTCCCTATCCGTTGGGTGAGGTCATATTACCCCGAAGGGACCACTGAGTCTACTATTTCTTAGACGGACGTTACACCCTCTGGACCCAAGTTAGGGACCCAACCCTTCTAGGGGACCTCTTCCCGTACCGTTGGGGGAGGTCATAAGAACGGACCTCTTAGGGGTACCTGTCTCCTCGGACTGACCGAAGTCAAGTATGCCAACGCTTTTCAGCCCGTACTGATTCGTGTCGTGTCGTGTCGAAAACACCCGTGTAAAAAAAAGAGTAATCGGGTCTGGACGACCTCATTGAGTTGAAAGTCCATCGATGACCCCGAGAGATTACGTATAAGTGAAACACTTTTAAGGTCAGATTTAAAGAAGTCAAAGATATCCTCTCGGAATAATAACTTTTGGCATCTTACTAACGAAGGAGGAGACCCAGTCCTCGTCAGTGCTTAAGTAAAGGTATCCTTTTACATATTCAGACCAATGGTGTCTTTCAACGTACAATCCTTTACTTGAGATAAAACTATACTTTAATTAAAGTAATCTCTACAATACACTCTGTTGTACTTCATTCTTAGAATAGATTGTCTAGACAAAATCTTACCTTATATATATTATAGTCTCCAATACTCTTTTCGAACTCAACGTATAGACTCTTTTACTAGGTGTAAAATTTTAACAGAGTCAAGATTGTACTTTATCTGTGTTATCATACTTATAAAATTAACCGTACCAATTATACCAAACTTAGTTCTAATTCATAAAATTTGTTTAATTACTTAATTCTTGGATTCTTGAACCTGGTTCTTTTATACAAATAACATTAGGGTAAGTAAATTTTTATAGTAACTATCTATTAAAAGAACAGACTTGAAAAGTAAAATACTTACGTATATAAATACATACAACTCTAATTACAAAGTACAGGTCAAAAATATGGTCCTTCGTACTCAGAAACGACTGTGTGAAAACACAAAAAAAAACCAAAAAAAAAAAAAAATTAAAAAATAAAAAAAATTTAAAATTTTAGAAATTAAGAATGTACGCAAGGGTTTGTACTTGGGGGGAGGGTGGAGGGAGGGGTGTTGTAGAGAGACCCAGTAGGGGTACGTGGTCGGGGTTCGTTCGACGTGGGATGCAGTCTGTACCTGACCGCTAAGTTAAGAATGTACTGTCATATGTACAATCTTAAGGGTAAGAGGGTTTAGTAGGGTGGGAGAGGGAGAGGGAGACTCAGGTTTTCAGACCATATGTGTAGACTTGACTGTGTGAAAACCTATAGAACAATTTAAAGAGTAGTTCCTCTGTAAGGTCCTTCAAAATGTTTAATAAGATAGTTTTACGATCTGAAACCACCTTACAATGTCTAAGAAGTAAAAAACTCGAAAGAGGTTTTCATTCGTGAAAACACATTTACTTAGACGATTCACGTTCTCTAATGTTCACAGGTCTACCGAGAAAGTGACTTCAACGCGAGTATACAAACATGTTATTTGCACCTGTAAATTGACTACGTTTAAAATCATATAAGTAACAGGAAGAGCAAATTTTGTTTCTACGACAAAGACCCTGGTCACAATGAATCTTTTGGAACCGATAGATTGTTCAAGGGTTCTTTGTAATAAATTACATGTAACGGTTCTTGTAGAATCTATTAAGTTGTCGTAACGGAAGAAAATTTTCAGGTTTATATAAAGGATATTTACACTGTCAATAAATAACTCTGGAACAACTAACGTATAAACCTATACTGTCCCAAGGTTTTCTTTATATATTAAACATTACTCGTATATTAGTAAGACCTCTTCCTTTTATTGAAGTATACTTTGTCGTTTTTTATTCGTCCTTTCCTACATTAAATCACGGTTGAACTATTTAATTATAAAAACAACTTAGTCTGTCAGTAGTCAGTAGACGGACACCATGAGTGATAGTATTATATTAAAACCTAATGAATTCAGTCATATTCAGACTCAAACGAAGTACAAAAGACTTGAATTTTTGAAAAAAAAAACCTTCCAAGTAAAAAAAGTCGTGAAACTTCAATCGTGTATGACAACCTGTGCATGATACACGGTTGTGTGAATGTCTGTAGCCCGAATGTTTATACTCGTTTTGTCTCAGAGACATGAATTCCTTGAACGACGAAACACACAGATACACAGGACCTCCCATCCCCCGGCACCCGTCACCGCCCCTCCTCTGTCTACCGGTTGTATATTCTTTTGTCCCTTCCCTCGAACTCTTTGTCTGCATGATACTGCCACCATTTCTATAGGCTCACCCCCACGAACCTGACGACAGCAGCCTCGTCAGGACAGACTCCTTGAGTTCAAACTCACCTCCGGACTCACTACTCTCCCGAAGCCGAGGATCAATCTAAATGTCACACTTCCGGGTCCCTCACCAGAGCCACCTTCTGTCTGTCGACTTGTGGAAGTGAGCCTGCGCTGTGACTTTCGGGCCAGTCAGTGTCAACCCTACAACTTCTCCCACTCTCAACTCTCGTCTACAGACAGTCGTCACTGAAACCCTTCTCGACCAAAACACCTCTTCACTCCTCCTTTTCGGACTACTTGTCACCTCTCTCTGACCCTCCATTCCTACACCTCCGTAATTCTTATATGCGCAGAAACATCCCAAGACGAGACTTCCTCTGTCTCACCGTCCTACCACCGGAATGTGTCAACAAGTCTGACACGCAAACAACACACACGAAGAGACGTAAATTCAGCCTAAATTGCTATGATGTCGTTTTGAATATTTACTTCAATTACAACGGTTTTAGAACTGGTGGGGGGGGGGCAGGTGGCCACGGCTTACTTTTACGGCTTTGTCAAACCTCCTTTATCTTTTTACCGAAATAGAAAAGAACCGTTTCACCTTACGTGTCGTCCGATCGAGGAGTTCATGACCCTTGTCTCTCTCCAACATAGGGCCCCGAACATCAGACACCCATCCACTATTCCGAGTTTCGTTACTTCTAGAACATAAAACAAAAAGGAAAACGCTTCAAAATTTTACCGGTGTCGACTCTAGTACGTCGAATCGTTGAGACAGACCACAGGGACTTCAATAGTCGGGTACTGGAAGAAAGACTTTACGATAGTCTTACCATGTTGTCTCACTTTCCCCTCTTCTTACGGTCCACGTCTCACATTAGACATACCTCAGTCTCATTAATAATTATCGAAACACTTCCTGTCCAGATCGACGTTCACAAACAATCATCATTGTCGATTTCTTATTGGTTCTAACAAATTCAGAACGTCCGGACAAACTGACCATACACGGTCTCTGACAAGTGAGTAAATACAAAAACGTCCTTATAATTCTGTAGACGTGTAAAAAAGGAAATTAAAAATTTCAAGGAACAATTCGAAGGTATCCTTAACCCTCCGGTATCCTCTCGTGACAATTTCTGACTCTCAATTTTGACTCTCTCTTCTTGTCAATGTTTGTTGACTCTGGTGTTTCGTTTCTTAGTTCACTTCGACTCGAGACCATCGTCCTCAAACGTCGTTTCTCAAATAACGTCCTTCGGTTTGTTTCCGCACCCCCTATCCGAACCAGAAACTCAACCCACAAAAATTTCCCCTTCTTGTCTCCGACCCCAGTCAGTAGTAGTAGAATGTAAATTGATGTAAGGAATTAGTGCCAAAGCTCACAGTCCTCCGAAGACCAAACCCAAGAGACCGGTCCACCAGGCACCGAACCCCCAGACAATCGAGTAGAACGGAATCTCTTTGTTAGGTTTCAACACACAATTATTACAAATAGATATTATCGTTACTACAATAGAAATTATGTAGTTGCTACTATAGTTTTAGTCGTTAAAAATCACGGAATTGTTACAATTGTTGTCCTTAAAATCGTAGACTGAACTTAACTAACTCCTAACTCCCCTGTTCTTTCTTATTTCAAAACCTATCTCCCTAATTAGTATTTGAGCCAAACCCCCCCTGAGTCATAGTGCCAAAGTGTCCATTAAAAGTGTAATTTCCTGACGAGTCGTACACAAACAGTGAAGTCGGGTGAGGACATCCACCAGGACAGAAGTGTAACACTTATACATTATTACCTGATATGTCACTTTTACGGACACATATATACGAAGTACGACAAAAAGTTTCACGAAAATGTATATAATAGAATAAATTACTTCTGACATTTAATTAGATACCCTCTTTACTATTACGATAAATTTGATACATATTTTTAACCCTTACAATTTTTATGAATTCTTATACACAATATTCCTAATTGGACGGAAATAACATCTACAGTTATATAATAAATTATACTATTGATTATTATAACGTTTATTATTGCAATGAATATTCTGAGGACAGGGAATAAACAAATTCCTTTATTAAAACCATTTGTAATAACTATTTCTACCTTTATATAAATTACCGAAACTATTTTTAATATCCATTTTTACCTCTATATCATTTACCTAATTTTTTAAAAAAATTTACAAGGACTCTCAAACTGTTCAGACTTCATTTAATTTTAATGAGAAAAAAAGAAAGGACAGTCCCCAGAGAAATAATCATAGGTACTAGCTCCTGTATAAAGAAGACAAGAATTACGTACCGGTCTTCTACAGTAGTTCCATTCAATCAATGGTGAAAAAAAGGTAACACCGTGTAAACAAGAAAAAGACAGGGTATTGTATGACTGGGAAAAGTGTTATGATCCATCACCATCGTAAGAGATCGAAAAGTTAATATAGACTAACTAAAAACGTATCACCTAATTAAAACAGGACTATGGGAAATCTCAGATTCAAAGGGGAAATAAAGACAGTTCAAAAACTCATAAAGAAATAAATAACATTTACTACTATTCACAACTTTTTTACAACTTCATCATAGACTTAAAGAAATTCGTTCGAGGACAAAGAAGACATTAACTAGTAGATGAATCTTCTTAGTTACACCCGTTTTTGTGTAGACAATTAAGTAAAGGAAATAGTACCATTGGAGTCCATAGAGTACCCTGAAGAGACCCTCTCTCCTTCGATTACTTTTATCTTATTACATAAACTGTAAACCATCGAAAGACTCACTCTGTGAAATGGATCTAATTGAGTACATTAATCATAGTACCATTAAGGTACTCCTTTCCTTCCGGGTCCACCTAATGTGTCAGCATACACCACCACCACCCTTGACTTACGGTCACAGAGTTCAACGGAGGAGGTTTTCTCGGATTGTATAACTGGGAAACATTACTCTACACCTTCTAAACTGTTTCTAGTAGAAATACCTTATCCGTCTTTATTAAAAGTGGGAGAAGAAGTTACATAAATGAAGATTCCGTCAAGAAATTCTCGACAAGAAATTATATCCACTTATCTTTTGATTTTCTTTTCCAGTGTTTTTAAAAACATATATAAGACGTAATAACACACCATCTTTTTCGTTTGTGAGTCCAGAACCAAGAAACTGTAATTGGTCTATTTAGTGGACTCCGTTTAATAAAGTCAAGAGACTAGAAGTCTCCCTATCTTCTCCCTATCCGACTTATATGAGGTTTAGGGGGGAATGAAGATTTTATGAGACTAAGACATGTAATCAGGAATACTATTATTATCATAATTATGATCAAAAAAACTCTTAAACATTATATAGACCATGACACCATTCAAGAACATATAGTACTAAAGTAACATAACTTAGTAGTCAAGTCAAGTCAGAGAGTCAGCACAGACTGAGGAACGTTGGGGTACCTGACGTCGTGTGGTCCGGAGGGACAGGTAGTGGTCGAGGGCCTCAAGTGAGTTTGGGCACAGGTAACACAACCACTACGGTGGGTTGGTAGAGTAGGAGACAACAGGGGAAGAGGAGGGTGGAAGTTAGAAAGGGTCGTAGTCCCAGAAAAGGTTACTCAGTCAAGAAGTGTAGTCCACCGGTTTCATAACCTCAAAGTCGAAGTTGTAGTCAAGAAGGTCACTTGTGGGTCCTGACTAGAGGAAATCCTACCTGACCAACCTAGAGGAACGTCAGGTTCCCTGAGAGTTCTCAGAAGAGGTTGTGGTGTCAAGTTTTCGTAGTTAAGAAGCCACGAGTCGGAGGAAATGTCAGGTTGAGAGTATAGGTATGTACTGGTGTCCTTTTTGGTGTCGGAACTGATCTGCCTGGAATCAGTCGTTTCATTACAGAGACGAAAAATTATACGACAGATCCAACCAGTATTGAAAGGAAGGTTCCTCATTCGCAGAATTAAAATACCGGAAGGTAGTGGTCAGGGAAGGTGTTGACCCCCGACAAAAACGAAACCGAGGTAGGGAGGTAAGAAAGACCTCAATAAAGAGGTGAGTGGAGGTCATCGTATCACCCGTGGATGACTGGACCTCTCAAGTAGAGAGTCACAGGGTGCAAAAACGGAAAGTATGACAAGTACCCCAAGAGTTCATTCTTATGACTTCTCCAAACGGTAAGGGAAGAGGTCATAACTTAGTATCTAAATAAGTCAACTGAGTACGAACACCTATCAAAAGATACACGGTTCACGACACGATCCACAACCACATACCACCACTCGTTTTGTGTCAACCAAGGATTAAAGTACGTAGATGAGACTTTTCGTGGAAAAAATTAAGGGTAAAAATATATATTCTTTCTCTTCGATTAAGTAGTCAAATAGATTTCAGTTTATTGACCGTAAAATAAGATCCGAGTTACCTATACTGTCCACATCATCAAACATCTTTTAGATTATTAAAAACAGAGTGTTTTAACCAAAACGAATTTAAGTATATTACCGGTACTTTATATCTTATTTCTACTATCTAGGTAATTAAAGTTATTTCTGTTGTTTAGTGAATCTTAATTTTAGAGGTGTACTAATTTTACGTACGAAAAATCTATATTTTTATTTGATTTTAATCTTTATTTGATTTTATTTGAATCTAATCTTTATTTCATTTTTTTCTTTATTTTAACGGATCATTATGAGATGACAGTCAATTCTCATCGTCATCTGGCACGAACCATCTTGTCATAGGTCACATTATTCTCAACTTCTCCTACTTAGTCGTAACAACACTTTAATCCTATGTATTTGATTTCTAGTCTCGTGACCCCTGAGGAGTCGTTAATACACGATAAATTAGTACCCGAGAAGAGATTACCATGAGTTTTACCTACACTAATCAAAGGTCCGACAGCATTCAAGTGAAATAAAGGGTCAAACGTGAAAAATAAATAGACATGAGACGGGCACATGAGGAGGAGTAACTTCTGACTCAAGAAACTCAACAAACTTAGAAATACCCATATGGAACAGAAAAATAAAAATTTGTTAGTTTAATTAGTATACATATATAAAATTTTGATGTAAATTTTATGTACAAAGGTTAAATAAGAGGGGTGAGAAGATGTGAATTAGTAATATGTCTTAGTAAAGGTAGTAAATACTAGTATATTTTAGTACAGGTAGTAAATACAAAAGACTGTCGAATCATAAAGTAACGTATTTATAAATTGAAGTCTTTATCTCTCATCCTTGATACGGGGTCCTAAACGTTTGTAGATAATTATATAAAAAGAAAAATAAGTTCCGATAACACCACTGACTACCTCTTGCATAAGAACCGAACCCTCTGGAACCGACATTACCCTACCCGTAGGGACACCCATTTGACCGAGACATATGTCGAACACCTCCCTACTTGGGAGTTGTTACAAACGGACAGTACGACCTACACCCTTGCCTTTTACTCCATTTGTGAAGTTCAGACATTGTTCATATGTGGAATTCTTCATCATGGTAAGGACGTAAAACTCTAATAAATTCCTTGGAGTACTTTAAGTAAAAAAAAGAGAGACTAAGAAAGAAAGAGGAGTTTGGATAGGGAGTTGAGAATGTTCTTTTTAATAAGTAAGAGAAAAGGAAAAGAAGAAAAGAATATTATACTTATCAGAAATTAGCCGAAGAAATCTCAAAATAATAGGAAATCATTCGTGAGCGGGGTAATAGGACATCTCACATACTAAATGAAATCCCATAGTCAATGAAAATTTTTAAATGATAAAAATATGATCCGTCTTTAAATAATTCTCATCAGTCAGACTATAGAACAAGATTTTCAGACGTCATCTAATAAACCTCAAATCGTAAAGAGAAATGACGTGACTATCTTAGAATTTTAATATATAATTTCACTTCAGCGAGAGCACAGGCTGAGAAAGGCTGGGGTACCTAACATCGAATGGTCCGAGGAGACAGATACCCTAAAAGGTCCGTTCTCATGACCTCACCCAACGGTAAAGGAAGTGATCCCTTAGAAGGGTTGGGTCTCTAACTTGGGTCCAGAGGGCATAAACATCCGTCCACGAAATGGTAGACTCGTTCAATTATAGTATTACCTAAATCTGAGATCCCCATTCTCCCTACTTTAAATATTAAGTCAGATAAAGGTAAATTTGACATGAAACCCCTAAACCTCTTCCTTTACGGTTGGGTGAGGTCATGAGACGGACCTTTTAGGGTACCTACCTCCTCGGATCACCCGATGTCAGGTAGCCCAACGTTTCTCAACCTGTGTTGACTCACTGAAGTACAAGTACAACCCTTAAATCACGACAAATACGAAAAGTTCCCATAAAGAATCTGACACTACGAATAAACAATTCCCAAAGTATAGGGACAAAAGCTCCTGACTCATCAAAGCAGACATAGCGGAGGGTCTTGTGTGTCTACGGGAGAACGAGACTGACCGTCAGACCTTAGATCGGGGACTGTCCGGGACTCAAGTAGGATAGAATTTTGAACATTTATGCTCCAAGGAGTTTTTGTACTCTTTTATAACCCAACCAGTTTTTCAAACAAACTCAAAAAGGTATACTTGAAAAACCGGTTGGGTTATAATTCTGATCCCCTTTTTTTATACTTCTGTCAAAAAAAATGTCAATAACTATTAAATAAGAATAAACGATTAGGGTGAACACGATCACTTAAAAAAAGGGTACCCTGGAAGGTCTATTAAGAATTATTATATATTTTAAAGAGGGTTACTAATGTACCTTCGCACAACTGGGGATTTGAGAATTGGATGTTCCAGTCGGAAAGATTCTGAGTTTGGGGTTGGGTAGTGAAACAGAAGTCTTCAGATATNTCCCCTTTTTTTATATTTCTGTCAAAAAAAATGTCAATAACTATTAAATAAGAATAAACGATTAGGGCGAACACGATCACTTAAAAAAAGGGTACCCTGGAAGGTCTATTAAGAATTATTATATATTTTAAAGAGGGTTACTAATGTACCTTCGCACAACTGGGGATTTGAGAATTGGATGTTCCAGTCGGAAAGATTCTGAGTTTGGGGTTGGGTAGTGAAACAGAAGTCTTCAGATATTCACCTTCGGAGATCCGATCTCTACCAACTACCGGGACACACAACCTGGTGGCGGTTGTTGTCCCCCACCAGAACCCCAGAGGAGATGAAACATGCGAAGAGCAACCTCGTCTCTCCTTCTATCTCTTTTCTTTATTCGTGGGTGAAGTCTTGAATGGTGGTTGTAGTACTCTCCAACGAGTAAGTGTGAATGATCCCTCAGTCACTTTTTAATCTGGAGAAAGATTTATGATTTCTGAACGTGATAAGAGAATCCTAGGTAGACAAACTTCTGTGGGACGGAGAAAAGTGTCAACACCTTAAAGTAGGGAGAATGTGGATCTCAGACTTAGGTAATACTATAATACAATTGAACGAGTCTACCATTTCGTAGACGGATGTTACTCCCTCTGGGCCCAAGTTAGGGACACAGCCTTTCTATAGGACCTCTTCCCTTACCGTTGGATGAGGTCATAAGAACGGCGCGGGGGGAGGGGGTTTTTCAATGTATCATTCATCATTTATTAAAACGAGTAGACATCAACCATTATGAACCCAATCAACACCCACTATCCACTCGAACGGTCCACCGCAATTACCATTTCTTGGGTGGACGGTCACGTCCTCTGTATTCTCTGTACCCTAGTCAGCGTCCCAGTCTTTCTCGGGGACTTGCCCCCGTACCGTTGGATGAGGTCATAAGAACGGACCTCTTAGGGTACCTGTCTCCACAGATCGCCCGATACCAGGCATCCCAGTGTTTCTCAGTCTGTGCTGACTTTACTGACTCGTACGTGTGTACCCACTATCTATGATCTTTAATTTCCATCTTAAAAGACTTTATCTCCACTTTTTATTACCAGTCAATTCTATCTGAAAAATTTTCAACTTGCATTTATAGTTTGGATCCGGATCTTACAGTAGTAGTTTACTCTAGAAATAGTACAATTCCACACAAGAGAGACATGGGTGACACAACTGTCAAAAATAGTAATTACTTACATCTTAACACAATTTTCCGAAAAACCGTAACAGTTCTACTAATATACTAAAAAGATAACAAATTAACCAATTACACCATAAAATGTAACTACACAATGTAGTGTAATTAAACGACTATAACTTGGTATGAACGTAAGAACCCTACTTAGGGTGAACTAATACCACAAACTAAGAAAACTACATGACAACTTAAACAAAACGATTATCAATCAAATCCTAAAAATAAAGATACAAGTAGTCACTGTAATCGATAATTAAAAGAAAAAACACACCTTGTAGGAAGAGAATAATAAATATAGTTCCACTATCACCGGAAATCTTATTCGAACCTTCCTAAGGAAAGAGAAGATCAAAAACCTTATCAAACTCTACCTATCCACAATTGAGAAAAAATTTACAGAATGCCTCAAAAGGACACTTCGGAGTACCAAGACATGAAAGTAAACAACTCTAAATAATAATAATAATAATAATAGTGACTAAGTCAAAGTAAAGAATATTCTTCATCAAGTATAAAACATAAAAAAGGACTAAGTCAAAAACCCTCTACATTTAAAGATTCTTAAATAAGTAAAGATTATCCAACAGGTAAAATAACAGTATACCAAAAAGTATCATTAGAAAATACTAGGAAACACAAATCCACCACAAAGAAAAAATTGAAATTTAGAAAATAAAGACTAAAAATACATAAACCCGGGAAAGATAAAAAAGGAACTATTTAGATTGATATCCAAATAATTAAAACAAATAGAAATGTTTCCTGGTCGAGAATCAAAGTAACTACAACAGACAAGAAAAATCAGAGATAATGTAAATAAAAACGAGACTAGAAATACTAAAAAAGGAAGAAACCCAAAACAAAAAAGAAGAAAAACATCAAGAACGTCACATTCCAATTTACCAAAATCTAAAAAGAACAAAAACACCATCTGTATATAACGATAGTTGAAAGAAGAATCTTTACGAAAACGGTTCATGGAATCCCAAAACTAAAAACAAAATTAACTACATACCAACTCTGACCTTCTTCGTGTTCGACCTTAGTTCTAACGGCCCTCTTTATAGTTATTGGAGTCTATACGTCTACTGTGGTGGGAATAACGTCTTTCACTTGTTCTTGATTTTTCGGAGAACTACTTTCACTTTCCTCTCACTTTTTCAACCGAATTTCGAGTTGTAAGTCTTTTGATTTTAGTACTGTAGGCCAGGGTAATGAAGTACCCTTTATCTACCCTTTTGCCACCTTTATCACAGTCTGAAATAAAAAAACCCGAGGTCTTAGTGACGTCTACCACTAACGTCGGTACTTTAATTTTCTACGAATAAGGAACCTTCTTTTCAATACTGGTTGGATCTCTCGTATAAGTTTTCGTCTCTGTAATGAAACGGTTTATTCCAGGCAGATCAGTTCCGATACCAAAACGGTCACCAGTACATACCTACACTCTCAACCTGACAGTTCTTCCGACTCGCGGTTTTTTAATTAAGAAAACTTAACACCACAACCACTTCTGAGAACTCTCAGGGAACCTGACGTTCCTCTAGGTTGGTCAGGTAAGACTTCCTCTAGTTGGGACCCTAAAGAAACCTTCCTTACTACGATTTCGACTTTGAGGTCATGAAACCGGTGGAGTACACTTCTCAACTGAGTAACCTTTTCTGAGACGACGACCCTCCCTAACCCCCGTCCTCCTCTTCCCTTACTGTCTCCTTCTGTACCGTCCTACCGTAGTGACTGAGCTACCTGCACTCAGACTCACTTGAGGCCCTCAACCACTACCTGTCCCTCCGGACCATACGACGCTAAGTACCCCAGCGTTTCTCAACCTGTGCTGACTCGCTGACTTGACTTGACTTGACTACATTAAAAGTTCACATATGATTAAGTGTTAAAGTTTTAGAAATTTCCAATACAAGGTAAATATCAATAATAATATATTTTATAACCGATATAAGGGACACTATATGTTATATAGGACATTGAATAAACAAAGTATGTATCATCAAAACTGGAGAATTAGAGGATAAGAAGATAACAGGAAACGTGGTAGAGAGAGGACGTGACTATTAGTGATCAAACAAGAGACATGGACACAGACAAAGAAAATGCAATACAAGTGATCAAATAAAACTCTAAGGTGTATATTTACTATAGAATGTCATAAACAGAAAGAGACAGTTTGAATAAAGTGAAAGTGAAATCGTATTATGAGACGTTCAGGTAGGTACAACAATATTTTTTGTTTTCAAGTAAGAAAAAATACCGACTCATCATAAGGTAACACACACACACACGCGCGTGTGGTGTAAAACAAATAGGTAAGTAGAGAACACCTATGAATACATTGAAGGTTTGGAACTGTCAGGATTTATTACGATCCTTGAAACTCCACGTACGTAGAAAGGTCGATTCACAAAAACAAAAGAAACCCATATATTGGTCTCACATTAACACACCGGTATACCATCAAGACAAAAATCATAAAACTCTTTGGAAGTAAGACAAAAGGTATCCCCGATGTGGTTAAATGTAAGGGTGGTCACCACACGCTCCCAAGGGAAAAGACGTGTAGGACGGTCGCAAACATTAAACACCAGAAAAACTACTATCGGTAAGACTCTCCACACTGTACTATAGCGTAACACCGAAATTAAACGTAAATAGACTACTAATCACTTCAATTTATAGAAAAGTACACAGTAACCGATAGACATACAGAAGAAACCTTTTTACAGATAAGTCAAGACAGTTAAGATATTAGTCCAATAAACAAAAAATTATATTCGACGGAGATATAAAACTTATAATTGGGGAATAACTATAGTAAACGTCTACAAAAGAGGGTAAGTCGTCCAGTAGAAAAACGAAACAACTGCGAAAAGAAAGGACTCGTTTTCGGCTCAAATTAATCTAGACTAAACAAATAGAAACGAAAACAAAGAAAACGAAAACCTCTGTCTGAGTTTTCGTAACAATACCAAATACAGTCTCACAAGGTCGATACAAAAGAAGACCCTCACAATATCAAAGACCAGAATGTAAATCCAGAACTTAGGTAAAACTAAAATAAAAACACACACTACCATCTCTTACAAGATTACAATAAGAAAATGTACATCGACAAGTCAAATATGTCGTGGTGAATAACTTATCTAAGAAAGGTAAAGTATAAGAACGGAGGAAACAGTATCTAATTAACTGGTATTCACACACCCCAAATAAAGACTCGAGAGACAAGACAAGTCAACTAAATACGTAGACAAAAACACGGTCATAGTACGACAAAGTTAATAATATCAAAAATTATATCAGACTTTTGTTTCCAGACAGATCAGTTCCGATACCAAAAAGGTCACCAGTACACACCTACACTCTCAACCTGACACTTCTTTCGACTCGCGGCTTCTTAACTATGAAAACTTGACACTACAACCTCTTCTGAGAACTCTCAGGGAACTTGACGTTCCTCTAGGTTGGTCAGGTAAGACTTCCTCTAACCGGGACCCTAAAGAAACCTTCCTTACTACGATTTCGACTTTGAGGTCATGAAACCGGTGGAGTACACTTCTCAACTCAGTAACCTTTTCTGAGACGACGACCCTCCCTAACCCCCGTCCTCCTCTTCCCCTGCCGTCTCCTACTCTAACGGCCTACCGTAGTGCCTGAGCTACCTGCACTCAGACTCACTTGAGTCTGACTACCACTACCTGTCCCTCCGGACCACACGACGTTAAGTACCCCAGAGTTTCTCAGCCTGTACTGACTCGCTGATTTGACTTGACTTGACTTCAGTCTCTAGGTCTAAGGAGATCGAGACAAGAAAGAGTTCTAACACAACCGACAACCTCAAGAAAACACAAACGTATCTTTTAAAATTTAAACAAGATCCAGACACTTTTTACAGGTACCATAAAACTATCCCTAACGTGACTTAGACAAGTCACGAAACCCATCTTATCCGTGTCTTACAACAGTAAAATTGTTGTAATTAAAAAGATTAGGTACTTGTGTAATATATAAAGGTAGTCAAATACAGTAGAAGTTAAAGAAAGTAGTCACAGAATGTCGAAAGAGAGAAAATGGAGGAATCTATCCAAATAAGGATCCACAAAATAATAAAAACTACACTACGATTTACCCTAACAAAGAAATTAAAGAAAAAGACTAGAAATTAACAATCATATATTCTTAGATTCTTTAAAGACACACAATTAAAACATAGGACGTTGAAATGACTTAAGAAACCACTCGAGATCCTCAAAAGACTATCGTGCAAAATTTAAACGATACATACACGATTCAACGAGTCACACGGGTTGAGAAACACTGGGGTACTTGACATCGGACGGTCCGAGGAGACAGGTACCAAAAGAAGTCCATTCTTATGACCTTACCCAACGGTAAGGAAAGAGGTCCCCTAGAAGGGTTGGGTCCCCAGTTTGAACACGGAGAATGTAGAGGCCGTAACCGTCAGTCCAAAAAATGGGGATCACGGTGGATCCTTTAGAGTAACGATACGTATAATAGTAAATTAGATGTTTGTCACTGTCAAGACAAAAGAAAGGTTAAACTTAAGGAAAATAAAGAACATATTAACGGTACCAATCCTGAACGTTTTGATACAACTTATTTTCACCACTCTCACCTATAGGAACAGAACGAAGACCAGAATCTCCCTTACAAAAGACGAAAAGTGGTAACTCTTACTACAACCGATACTCACACAGTGTATACCGGAAATAATATAACTCCATTTGAGGGACATACCGGTGAAAGACCTCTTAAAAATAGTATTTACTCATAAGTTAAGACAGTTTTCGAAAAAGACACAGATAACTCTAATAATATACCAAAAATAAGACGTCAAACCATTACACCACATAGTGTGACTAACTAAACGTCTTTAACTTAGAAACGTAAGGACTCTATTTAGGGTGAACTAATACCACATACTAGGAAGCTTACATAACAACCTAAGTCTAACGATCATAAAACAACTCCTCAAAGCACAGACACAAGTAGTCACTATAACCGGACAAACACTATAGAAACAGACTAAAACCACAGTTTGACTTCGACCGGAACATCCTCAAACCTTCACAAGGAAGGAGACGTCAAAAAACCATATCAAACATCTCTTTACCATATTTGGAAAAGACTTACAAACCATCCTAAATGAAAACTTCGGCAGACCAGGATCTGAAAACAAACAACCCTCAAAAATTTTAATGAGTAAATCAAAGTAATGACCATAAACCAGACAAGTGTAAAAGACAAAGAAGACTTAAGTCAGAACCCTATCCCATGGAAAGATCTTTAAATAAGTAAAGAAGAGTCAACAGGTAAAATAAACAAATAACGTCAGACAATACCAGAAAGTATAAAGCCACCACAGACAACATTGAAGAAAAAACAAAGACTGGAATAACTGAACCCGGAAGACCTAAAAAAAAAGAACTACTCAGACCGATTTTTGAATAGTTAAAACAAATGGACAAGTCTCTGGGTCGAGAATTAAAGTACCTAGAAAAAAATTTCAAAGACAAAATAAATAAAGACGAGACTGGATATACTAAAGAAAGGAAGATGATTGAAAACCTACAAAACAGGAAAAAGACCGAGGAAACCAATATTCCGATCCAACAAACTCTCAACAGAATCAAGGACTCCCTTCGAACGCAGTCATATTTGCAGGCAGACTCTTGACGAAAACGACGTAGGGTATCCAAAACCTAGTAAAACAAAAATAAAAGTAAATAGAGGTCCGTGAAAAACTACGAAAAAACTAAAGAAGTCACTAGGTAATCAACAAATCATCGTACATAAAATCGGAGGTGCACAAACGAAAAAAACGCAAAAAAGAACATCAACTAGACCAGAGTATCGTAACACCAATCTTTTAGATGCACTGTACTAAAGTCAAAAGAATTTAAATGACACCGAACAAAACGCCAGATTGTACACTAGACAGGATTCTTACAAGGTACACGTGAACTTTTCTTTACACGTAATACGACCAAACCCTACCTTACAAAGTATTTAGATAATTCATGTAGACCAGATTACACAACAAATTCCCACTACAAAGGAATAACGAAAAGACACATCTACTGGACAGACGACCATATTCACCCTACAATTTTACGGAATGACAATAATGACAACGAAAGAGGGAAATACAACAATTATGAACAAAATACATAAATTCATGGGGGTACAACAACAAGTCAACGATTCAGTATAGGTTGAGAAGCGTTGGGGTACCTGACGTCGGACGGTCCGAAGGGACAGGAAGTGAAAGAGGACCTCAAACGAGTTTAAGTACATGAACTCAGTCACTACGATAGATTGGTAGAGTAGGTGACGGTAGGGGAAGAGAGGAAAACGGAAGTCAGAAAGGATCGTAGTCCTAGAAAAGGTTACTCAACCGAGAAATGTAGTCCACCGGCGTCAACAACAATCTCGAAGTCGAAATCGTAGTCAGGAAGGTCACTTATAAGTCCTAAATAAAGGAAATCCTAATAGTCCAAACTAGAGGAACGTTCAGGTCCCCTGAGAATTTTCAGAATAAATCACGGTGTTAACCTTTCGTAGTTAAAAAACCGTGAGTCAGAGGAAATACCAAGTTGAGAGTGTAGGCATGTGCTGATGACCTTTTTAGTAACGAACTGATATAGCTGTAAACAATGGTTTCACTACAGAGACGAAAAATTATACGACAGATCCAAACAGTATCGAAAAGAAGGTTCCTTGTTCGTAGAAAATTAAAGTGCCGACGTCAGTGACAGACGTCACTAAAACCTCGGGTTCTTTTCTTTTAGACAGTGATGAGGGTGAATATAGGGAAGATAAACGGTACTTCATTACCCTGTCCTACTGTTCTAGAATCCAAAAAGTACAACAAAGTTCAGTCGAAAATGTGTGGGGAGAAAGTGGGAATAGTTCTCCGAGAAATCAAGGAGAAGTGAAAAACGGTAATCTCACCATAGTAGGTGTACAGACACCAACAACCATAAAGAGGGTCGGCAGAACTAAGGTTGAACACTAAGAAGATCAGGTCGTAAAACGTACTACATGAGACGTATATCCTCTTCCGTTACCTTGGGGTGAGGTCATGAGAACGGACCTTTTAGGGTACCTACCTCCTCGGACCATCCGACATCAGGTACCCCAGCGATTCTCAGCCTGTGCTGACTCGCTGAAGTGAAGTGAAAAGTGAAAGTGAGACGTATATACAATTTATTCGTTCACTGTTATATGTTAGAATAACATGAGGGAAGAGTTAAACTTGGACAGATAACAAGGTACAGACCAAGATTGACAACGGAGAACTGAGACCACGTCAAAAGAATCCTTCGTCTATTCCGTCAGACAATAAGGTTACAGAGATTCTCAAAAGGTGTCAAACATCACCGGGTGTGTCAGTTTCCGAAATAACATCAGTCACTTCGTCTTCCTCCACAAAAAGACCTTAAGGAAACGAAAGAGATACCAGGTTGTCTACAACCGTACAAATATAGACCAATACATCCACTACAGGATCCCCTGGGTCGTCGTCAGAAGAGAGACCAATGGTCGCGACATACAACATTCCCATACGGGACACACCTGACCCACGTAGGAAGACAAAACTGTCCCAGTCGAGGACACCCGTACGACCATCAGTCCCGACCAAGGACGCGACCAACTGACTGTCCTCTCATCCGAAGGACACGTAAACCGACGTACTGTGTCCCACCGTGGCCGGACGACGGTCGGATGACCACCCACTCCGGCCCAGAGATGTAACGACCGACACGTCGACCCTTTGAACACCGATTACGACCGGACGACCTCATACCCCGAAACTGGAACCACAATTATTCGATCGTCCTTCTCTGGTTTTACCTCGAAACGGTCTCGGTCACAATTGTATCTTACTCGAGAGGGTTCACCGACAACGGTCGTGAAGAAAAGGACTCCCGTCAAGGTTAACGAAGGACGTATAAATCCACCGAGAGATTCTAATTGTTCACACAACCTGGGTCGGGGCGAAAGTTTGACGACGGAGACCTGTCCTTTAACCTCACACACTCTTGAAACGAATATGAAAAATTCTCGGTTCAAGCAAAGGATGACGGAAGGTCGAGAGGGTCTATCTTCTGGATGACCAAAAGTTTCGGACTATGAGACCCCTGAGTAGAAACGTCATGTCTTGAGGACCCGAGTCTGGGGAACGAGGAACCCTTCTTGGAGACTTGCACTGTAAGGAGGACAAAAACCACCGACTGTGTCCCCATACCCAGGAGTGACAGAACAGAGACGGGGAGTAGACAGAGTCACACGAAGAAGGACAGAAAAAGAAACATCTTTTAGAAAAGACATTTTGAAGTCCAGAAAGAATATCTATGAACAAGACATTTCTTACCAGTAAAACCACACAGACCCCCCACTCAAATCCCAGAAGAATAAGGGGATAGAACCTGCGTATAACTGTAAGAGAAGAGACATAGGAACGTGATGATGAAATGACTCTTCTGTTTTTTAAATGAAGTGATTTTATACCAACTCAACTACCCAAACACCTTTTACATCAAAAATACAACGGTAAGAAACAAGATGAAAGTGTACACCCTTTGGGCGAACATCAGTCTTATAGACAATATCGTCAAAAATTAGAGTAGACAAAACACCGAGAGACAAGTCAAAATATGAAGTATTATTTTTATGCTTTAATTAACTAGTGTTGTAAATCCAAAAAAAAAAAGGTCTTAGATCTTTTAAAGAACTCCTAATCTAGGGAAAAATTATTTAATAAAATGTTTACAAAAGAAGAAAATAGTATTTATGGATATAACTCATCATTACTTTGACTTTTTCCTTAATTGTCGACTAACCATTCTGTCAGGAGTGAAAGACTGAAGAATTTAGAGACGTCGAATATCGAGCTTCAAATGTCTTCGCGAACTGATTTTATATGAGAATAAAAAATTCAATTATTACGTTTCGTAAACAAATCCATCCTACTAACACAAAAGTGGAAAAGAAATTAGACAATAAAGTATCAGGTACAAAAGAAATTAAATGAACATTTCGTCAACGATATATTTCCAATAGAAAATGGACTTCATTTAACAAAAACAGAACTTCTCTTGCCCGAAGGGACCACCGAGTCGACCACTTCTTAGACGGACGTTATGTCCTCTGAACCCAAGTTAGGGACCCAACCCTTCTAGAGGACCTCTTTCCTTTCTGATGGGTGAGGTCATAAGACCGAACCTCTTAAGGTACCTGACATATCAGGTACCCCAGCGTTTCAGTCTGTGCTGACTCACTGAAAGTGAAGTGAAATACTCCTAGGGTATGAAAGAAAAAAAGGGACAACAACGGTCTAGAAAAGTATCGCCGAAGGGACCACCGAGTCTACCATTTCTTAGACGGACGTCACGTCCTCTAGACCCAAGTTAAGGACCCAACCCTTCTAGGGGACCTCTTCCCTTCCGAGAGGTGAGGTCATACCACCGGATCTCTTAGAGTATCTGTCTCCGCGGACCGTTCGATGTTCAGGTACTCAAGTGTGTATATACACACACACACACACACACACACACACACACACACATATATTTTCAAATAGAAAATGGACTTCATTTAACAAAAATAGAAAATTCTCCTGGGTATGAAATAAAAAAAGGGACAACAACTGTTTAGAAAAGTACCTTCAATACAAATAGTAAACAGAAAATTCATTCACTGGTTATAGTTTCGAACTATAAAATGATTTTTACACTCATTTACACGGAACACCTGGGACGTGCGAGAAGGTACACAACAATCCAGAATTTGTGACGACGAACACGGTGCACCCCATACGGACGCCCACCGAATTGGTTATTGTAAATAAAGAGTGTCAAGATTTCCGATCTTTAGGTACTAGTCCCATAGTCGTCAGTCAAAGAAGATTCCAGAGAGAGAACCGAACAGAAGGAAGTCATAGATATGTGCCAATAAAGGAGACACATAGACACAGAATTAAAAAAAAGAATCTTCTTGTGCAATACAACCTCATCCCGGGTGGGATCACTGTAGTAAATTGAATTAATAGAAAAATTTCTGGGACAGACGTTTATGTCAGTATAAGACTCTATGAACCTAAACCTGAACTTGGATACTTAAACCCCCTCCAACGTTTGGGTCAACTCGGACATTGCGTACTAGTCAAGAGTTCTCCGGGACCTCTGAAGTATGAGGATAAGTCATACATACCCTCGAACAGCAGCGATGCATCAGTCAGAGACAAATAATTTGGTAACGAGGTCCAGAGTCGAAAAGACTAGACCAAAATATAAGTCAGACCGGAAGTCTAGTACACGTGTCACATAGTTCTAGATCTTAGTAGATCTAGAACACTACCTTGAACTTCAGTGTTTCAACTTTAGAGAAGGTGACTCCTCCAAGGATGAACACAAGACCTTTCTCGAGAAATACAAACCGTACTTCGTCGAACAACCTCTCTTTGACTTGTTTTATTTTTGGAATGTCTAAAAGACAATATACATGGACGACACATAAAAAGTCGAGTACATGTCTTCAGTCACAACTGTAATCTTACACCGACCATAATCCAAAGACAACGATAGTACTGTTTAATAATGTTTGAATCACCGACTTTTGTCGTGTTTATATACTGGAATATTACGAGCTCCCGTGTTCAGAGTTTTCCGACCTTAGTACTTACTACAGACGTCCCGACTCAAGGTGTGGGAACAGAAAAGGTTGAACTCTCCGACGTGGAAAAGGAACCAAACACCGGGGGAAATAGACAAAAATTTTGACCGTTACATCACAATGAGACTGAGACGAAGGCAGTAGTGCAAAGAAAGAGACTGATGTCGGTCTTTTCCAAAAAAGTGAAAATTCCTGAGTGGCAAGTAGTGTAGATTCCAGAATACGGTGTATTCCATCACACAAATATCCAAACGCCCCTCCTCGTAAAGTGATGAGACAGATGGTGCACCAGGGTCGATCTAACAGTCGTAGAGAGAGAGTTCGGAGGAGTGAAAAATAGAAACAGGAAAGCATAATACGAACGGTGAAGTCTATTCACTAGGACGTAAACTTACTGAGGATTAGTAATATCATTTCAGTCTCTTCTCTTCTACTAGGAGTGACGGACCGAACCAAACATAACAGTGTACCAATGAAAAAGTGACAGAGGAGAATCGAGTGGGAGAGATTTAATCACGCTGTTACCTAATATAGTTCCTAAATAAGTAGACGAAAGACTTCGTGTTGTGGCTACGGAACCCTTTCTCTTACCCCTAACGCCAAACCAAAATATACGTGAGATTCAGAGTCCTTAAGGAACTTCACGCCCTATATAGAATCTTTACGGACAATATATTTGATTTTATCTTTTTTTAAATGGACTCTTCCCTTGAAAATCCCTTCATCTTATGAAAATAAAATCGAATTATTAAATTCACCAAGAGTCACATACAGAGAACTTACAAGTCAAGTCTTAATTACTCCCCTACACAATTCTTACGTTTTAGGACCCGAGACTAAGTCTGAATGACTTAGTGTCAGTTTAAAATCAGTAAAAATAAAGGTGTCGAAAAATTGTAAAGTACGGTCGAGTATACGTACGACTGTGAAATTCATAACGAAATCTGAGAACTACTGGTAACCGTTAATATAACGAATTAGTATAACTACCGTACTTTGTCGTTTTGTTGTTTTTAAAATATATTAAAGAAACGTCTTAAACCAGAAAATAAACTTTTCTTACTCATTTAGTGTCGTATCTTATACTAATAGATATACAATATTTATATCAAATTTTTATTTACGACTTTTCCTTTTATAAGTATTGTAAATACCGTTTATTTCTAAATTTTACAAGAATCTAAGTTTCTTTTGAAAATTCAATTATTCTTTTACAATTTATACGTTATATGTTTAACGGATTCTTTTGTACCAATGTCCATTAAAATTTTACTACACTTTTACCAGTTATTTGAATACTTTTTACAAATTACTATAAGTCAAGTCAAATCAACGAGTCAACACAGGCTGAACAACACTGGGGTACTTGACGTCGTGTGGTCCGGAGGGACAGGTAGTGGTTGACGACCTTAGATGGGTTTGGGTACAGGTAACTTAACCACTACGGTAGGTTGGTAGAGTAAGAGACAGTAGGGGAAGAGGAGGACGGGAGTTAGAAAGGGTCGTAGTCCCAGAAAAGTTTATTCAGTCGAGAAGCGTACTCCACCGGTTTTATAACCTCAAAGTCGAAGTTATAGTCAGGAAGGTGGGTCCTGACTAGAGGAAATCTTACCTGACCAACCTAGAGGAACGTCAGGTTCCCTGAGAGTTCTCAAAAGAGGTTGTGGTGTCAAGTTTTCGTAGTTAAGAAACCGTGAGTCGAAAGAAATAATCTTTTCTTTATATTCACGTATGATGAAATTGTAATGTTTTTATATAAATATATAATATATAAAATGTAAATATAAAGTATATATACGTGTGTATGTATACACCTTTCTATTTTAAGAAGGAAACCGACGGTGTTTCCTTGTATAAATATACAGTCACCCCATCCCCCTAACATTTAAATAAGTAGGAAATATCTTTCCATATCAAGGTTATGTCTAGTGTTCAAAATTTTTATTAGTAGATCACTCACTACACTTCTGAAAAATGTTATATAAGAATACACTTTTTCTCAATATTTTGTCAGATACTATAACAGGGGTCAAACCTGTCTATTATAACATGTACGTCTCTACATCTCTCTCCTGGGACCTTCTTATACGTAGTTCCACGATCACCACCCATCAAGACTTACCCATCTCGAATAACCAAAAGAAACCAAAACTAAAATGTAAAGCCACGAGAGTTTAAAAGAGTATCCTTCATGAGAAAAAAACATTACTAAAAAAATTTTGGAATTTTAGAATTCTTTTATAAAACATTAAGAGTTTTTAAAATCTACTCTTTCCATCTTTACACTCTCTATACTTGTTCCACTGTCAATTGTCACTAATGATAAGTTTAGTCTTAAAGGTCCCAAAGTCTTAACACCGTCACGATTCTTCAGTTTATCAATTGCAATGGTTATATACGCGAGGAATAGAGGAGACCCTTGAGAAGAACACAGAGGTATACGAAACAAGAAATGAGAGGGATCACGAAAAGGAAAAGTGTACGAGGATTCAGAAACATTCAGAAGTCACTGTTGTTTACGTAACGTGCACAGGGTAGAACAATTTCTTCCAGATAAAAAAAAAAATTCACAGACGAATTATGGTTCAGAAAGTAAATAAAAGGTTGTTTGTAGATAATTCACAAATGACAACCGACGCTCTTTGAAAATTAGGTTGTTTAATTACAGTGGAGACACGGTCCGATGTACCAGGCACCTCGGTAATAATTTTACCCTATTAGAACAATTTAACGAAAAACATCTACAATAAAAAAACAGTCGGTTGAAAGGTTCTTACATGAGTAATAACTTCGGAATTAATAGTATTTAAAAAATTTTTTTCTTATCAT
This sequence comes from Capra ibex, assembly GCA_006410555.1. NCBI lineage: Eukaryota > Metazoa > Chordata > Mammalia > Artiodactyla > Bovidae > Capra > Capra ibex. Next base: position 10,408,339 of record SJYO01026388.1, on the reverse strand, counting down.
TAAAAACTGTCCCTGTAATACCGATCTTCTTAAAAATTGAAGGACTAAATTAAGTTTTCGATAGACCAAGTATCTAGAAGTATTAACTGTGAAGTGACTTCGGTCTGAAGAAATACTATATGAAATTAATAATCGTACCCTTTCTTACTCTCTTGTTTCTTCCCCTTTGCACACTGTAGAAAAGAGTTAACATAAGAAAAAGACTAAGTATAAAATCTTCAGGTTTATATAGGGTCTGTACCTCTTTCATAAAATTAAGACCGTCGACAATTAGCGAGTAACCGTGACGTTGTAGTCGACAAGTCTTCTGACGGTCATCTAACAAATTTCAAAAATCTGAAGTTCCTTGTCGACCCGAAATGTTGTCGTGAGTCAAAGTCTAAGAGGTAAAGTACACTTTAGGTAAAAATACTAAACTATACAATTGAAGGTCGAACGGTCTTTTGGAATTGAGTAACAACACGTGATGTAACATTCACCCTACTGGTTGTTTTACATAACCGGTTTGGTTCCGTCACAGTGTCACTCTCTCTTACGATAATCATTAATGAGATTCTGTGGTCTACACTGGACCTGATATTAAGGAAAACCGAAATTCGTTTAAGGTTGAGTTCATTAAGTGCACCAAATTGGAAGAATTATTGCATTCATATGGAAGTTTTAGTATAACAAATAGACATTGTTTGGATAGATTTGTATCATTGAATTTTATCAATGACAAAATAATTACTAGTACTAAGGGACTCTACCGATCCCTCCGACCTTACGAACCCTACATATCTAAGAGTAGGAAGGATATCTAAGACTAAGAAGTGTGTAACAAGTGTGAGACGTCCATTCTATACGAACATAGGTAGGATCCAAAGGTTTTTACAGTAGGGTCATCGTTGTCGTCCGGATTTCAAGTCTTAGGGTAGTAGATTTAGTCCAGATCTACGTTTACTTATAAGAAGACAAAGCGAGGCACCACACACTGACCAGAATAGACAAGGGTGTATGGTCTGTATGTCACCTACCGTTCCTGTCTTGGGGGTGTTATTTGTGAGGGTAGGTCTTACCGGCCCTATTCTTAGTATATTGTGATTCACCAAGTATCGTCAAGACTTAAACGTGACCTGCTCAACGGTCCGGTGGATGAACTCCCTGTCCCTTACAAGAAACTTAGCCCGGGTCAAAGTAAAGGAGTCTTACACCAAGACATCAAGTAACAAGAGGATCCGAAAACCGAGACGACAGACCCAAGAACCAATATAGGAGAATCTATCAGAAGGAAAAGGTATTCTTTATCGACACAACGTAGGACTAATTGAAAGAGTCGTTCGAAGAACGGTCACCTATCAACTCCTGGGTCACTTCATAAAGTAAAGCTTCACAGGGACACAGCTAATTGGATTCGTCACGTCATGGGAATGTAAAAAAAAAAAAAAATCGAAAGACACATAATCTAATATCAGAGGAGGTGATCTATTTCCGGGATGAGTGTTAAGAAAAGTTTTGTCTGGAAGAGACATATAACCGACTCTATCGTCTCACGACACCTGGTCGGGGTGATTTGATCTGTTTTTAGAAAATCCTTGGACCCAGAGAATCCAAGGTGAAATTTAGTAAGTCTCCGAGAGTTTTCTGAACCATGTCAGTGTGTCAATTAAACTAGAAACCGACGACCGGAATAAAATGAAATCTTTAGAAAATGTCTGTTCACAACACGGGAGATATAAGACGAATTTAAAAAGACTCTCTGCCCTGTAAAGGAAGATATCAAGAATAGGTAAAATCGGAATCGTATGTCGGTTAAATATGTAAGTTGTAATAAGGACTTTTAGAAAAATCAGTCTAAATATGCAGGTAAAAAGACAAAAGATCTAATGACTTTCACTATCAAAACATGTAACAAAGAAAAAAAATAGTGTGTCTAACGGTAAAAAAAGGGTTTTTTCAAACAGAAACATTAAAGAAAAATCGTTATAAAACACCAAAGACCATATATCCGGAATGTGTATAAAACAATTTATACAGGGATACTTAAAGTACAAGACCTCACGACAACAATCACCTTAGTACATAAAATAAAGTTAAAGTCGATAAGTAACGATCATATATCTATATATAAACGAAATACATTTAACTGGAATATAAGATGTAAGTACAATTTAAGTGTACAAAAAAGGATCACCTAAAGAACGTATCTAAGAAATCATAAAGGTACATGTACTAGTACACACATGTTTATTTTTGTCAAACAAAGAAGGAAAGACTAGAAATAAGGATAAAAAAGAAAAAGAACGTATTGACATTACCGATCCGAGAGATCATATATATCGTAAACTATCTTTATTACTCTCATTTATAGAAACAGAACAAAGGTTAGAATCCCCAACAATCAACACCCAAAACGTGTCTACGAGAAATGATCCAACCCCTTTCTTTTCTTTTAAAATCAACGAGTCAGCACGGGTCGAGAAAAATTAGGGTACCTGATATCGGGAGGTCCAAGGAGACAGGCACCCTAACAGGTCCGTTATTATGACCTCACCCAACGGTAAGGGAAAAGATCCCCTAGAAGGACTGGGTCCCTAGGTTGGGTCCAGAGGGTGTAACATCCGTCTATAAATGGCAGACTCGATAGACCGTTCGGGTCCAACTCCTTCAAGGAAAGATAAGGATCAAATGACTCTCGAAAACAATATTTACACACACATAATGACATATATTTAATATGGAGTTAATTATTGACTAAATTATTTTAATGGGTAAGATTTCGTATTTGTCTCATCACAACAGACTATATATAATCAAAACCTTTTTGAATTTGATACATTTCAAAATTTTCAAATTCTTTTTAGAATTCTGATTTTCCAAATATTGTAGTCAGTTGTTAGTATAATTTCTATATTAGTTTTACAAATTCTAAAAAGAAAGTTTTTGTTTTTTATCTAGATTCTTTCCTTAACGACACAAAGGTAAATGATTCGATTATACTATGAAGTTTTGAAACAATAAAAAGACCCACCATTTGAAATGGACATTTTAGATTTAAATCGTGTCGACTCTCTAACATTATGGAAAAGAAAGGAGTTCTTATTCTGGATTCTTATTGTTACTTTTACATTCTAACGAAAATTACAAATCATTAATATAAAGTACAAGAATAATTGTGACATCTATATATCTTATGATTTATTATTGACATCCAATTAAGACTTAGTCATATCGATCTAAAATAAATTTAAAGATGAGTATGTATGCTCTTTTGACTCCGAGTGAGTCTTTTTCATTACTAAACGGAAATTAACAAAGATATAAATACCATTAAAAAAATTTTTATCCTCAATGAATTTCTAGGTAACATGTAACCTGATGCCGTCTCTTCTCACTCTCCAGGACTTATACTACTAAAAAACCTACTTAAGTACCTCCGTCAAAGAAAGTTCATGCATATTAGAAATAAAACAGATATAAATTCAACCTAAAGTTTTTGAATTTCTATTAGACTGTATTATTTGATATTTTTACAAGTTCAAATCATGTTATACAAATTAGTAATATTCAATAAACTAACTTTATATACATACATATAGGAGTATTTATAACGACTGGTTTACCATTACAGTACACAGACAGGGGTGTTTTCAATAGACACAAAGACAGGGACTTCTATCAAAAAAGAATGTTCTTTGAAGTCGACGAAACCAAACCCTAAGTATTAATACCACTGACTCCGTCCCCGGTCACTGACTTAATGGACTCATTCGGAAAAGTACTAACAACCGTCAGACGCAAAACAAAGACCGATGACTATTTTAGACCAGAACATAGTAGAAGGACCCACTTAGATTGAGAAAACACCATCCTCTCTCTCCGTCTCTTCACTCGTACTTAATCATGCTAGGTGTCCCAGGTCTTGCTTCGTTGTAGGTGCTTAGAGACTAATTCAGATGACATAAACTAATTCTACGTTATGTTTTAAAGTGACTTATGAAGTAAATTAACACCTGGTTTCCGACGATATTTTAAAAGACCAAAAAGGAGGAAGTTTCATCTCTGCAGACGGTATTAAATCATTGTATAAGACTCTCTTAAAACAGTGTGATTGTCACCAGGGTAAACAGAGACATATCAGTGTCTTTGGTACATGATAAATTTTTGTATATACAACGAAACCAAAAAGTATCTTTACTTGAGTAGTGACCGTAGTTGACATTGATATCTGTATGAAGACCAAAGAAAAATAATATTCCAAATTAAACTTCTTCAACTTAAGTCATCGTCTTTCACGAGAGTAGTCGAACGTTTTATAAATCTTATCAAAGTTACAGAACAATGGGTTCCAAAATCACGTTTCATGTTACCTGACGGAAAAATTTTGGGTACAAACTAAATAAAGAATAATAATAAATTGAATAAATTAATTTAATATGAATGAGTATCTGTATCAACTCGTTGAGATTTTAAGTTCTTAAGTACCATGTCAATTAATGATCTTCAAAAAGTATAAATTTTAAAGAATGGGAAATTTTAAATATATTCTAAAACGTTAATACACATTGAAACATCCATCGTTATAATTAGTTCTCTAACATATCTCTTATGACGTTCCACTGTATTTTCTTTTTCTTTAAGAGTCGCATAAACAAAAATAAACAGACAAGCACATTTATTTTAAACAGAAATATACCCACTAAAGTCATATGAATGGCTCTTTGACGACTCAGTACTTATATCGTATATACCGGATATATGAATTTACAACAACTTTATTTTTCTCTTCACATACCGGATATATGAATAGGACAACTTCATTTTCTCTTTATTAAGGTGTCTTTGTTTTTCTCTTTATTAAGGTATTGGTCACTTTTCGAAAGACCTACTTTTCGATTAAAACTTACTCGAAACAGTTAGATCTTAGTCTTTTTGATACACACACACAAAAATTACAACTTAACTCTTCAATGGATTCTAGATATTATTCTTTACCCCTGACTGGGCTCAGTTGTTATTAAATTTTACGTCTCTGGTGGATATTTAGTCCTTAATGGGAAGACCCGAGAAGGGTCTCTTTTTGGGGTGTCTGAAAAGTTTCCATGAAAGATCGCATTGAGATGAAACCCTTCTCAAAAGAGCTTTGCTTTGGATGACGACGATGGTTTAATTTAACCCTGTATTAGGACTTCTATTTGGGGTTTAATAAACTTTTCCTTTACATCGAATGCAAGTACCACCGTCTACGGACAATCCTTAGTCTAAAATCTACCTCAATAATTCCTCACGTTAACCCTAGATGGGAAAACATTCCCTTTCTTGTCCTTTTCTTCACCTACTTCCCCTTCAATTTGATATCACAGCTGGACGGGTGTCGGGAACCCTGGTGTGAAAGTACGACAGAGAAGTCTGGGGGTCCCTTTTGATTAGAGGTAAGGGGTGAGGGGTTGGTTATAATGCAACCAAAAGATTAAATGGAGAACAGTCCTAACTCAACCCGTCAACATTAAAGAAGGAAAACCGAAAGAGGTGTTAATATAGAGAATCGAGTACCCGGTTCCTGAACGATACCCACAACGTCGTCAGTGGTTCATCCAAAGACAGGACCAAGACATACACCCCCGACTCCTTTAGTGGTGGTACACCCAGACACCAGGGTCCCGGGTAATACTCGATCTGGAACCGGTGCCGAGGTAGATACTGACCCGAGGTCCAGGAAGGTTGTCCCTGACTGTCACATAACTACGAAGTCCAGAGGATCATAGAGACGAGACACGCGGGTCTTACACACTCATCAGACAGAGGGGTCACGTGTCAACGACCTAATTTCCCGACATCCAGAGAAACCTCCTTCAACCCCCTTAATGATGGAACATAAGAACAATATTACAGTGTACCAGGAAGGGAGACCTCTGATCTGAAGAAGTTAGTCACTCAAGACCCAGGTGTTCAATCGATCTAAACCTTTGACTCAGTCACTAACTCTGTAATAACCCCGTTGATGGGAGGTGAAAACACTGGTAAGTAGAAACTAAATAAAACTTACATGTACAACTTATCAGTGGAACAACCGTACGGTATAAAATAATTAATACAGTCATTGAGAGACACCCAGTTCGTGTGGGGTGTGTGGTCGGAACGGTGTGAGTCCTATTAACACGGGTGGACCGAAGACCACCGAAGACTAGAAGTGGACCAGGACAATAGGGGCAACGACAACTACTCGGACTAAAGAGAATGTAAGGAAGGGAGACAGTGACGACCAGAAGTCTTCTCTCGGTGGTGAGTCTTGGATCATTTCCTCTACAGTAGAGTGATCATGGAAGGAACGTTGAATCCAATCACCACACAAAAGACCCGGAAGGACACCTCATAGAGGTAGACTATCCCAAGACCGGGATACCTCGTACACGTGGGGTCTTATATGAGAGACTTGGGCACGTGGGAAGAAGACTGGGGACGGTATCTCAAAGACCGTAAAGTGTAAATCGTACTCGATAATGAAATAGGAACAAAAATCCACGGTAGCATCATCGGTCAAACGTGTAAAGGACTCTAAGAACGACCAAAATTCAGAACGGAGAGTCCTGCCACGGGAGTGCACCTACCACCACCATCACGACCAAATCATGGATTCAACACAGACTGAGAACACTGAACTACCTGACATCGGACGACCCGAGGAGACAGGTACCTCAAGAGGTCCGTTCTCATGACCTCTCCCAACGGTAAAGGAAGAGTCCCCCTAGAAGGGGTGGGTCCCTAGTTTGTACCCAGAGGACGTAGCGTCCGTCTACGAAATGGCTGACTGACTCGATGTTCCCTTTGGACGGGAGTGTACCTATTAGAGAGGGAACAGATTAGAATTTAAGGTCGGGGAAACTAGTCGGTGGAAGTCATAAATTAGAATGTACACGAGAGGAACGATTACACTTGAACGATCCAGAAAGTCAAGGAAGGAGTTTATCACAGAAAGAAAAAGTCTGGAGTAGTGGGATACACCCAATATGACACTATATTGGGATCAATACATCCGGACTCGCAGACCTCTTCTCCACCCCCACCTGTCTACCCCCCCAATCCCTCTCTGTCCAACAGAATAACCCCTCTTCGGAGATGGATGTAGGAGGGGTTCTTTCTGCCCCGTCCCGATGAATATAACCAAGTCTTTCAAGATCCCTTAAGCTCTCAAGTTCTAAACCCCCTCCATAGCTCATTCTGTAGAACACGGTGCACCGTCCTTGGACCAGAAAAGGTCAGTCCTACAACTGAATGGTGTAGAGGGCACGGACGCCCAAACCCTCATAAACTGACGAAACTGTGAATTAGGGTCGAGGGCCAGTAATCGAAAAAGACGGGATTTCTGGACTATTGTAAAAGCTTAGATGGTCTCTCAAGGAGACCGAAAGTCCAACCACCAATGAACGAAAATCGAAAAAATAAAGAAAGTTTAAAGGTTTTTACGTAAGAAAAAGAAAAATTTTTTAAATAACCTCACATCAACTAAATGTCACAACATAATCAAAGACCATATATCGTTTCATTTAGTCAATGTGTGCATAACGGGAACCGAAAAATAAAAGAAACGGGTAACAGGAATTTCAATAATAAAGAGAAGACAAAGAGTTTATAGTAAGGTCGGTGTGACAAGGGAAGACGACTATGTAGTCGGGTTGGACAGGGACCGCTCTCGAAATTGACAACCTGCCGGTGGAACACGGGCCCGAAGAGACACAAGGGGACCCCAATCCCAGGAGTAACGGTCGGTCTGTTGATCCCTAAGTCGAGGCGTCGGGGTAGGATAGTGGACGAAAGAGCCTGGTGAGGACCATGGTAGCCAGTGTCTAATCCAATAGACCCTGTATAAACCTTCGTTTGAAACCAGAAGTTCTCCAAACATTCTTCACGGGATCTCCAGTCGAGGGTACCTTCCCCACGTCTCCCTCTTCTTTACCCGTGTCCCTGTCTTAACTCGACCCTACCTCGTGTTCTGTGGAAGGAGACCGGGGTACCTCTCGAGACCTTGGTGTCGCCGAAAAGTCTCAACAGGAGGTAACGGACTCTGCCGGTTCGGAAGGAGAAGGACGTAGTAAATCAGCAACCCACACCCAGGGGGACTCTTCCTCGTACTGGATACCAAATCCCGAGGGACATTAACTCTGTCAGGAACCCTGTTGTTGCCCCTTAGACTCTCGGCACAGTATCATTACGAATCTATTTCTATTTTTGACGCGTCCTCTTTCATGACTCCAAACATTATTTCCGTGCACGATCTCAGAATCCTCCCTGGCATATAAGATTCAGTGTACTGTCTGTTTACGATCGGAGACGTATCATAAGAACGAAACCTTTGCAACTGGTAACCTCGTTTACAACTCAACGAAGTCCTTTGGTACGTGATTTTCCTCGAGCTAGAGAGGTCATTTTTACAGTACAATTTGGTAAAGAAGAAAGAGTGACAAAACTGGGTAAACAAGTAAATACCTTTCGGTCCGTGACACAAACCACGACCTTTATACCCTGACTTAGTCTGTTTTTATTAGACACGAAAAGTGTATCGAAGAAATGATCTCCTCAGTCTATTATCTGTTCGTTTATTCCTTTGCTTTCTTACGTTAAATACCATTAACGTTACTATCTTTGTCCTTTAACATGACCCTTATTATCCTTTACAGAATTAAATATACAGTCCATGCAATAATCTATGTAAGACACTTCAGTCAACAGTCAGTACTGTGAAAAAATCCGTACTATGAAAACAACGTTCAACTATACTCGAGAAACTAATATCAATCCATTTAAGTATTTGTCACCTTTTGACTTAGATCTTTTATAACTAACTAATCTTGTCCATGATTCATCGTAGAGGACACCTCATTATGGTGTCCAGGTAAAGGGATCATGAACGGAAAAGTCACTAAAATAGTCAACCAGGATATTAATGTATAAACTCTCATAGCTAATTCTTTTATTAGGACTCATCTTTTATCAAAGACGTGGGTGTGTACAAGTCACTCGTAGAAATAGGGTACCAAAGAAGGGAGCCAAAGGACTCATCGTGTGGGAGGAACGAATGAAGGATGGAGTGACCAACGGGGAAGCGTGGAGAGAACCGAAGAAAGAAGGGGAGGGGAACTGGAGACATGGAATACCATGAGGTCCCGAACCACGAAAGGATCCATGACAAATAATAGAAGTGAGGGAACTACTGGAGGAGACCAAGAAGAAGAAGATAGACACTGAGGGTCTAGACACAAAACTCAGACATAGAGAACCTTGAGGTCTTACCATCAGTCGGAGGAGGAACTGTATCTGGACATTATCCGTCTCGTAAACCTCTTCAGGTCTTAACCTGAGGACTGGAGGGTGGAGGGACTGGAGACGAGGACGACATCCTAAAGGACAGAGTCATTTACTGTCGGGGTAAACAGGACAAGGACTCCACTTTGAGTAACCGTAATAGTCAGGTATGGTGTGATGGATGTTTTGAGCAATCGAAATTGAAGTCTCATATAGGTCTTAGATCCGTGCAGAGTAACGGAGACAATAATGAAGGGCATAGAAGAGGGAATAATAACAGTAACAGAGGATTGATCAAACTGACGAAGGAGGGAACACGGGGGAATCAGACAGGAGTCGTGGCTCCGATTTTACTAACATTTACTCCATTAAAGAGACGAGTGTTAGGAGTTCCCGAATAGTAAAGTACGTCTTAATCTTACTTTTCAGTTTCACACTTTCGTGATCCGTCAGTCAGTACAGACTAAGAGACACTGAGGTACCCAACATCGGGCGGAGACAGGTACCCTAAAGGATCCGTTCTTATGACCTCACCCAACGGTAAGGGAAGAGGTCTCCTAGTTTGGGCCCAGAGGACGTAACTTTTGTCTACGAAATGGAAGGTTCGGTTCACCCTTCGGGACGTCTCTTATTTTCAATCAGGAACCGTTATCGTCTTTTTCTGGGGTCTGGTTGACTGACGAACAGACGATAAAAAGACTCATTTCCGTCCGTACGACTACGGAGTTCGGAACGGTAAAAAGGAAGAACTTTAGGAGGGGTGGGAGTGGAATGGGTCAAAAGGTGTACCGAGCGAGAGAACGGAGGAAATTTCTCTATAAATTTTAGGACACGGCGGGGGACGGCGAGTTTCCTAAAAGAACCGTCATGTCACCATTCTTGAACCCACGCGAAAGTGACGATCCTGGGTCCAAGGTAGGGACTAACCCATGATTCTAGGACATCGGATCCCCTCTTTTTCTCTCTTTATTGTTATATTTTATTTTATATTAAAGGAGTTAATAAAGAAAGAGTCACTCCGGAAGGTACTGGGTGAAGAAATATTAAAATGGAGATTAAGTAAAAAAAAGAAGGGACGTATATAGTCATAGACTACATAAATATAAATCAATAAATACAAGACGGATGTAGGGATGTAACATTCAAAGTACCCTCGTCCTCAAAAGAAAAAGAAAGTGACGGCATAGAGACCAGAAATTCTATAATAGATCGTACACTATTTATGAGTCATTTATAAACAGTTCACTTACTAACTTAAACTACATAAAACAAATACATCGAATTTTACTATCTATACTTACCTTCTTGAGACTATTCAGTGTATTTATAAAAGTACACTAAATTAAAGTCCTTTATAATTTGGAGAATATTAGGAATGTATGACGGTTCATGGATGATTTTTATAATGAACATCCAATGAACAATTTATAAACAAAAATAAAACACCAACATGAAGAATTTCATCGAAAACAAAAGGTTTTAGTTAACGTAGACTTTCAATTATTCTTGTCATCATTGTCGAAGTCGAGATAACAGATTTTAGGAAACCTTAAAGTAAGTATCAATAATTGATTTACTCTTTTGTTTTTTTTTTTGTCATGAGTTCTCTCGAAATTTTTCGATCATAATTTCAAAAATTACTTTCATTATCTTCGATAAGTAGACACTGAATTAAAAAAAAGGAAAAAGAAAAATTTACTAATTTTATTTTTTAGTGAACCTTCGTGATCCTTACCGTCGTCTCTACTAATAATATAAATCTGGAGTTGAAACCCACGGTAGTGTCTAGAATAGTACGAGACAGTAAATTGTGAATTCCCTTCATTAGAGTTAGACTTCGGTATGGTAGACGGTGAAGATGTCCCACACTATTACCACAAAAATATTTTCCTACGAAAGAGATGACTAGACTGTGACTTGGTCGCGGAACTGTCAAACGGACTCTGTGTCGTCTGATAAGTCTCTCCAATAATTAAACCAGTCTCAAGAATCTCCAGTGTATGATCTAAAGTTTCCTTATTCTGTATATCGGGGACTAATAGCACCGGTCTAAATGATTTATATAAAAATACTAAAAATATTATGAAAGATTTCTGCAGTAGGCTATAGGTTCAATTACACGAGAAGTAGTAATGAGTCCCGACGTCAAGTTGTGAAAGAAGTGGCACGATGTGACTTAGAAACCAACGCGGAATGCCTTCCCCGGAGCAATGAAGGGAGAATAGAAAGAGGATAAAGACGACGTCAATTAGAGTACCGACTGAAAGACACGACGGAAGGTGGACAAGGTTAGCAACGGAAAATAAGGACTAGGAAAAAAATCGACTTACCCATATAAATATCGAATCTACCAAAATAGATATTTAGAAACTCCGGGAAACCTAAGGTGGACAGCGAAACTAGTCGTATTCAAGGAATCCAAAAGTATTCTTTAAATTATTTTTGTATACTGACATACCCTGTGGTGGACGATAAGAAGGAACACCAGGTTTCCACTCCATTTGGTAAGCTTTTTTTTTAGTTCACCTTTCTTACAGACAGTTATACTCTTTTTAGTCGTTGGTACATTGATTCCTTGTACCGAGTTTAGTTTAAATACTCAGTCTACAAAAAAAGGTAAAAAGGTAGGTTTCTTTTTAGTCTAAGTGTGAAAATTGATATCGGTATAAAAAGAACTTTACGGTCCATAAAGATAAATATTGAAAGGTGAAAAAGAAGTTCATGTACTTTTTCTATCCAGTACATTCATAATCGCTAGATATCCACACGAAATACATATGTATACACATTTATATATATATATATATATATATATATATGTGTGTGTGTGTCAAAATAAGGGAATTTCTAAATTCTACCTACACATAACCCAACCGGTTTCTTAAACAAACCTAAAAAGGTATTCTAGTGTGTTTTTGGGCTTTTTTGAAAAACCGGTCAGGTTATGAAGTCAGAAAATTACGATCGAAACGTAGAAACGGGTATAAGGTGAGGTAAGAACCCCCTCGGTCAAACTGAACCTCCTTGTTTAGTTTAAATAATAGAGAAAGACTTGTATCAAATGTTGAGAAAAGAACGTCTACGAAAAGAAAAGATTAACATAAAATAAGATTTGTAATTAAGATCGTAAAGGAAATTGTACCTACGTTTAAAAAATGTGACCAAAATAAGACACACTGATAATGTACAATGAAATAACACAGGACAAAAGGAATAAACTTATACTCAAGACAGTCTTTTTTTGAAACAATAGTTCCCTAGGAAAAAAAAGAGTGACAGGGTGTAATATGACATGGTACACTTTCACTTCCAGCAAGTCAGTACAGGATGAGAGGTCCGGTCTTATGACCTCACCCACCGGAAAGGGAAGAAATCCCCAAGAAGGATTGGGTCCAGAGGGAGTGACGTCCGTCCAAGAAATGGTCGACTCGGTGTCCCCTTCGGGTTCTTATGACCCCACACCCATCGGATAGGGAAGAGGTTACTTAGAAGGGTTGGGTCCTTAGCTTGGCCCCAGAGGACGCACCGTCCGGCTAAGAAATGGTTGACTCGACAGTCCCTTCGGGATGACACGGTGATCACTCTTATTTTATTGGGACAACTTTCGTAATGAATTTACAACTTCGGTAGTTTTGATGACACTGTGCATAGACTTCCTTTCCACTAAAAGATTGCATTTGATCTCTTAGTAAGTCAAAATACTTACTTCACCGAGACGACCATCATTTGATTTCCAGACTTAAAATTAATGTCTGTCTGTAAATACAAAATCTCAAATGTAAGAGAGATTTCTTCTTTTCACAAAATTATTTAAGGGGAACATAAGTAATAACGGACAGAAAAAGAGAAACTTAGTTGGTCGCAACTCTAGATATATCTCCTTAGGCAACTAGAAAATAGACTCAAATACTTTCGACATAGTAATATAAATAATTTCTATTAGTAACACCAAACTGTCAAACGTATGGTACGAAGAAAAAGAAGACTGAAAGTAAATCGATAGACTTGGGATTGAGGAGAGAAAGAAGACTGAAACTAAATCGATTGACTCAGGATTGAGGAAAATAAGTGAATAATAAAAACCGACACGACCTAGAAGTAACGACACACCCGAAGAGAGATCAATGCCACTCGCCGAAGAGTGACACCATCGGAGAGAGCACATCACGCCCGAGACCCCGTGTAGTCAAGTCAAGTCAAGTCAGCGAGTCGGCACAGACTGAGAAACGCTGGGGTACTTAGCGTCGTGGAGTCCGGAGGGACTGTTAGTGGTTGAGGACCTCAAGTGAGTTTGAGTGCAGGTAGCTCAGGCACTACGGTAGGTCGGTAGAGTAGGAGCCAGCAGGGGAAGAGGAGGACGGGGGTTAGGGAGGGTCGTAGTCTCCGAAAAGGTTACTCAGTTGAGAAGCGTACTCCACCGGTTCCATGACCTCAAAGTCGAAGTCGTAGTCAGGAAGGTTACTTGTGAGTCCTGACCAGAGGAAATCCTACCTGACCAACGTAGAGGAACGTCAGGTTCCCTCAGAGTTCTCAGAAGAGGTTGTGGTGTCAAGCTTTCGTAGTTAAAAAGCCGCGAGTCGAAAGAAGTGTTAGGTTGGGACTCTAGGTATGTACTGGTGTCCTTTTTGGTATCGGAACTGATCTACCTGGAATCAGCCGTTTCATTACAGAGACGAAAAATTATACGACAGATCAAACCAGTATTGAAGAAGGTTCTCATTGGTAGAAAAGTAAAGTACGGACGTTAGTGGTAGACGTCACTAAAACCTCGGGGGTTTTTATTTCAGACTGTGACAAATGTGACAAAGGTGACAAAGCGGTAGACAAAGGACACTTCACTGCCCGTGCACCCGAAACCATCAACTTTGTGTACCCGAGTCATCAACACTGAGGACCCGAGATCTCGTGTCCTAGTCTTCAACACTGGGTACCCGAGTCAACGAGACGTCGTACATCTTAGGAGGGTCGGGTCCCTAGCTTGGACACAGACGACGTAACCGTCCACCTGACTCCGTGACACCTTCCCGTCGGGTCAAAGAATTATGAAAAGAAAGAACAACAACAGGTAGATATAATGGTATACATAATTCAATATTTTTAAACCTATATAGACGATCAACGACTTTGATTTTTTCTTATTAGTGATATCTAAGGGAATCAGTATAAGTAGCTAATTGGATTTTTTGTTTTTGGTTTTTTGGTGATGTTCATTGTCACGGAACACCTAGTGTTATTCCAATAGTAGTAGAAAAGGACGGAGGGAAACGAACATTAGAAGAAAAGGACGGGAGGAATCAAATGTACAGAAATATTTGTCACGTCCATACGTGTATACTTTCGTCAAATCAAAAATGAAAGTTTCTGATTAGAATTAGATATACCGACCCAAACTACCCCTTTATCACAATGGGAGGCATGAACTTACTCTATCTATCTTAAAATGATAACCTTTAATTTCTACAACTTTCCTTTTCCCCTTAATTCGTTTCAGTCTTTTCACCAACCCCATTCCAGTTTTAATTTTCCCTGAGAACAAGAGATTCAAACCTTAGATTAAACGTCAATTACGACAGAACTGAATTGTAATACGACTACCAGTCACACAGAGTCAATCGTTTTCAGTCTCGGGGACACGACCGGGCAGGACTAGAGGACACGTCTCCGGTGAGACACGTCTCCGGTGAGACGGACGGGACGGACGGGACCGTAACCTGAGAGTCCCGTACAAGGGTGAAGTCTTGGAAACGAGAAGGAGCAGGAAGAAAGATTTTATAGGGGGGGGAGGGGTGGAGGGGACAAGGGAGGGACTTTAGATGAACCAATTGAACCAAAAAACCCCGAAGGGACCACCGAGTCTCCCATTTCGTAGACGGACGTTACGTCCTCTGGACCCAAGCTAGGGACCCGGTCCTTCTAGGGGACCTCTTCCTTTACCGTTAGCTGAGGTCATGAGAACGGACCCTTTAGGGTACCTGTCTCTTCGGATCATCTGATGTCAGGTACCCTAGTGTTTCTCAGCCTGTGCTGACTCGCTGAAGTGAAAGAAAGAAAGAAAGAAAGTTGAACCAAAAAGTCAGAAATAACTTTAGAATGGAAGAGGACTCGGAATAGGAATAAGGGGGTAGGTCTATTATTGACTTTAGTCGGGTTGGAAGAGCGGTGGGGACCGAGAGGACTATGACAACAAACCGCACTGAAAAAGGGATATTGAAAAAAATTTCAGAAATACAGAAGTAACTAAAACAACGTAATGACGAAGACAAAATACGAAACCAAAAACCGGTGTTCCGTACACCCTAGTATCGAGGGACTGATCTCTAGTGTCAGCGCGGGGGACGTAGTCTTGCGCTTCAGAATAGGGGACCTGGTGGATCCCCTTCAGGGAATACCATATTGAAATATAATAAACGGATCTAATGTAGTCACATATATCAAATAAATAAATAATGTGAAAAACGAATGACACACAGAGTGGGTGACCTTGCATACAAGGGGTTCCTGTCACTAGATCAAACAAGTAGAATACTCGTTCAAGAATTCAATTGCGGACTATGTCTTCTCTATATATAATTTGTGAACAATTTGACTTAACTTGATATGAGTTTCCCTCTGGTGTATTCTCTTATACTCACTTAACCATGTTTAGAAAGTGACAATGATCCTTTAATTTAAAATTTGTACGGAAGGAAAACTACTCAATGAACGTAGTAAAAGTAACCTTTCTCTTGGTATTTCTACAACACTCACCACTTATGGACTAAAAGAGTCCAGAGTATTTATCTGATAAAGAACTCCCTGATTTTTATTCATGACTTCAACCACACAATACATTTTATTACTGATATGTAAATTACGTTCGACCATCATCTAGAAAAACTCGACTATCTAAAGGTTCAAGATAATAAATTTCGAAATTGTTTTAAACACATTTTAAACAATATTAGTTCTGTATTCTTATTTTATTAATAAGTATAATGGTTCTACTAATGTAAGACCGATTAAGTTAAAAGGTAGTGAACTGACAATAAAAATAAAGTGTTTAATATTTCGTTCGGTCTTAATTGTGTCGTACGGTGTTAAAACTAAATTGGTACTACATCACCAATTAAGAAATCTGACAAAAAGAAACACCACAGGTGTCTACCACTGGGTAAAAAAAAAAAAAAGTGTAGAAATCAGTCTTCTTAAGGTGTAGGATGTCACATGCACATTTCTGACGGTGTAAACGTTTATCCTTCTTCTTATTCGTCGACAATTTACATAATAATCGGTCATACCACTCTAACCCTAATATCTTTAAGATTATATTTTTTTCCGAGTCAGTAAAACTCCGATCCAACCTCACCCCAGCGGGTCCTATCCAAGCTTCAAGTAAAGAAGTCTCACTACAAAGAACAAAGTCACTCGAGTGACATCAAACCCCAGACTGAAAGTCGAGTCCTTCAAACCTTTCGACCGAGTCTCGGGCACACAGTCCTGGTACACTGTTGATTTTCGACCCGAAATTTTTCACGCACCGGTCTACGTGCATCCACACATCTAAAGACAGAAGTCACTCTTCCACCTCACATTAATCTGTACGAGTTTTCACAAGGTCAAAATCCTAAAATAATTTCATGACTTCTGTGACATAAAACAAAGTTGTAAGTCCCGACCTAGACAAAGTATTTTGTACCACTAAGTTCTTATAGACACTAGTAATACTCAGTCGACTTTTACCACCAGTGTAGTAGATTAATATGAACTGGGTCTCCTCATTTGAGTGAGTCACAAAATTTGATGAAACAAGACGTATTTGAAATTGAAAAGGAACGACGGGTTTCAAACAAAATCGTCGTCGAGTTTTCTGTTAGCCGTTTCCCTTGTTAAGTTTTCTTTTTTTTAAAGTGTCTTCTAAAAAATAAACGGAACGTAATGAAAGGGACACGATGTATAATTAATATATCAGTCGAAGTTTCGTTCAAGTACTATTTTTAATAAAGGTGTTAATTTTTTACTATTTTCTATGAATTTCAACAACTTAGTCGACACTTTTCTAATTTTTACTCTAAATCCGAACGTATGATAAATACCATTAGTGTATCTGGTCAAGAAACCAGAGAGACACACGAAAAAAAAAAAAAAATTAAAGAAAAAAAATTTAAAAAAAAATAAAAAATTTAAAATTTTACAAATTAAGAATGTACGGTGACGACCTGAAGGTCTAAACGACTGTATAACGTATATTGTGAAACTATCGTCTCATCATCAAATTGGAATACATACAGGGTATAAATAATACTCAAAGAAATGGATTTTCGTGATTACAACAAAAGACCAAAGTTTGTCAATTCCTATATTTGTTGATTATTAAGATTGGAAAAAATCGAAATGATTGATTTGAGACCTAAACGATTGATATGAGTCCGAAGGGTCTACCGAGTTGTCCATTTCTTAGGTGGACGTTACGTCCTTTGTATCCTCTGTGTGTGTCCCAAACTAAGGACTCAGTCCTTCTAGCGGACCTCTTTCTTTACCGTTGAGTGAGGCCATAAGAATGGACTTTATAGGGCACCTGTCTCCTTGGACCGTCCGACAGTGTTTCCCAGCCTGACTGACTCTTTGATTCGTGGACCATCGTTGGATTTTCGTGACTACAACAAAAGACCAATGTTTATCAATTCCCATATTTGTTGATCATTAAACTTGGGAAAAATCAAATTGATTTGAGACCTAATACGATTACCTAATGAGGTGTAGATATCAGAGACGGGTCATCTCAAAGTTGACAACTTTTAGTGCACACGAGTTTCCCTCATTCATTTCTTTACGATATTCAATTACGTTGTCTTATTAATTTCACAAATTAAGTAAAATTACCATAAACACTATTTTTGACTGTGGTCTCCTAAACATACCATCGATACTTTCACTTCACTTTCACAATCAACGAGTTAACACAGGTTGAGAAACGCTGGGGTACCTGACATCGAAGAGACGGGTATCTTAGGAGGTCCTTTCTTAGGACCTCACCTAACGGGAAAAGAAGAGGTCCCCTAGAAGGGTTGGGTCCCTAGTTTGGACCCAGAGGGAGTAACGTCCGTAGAAGAAATGGTTGACCCGGTGGTCCCATCGGGGATACCATCGATACCGGAACAAATAAGTAAATAAAAAATTTAAAGAAACTTTCTAAAGTGTGACTGAGGTCTAAAAGACGTTGTCCAGAAATAAAGAAACAGGCATGAGAACGTCCTAGTATTAAGGGGGTGGTCGCTAACTTGGACCCGGGACTCAGGGTTGGTGACCTGGAGGTCCCTTAAGGGATCTCTACCAGAAACCTTTATGGATCTTACTCCCGTTCACGTCACTTTCCTCACTGAGCTGTCGTCTGGGTCATGCTAGCAGGGAAGGAGAGAGAACAGAATCGGGGGCGAGTGTATGTATATATATATATATATACCAACTAAAAGATCCACTTTAAGTAAAGACAAGACAAATAAAATCCTCTGCAAAGAACGAGTCCAGTCTCACGATCCATGATTTAGAAGTGAAAGTCATTTTGTATGGATTTATTTTAAAACGGGTATTCTTCAACAATCACGAACTTAAAGAAGCATGCTTCACAGACCTCATCAGTTGCAGTATCCTGGTCTTTCACCTTTGCACCAACGGTTTCCCACCCCTTCCTCTCCTCCTTAATCTCAAATTCCCATACTCGAAACGTTCTAATTTTTCAAAGGTCTCTAGACAACGGGTCGTGACCTTTATATGAATTTAATAACTTGACCTGTGAATTTTTACCGATTCTATCATGCAAATTACAATCCACAGAAAAAAAACGGTGTCACTTTTCCTCTTTAACAATCATTTCAAAAATATCTACTTTTTGAATTCACTTTTCGCAAAATTTCTAAACGTTTTATAGTAAATCACAATCTCTGATTTTAGAAAGAATAACAATACTAATGCACTTTATAAGTCGGGTACATTTCACAATCCTTATCATTTCGAGTTATTAAAACATTAACTTATATCATTGAAAGTGAAAAGTTACGTCAAACTACAATTAAGTAAAATATGAGGAAAATGACTGTCCTGTGACCGTAACATTGAGTTTCACTAGACTATATAAAGTGTTCTCGATGAAAATATTTGTCTTGTGGAACTCCGATTTTCCTTTTAAAATCATTTTTATTCGTAAAAAGACATATAAATTATGAAACACTTAAAGGTACCTCATTAAGGGAAGACAAATAATGAACAAACATAAAAAAGGATTTACCATATTTTATGTTTTCATAAACAAAATTGATATGGAAAATGTATGATGACTTGTGAGTTTTATAATTCACAACTTTCCGTATAAAAGAAGATTGAATCTTTGATAGTCTTCCACTGAAGTCAACTTACGTAACAAACAAAAGAACTATAAATTTTAATAGATAAATTTATATTCCTACTTATGAAATATGTAAGTTTATCATAGTACCTAAACTTAGAAGCTTTCAAGTCCTTACCGAAAATGGTGACTCTCTCTTTTGTCTAATTTTTAATTCCTTCGTAACCCTACAGGGACTACCAGGTCACCAATTCTGAGGTATGAGGGTTACGTACCCACACTAGGGACCAGTCCCTTGATTCTAGGATGTATGGTGTGTCACACCGTTTTTCTTTTTTTTTTTTTCTTTAACATTAAGGAAGAATAAAACCTATACTGTGTAATTTATTTTACTGGTCCACAGAAGGTAGTAATTATTATTGTCATTGTTGATGTTACTGTCGATTATATTAAAATCCTATGCGTAGTCGGAAACAAGAGTCACGAAAATGAAAGAAAAGTAGGAGTTTTGTTCGGACATAGTAGGAATATTAATAAACTGGGGTAAAAAGTTTATTCTTTTACCTCGACGATGACGATGACGATTCAGTGAAGTCAGCACAGGCTGAGACACATTGCCTGTACGAGGTACCTGCCGTCGGGTGGTCCGAGGGGGTAGGGACCCCAAGAGGTCCGTTCTTGTGACCTCACCCAACGGTAAAGGAAGAGGTCTCTTTTACCTCCGTGTCTCTTTAATTCATTCAAAGATATCGATAGGTTGACTTTTCATTGTCCGGTCTCTAAATCTAGGTCTACTAGACCGAGGTCTCGGGTACGAGAATTAGTTGCACGATGTAAGGAGAGACTAAACTTCCTTATAATAGGTTTATACTGTTCACGTCTATTGTATCGGAGATAACAGGTAAGACTCAAGTCTACAGAATATTTACGTTGAAAACCATATTACTACTTTTATTATCCCTAGTGTCATTGAGATTCGAGATCTGACTTAAAATTTGTATGTCGGTGTTTCTATTCGTCACGGGATTGTTGACACTTTTAAAGTCGTCAATACCTTCTAATCCACTAAAACAACCTTTGATACGTAAAAGGAGAATGGGATTTGTAATATTGAAAGAATTTGTTTTGTCAAACTACTATAAAACACCATAGACTTACTATTTATCTATCCTTTAAGCACACTTAAGTTATCTTAAAAGGAAGGTACCCTTAAGGTTTAGAATGACAGAGTACATCAAGCGCATGTGAGGATGGAGTCAAGAAACGAGGACATCCGAAAGGAGAAGGAAAGGTAGGGGAAGAAAATCAGAACTGAGTGAACAGTAGAAGAATTACTTCACACGAGACGCAATAAGACAATATTTAACGTGGGGGGGTGTGACCGACCGAAAGAGACAGAGGAAGGAGACGAAATAAAATAATATCTCGACGAACAGTGGAATGTTGTACAATACATTAAATAAATAATAGACAGAGGGTATTTGCCCATTCCTGAAAACAGATACACCAAGTGACAAAATAACGGTCTCGGATTGAGGATCCTTTGTGAGTCATTTACAAATAACTTACGTAAGTTGGAGAGACACCAAAGAATTATCAAGTCTAATTCTAAATCGACCATCAATTGTCTTACTTCCCTAAGGGACCACCGAGTTCCCATTTTTTTTTTTTTTAGACGGACGTTACGCCCTCTGAGTCCAAGCTAGGGACCCAACCCTTCTAAGGGACCTCTTCCCGTACCGGTAGGTGAGGTCATAAGAACGGACCTCTTAGGGTACCTGTCTCCTCGGACCACCTGATATATAAGGCACCCCAACCTGTGTTAACTCGCTGATTGTGAAAGTGAAATTTTCTTACTTTAGAAAGTACGAAAGACAATGTTCACTTCCTTGTTTTACCTCCTTTAAATAGGTGAACCCAAGACTTGTCAGAGATTGTATATTCTACAAAAGTCATTGTCAATTTATGTATAAAATGAAACCACCAAGTCCAACAACATAATCAGTCAAAATATTATGTAACATGAGGATAAGGATAAAAAGTAAGAATTATAAGATTACAATTATTTTCTGTTTTATTCGTTGATATAGGATATTAATACGTATAATTTAATATTTGTGTCAACTAAAGAAGACTTTAATATAAGACGGAATATTCTAAATTAGGTCGATTTTGTGACCTTCAGTAGTGTAAGAAAACGGAAAACAAAGATTGAAATTATAATTAAATCCAGTTGTATATACCCCGAAGGGTGTACCACGTCACCATTTCTTAGGTGGACGATCACGTTTTCTGAGTTCTCTAAACCTAAGTTAGGGACCCAGACCTTCTAAGGGACCTCATCCTTGACTCTTGGGTGAGGTCATGAGAACGGATCTTTTAAGGTACCTGTGTCCTCGGACCACCCGATGTCAGGTACCCTAGCGTCTCTCAGTCTGTGTCGACTCGTTAACTCGTGTGGATACACAGTGGAATAAATCTTTAAGAACGTAATAAAAACACTTTTGACTTTTCCTTACCTTTAGGATAAAATAAAAAGAAATCTTAGTGAAGTATGGGGATGATACGTAACCAACGGTACTTTACAACTAAATATCGACACACAATAAGTCGTTCGACCATTTAGTAACTACAGACCTTAAAATGTACCACCTTACGGTCGGATCTTTCCATCTCTTAAAAGGGTCTGTAGAAAGTACACCTTTCTATCGGTAAATTTAAACCAACCAAAATCGTTACACTACGACGTACATCCGTCTTCGTACGGTTCCGGTTTACCCTGAAATACACTTGAAGTCACATCCAAGTCACAGTTTGTTTATAAAAAATATCAACATATTCAATTTGAAAGAAAATCCTTTCGTTATGACTTTATAACTTTTGACTTATTTACTATTCACTCCCACTTTCTTGTTTTTGTTTTTAGTTTGTAACATCTGACCAGATGTCCCTCTCCCCGAAGAGAGTACCGAGTCGACCATTTCTTAGGTGGACGTTACGCCCATCTGGACCCAAACTAGGGACCCAACCCTTCTAGGAGACCTATTCCCTTTCCGATGGGTGAGGTCATAAGACCGGTCCTCTTAAGGTATCTGATGACGTATCAGGTACCCCAACGTTTCTTCGTCTGTGCTGACTCGCTGAAAGTGAAACTATGTCACTCTCTTTAATCGAGTCAGAAGACGTTGATATGAAGTAGTATAATTACTAACGATATTTGAATCAACTTATTTTATAAATACCATGGAACTTAATACACAAGTAAGTCATTTGTGTGGTTCGTAGATATACAAGGTCCGTAAGTAAAACGATTGAAGATAATTTCTTAAGTCGGATCAAATTTATCTCTTTATTTAGTTGTCTGTAAAAGTCATTCGCGACATCATCTTTACTCAACTCATGATTATCACACGGATTATTCATTACACCCCTTCTACTCAACAGTCTCTCCTGGACAGAGTGAACAGAGAAGACCGAAAACATCTTTCCCATCAAATCATAAGTGACAAGAAAAAAAGGTTCACGGTTTGGTATACTTTAATTTTAGTCCCCGTCTAAACGAATGATACAAGGAAAACTAAGTGGTAGTAGGGAACTATAAAACTTTACAATATAATTTAAAGGTACTTTAACCGAAATTAGTACCTTATTCCGACGGATTTAGACGTATACATAGACCTTTCCAAAGTCTCATAAAAAAGTGTTCACTCACAAAACGTAAATTTCTGAATCTGTGGACCGGAGTTGTGGAAAATTACACGGTCTACATTTTAGAAAGGGTCCGTATGAGAATTTATGATTACGTTTCAATCTCAAGTCTTTACGAGTGGTCATGTCCTCTAAAGTAAAATAAACACTCTACAAACAATTTCGTTCAACTGTTTATTATAATTTTTTATAATATAGTCGTTCATAATTTATAAGGAGGAAAGTCGTAGTCAAGTCCATAAGTAAGTTATTCATTACACATAAACGATATATGGTCCACAACAAGATCCATGACCTATATATAAAACTACTGATTGTAATAATCTGAATGGATGGGTCTCAATAACATAGTTGATTATGGACGAATATACGAGTACCACTCCGTTCTCAATTTAAAGACAGTGTAAAAGTCCAGAAATCGGTCACACTAATAACCTAGTTAAGAAAGTGACAACACCCGTCGGAAAAGACAGACAGGCAACTTGAATGAGTAGTAGAACGGTTTTGTGTTCATAGATTTTCTATCTGATCAAACCTCTTGGTCTTGAGCTTGATGCATCTCGAGATTATCTGTGTAGGTTGTATGACGGGCATTTCCTTCTGGCTTGTCAATTAATCCTATGGTTCTTTGATCATGACTGCATTGTAAGTAAAAAGAGAGGAGACGATCACATATTCAATAGGAAGAAAATTTTTTTAGATCACCAAGGGGGTCTTAAACAGAATGGGTAAACTTTGATTGTGGTCTGGGGAAAGTTCTTGGACCTAGTGTAGTACCCATCACATCCATCGAATATTCTCTCATAAGGGTCAAGAGATCGGTAGCGAATAACGTAATGACAGAAAGTAAAGTGAATGAGTATTCGATATTAATAGATTATGTAAGGAGGGTAATAAAACTTTTTCGGCAATGGTTTAGTTAATTCTGTTTCTTTGTTCTAAAAGAAAATGAAGGTGAATAAAGAAGAGACTACGAGAAAGAAAGTAATACCTCTAGACTCAAGGACTGGATGTAGTAAAAGGAAGAGAGACTTCGTGAAGGAAATTGTAAAGAACCTTCCGTCCAGATGACCACTATTTAAGGAAGTTCAAAACAGACTCTTTCAGAAATAAAGAGGAAGAGAAGACTTCCTATTAAAAAGACCTATGTCCAAAGATCTAACTATAAAAAAAAGAAAGTTGTGAAACTCATAAAGTAGGACGAAATAAGAACGTGTCAAAGACCTCTCTTTAGACTACAATAGGAATTGAAAGAAACAGACATCCATTCCATAAGGGAAGGGGGACTGGGTGCATAATTTATGAAATGTTATGAAGTTTTGGAGAAAGTTTCAAAAGAGAAACAATAACTAAAAGAAGTCAAACTTATAATGTATGAATTCATATCGAAAAACAAACTCCCCAAAAAAACCCCCCATAAATAGGACAAACCCCAAGTCACTTAAAGGAACTAGACACCAAACCATAGACAGTAATTAAAACATTTTAAAAATCGACAAAAATTAAATTTATAAAGGAGAGAAGGTAAGAAAAAAGAGGAAGACCATATAGGTAATACACGTACAATATGGAAAAAATTAACAGGGTGTGAAGAACTGATAAGAAAAAGAGACAAATGTAAAGTCAAAACCTTCAAAGATAATTGTGAAAAGGTACGAGTACTTAAGAAAGGAGGAGACATAGAACAAATGACTACTCGGATAGTTTACGTCAGAAGTAAAAATAATGATACTAAAACTAAGACTCGTAAAGAAAAACTGAGAAAGAATCTCAAAGGTAGAAAGACGAAGGTAATGGATCTACAAGAACGTACAATAATCTGAGGAATCGTATAATTGACACCAATAAAATCCAAAGATCAGACTAATAAGGTTTAGAGATGGTATAGACTTAGAATAAGACTTGGAACGAAATGTGAAAATGAAAATAGTACGGAACATTAAAAAAACGACTTTTGACTTATACTATGGACCTGAGGTCAGTCTCCCAACGAGGACCAGAAGACAACGACCATTCGACCCTAAGAGATACAAACGACCCAGTAGAAAGGTCAAAAGTCTCGTCGTTATAACCAGATTCTTTCCTTAATAATTAAAACTCAAACCAGTCGTAACAAAAGAACATTACTGACTTCGTGGTTGAAAGTCCGACAAACGTACAGTCTGACCTTTAGAACTGGGGATCTAAGTCTTCAGACCCTACGTCTACCGTCCTCCAAGTCCTTCTTCTCCTACGAAAATTCGTGTGACTCAATTTTAAGATTTAGAATACAAACAAAAGTTAAAATCAAACAATCAGGTCTGTTACTAGAACGGAAAAGTACAGGATACACTTAGGAAAGGGGATCATAATGGAATTTAAAGTATCAAAAGATTGACAAGACGGTATCTGGTCGATTCGGAAACTAGAAGGTACTGGGTCTCGATTGTATGACACCACCCGTGCACTGGTAACCAAAAGTCTACACAAAAGACGATTTCTTAATAATCAACTAGACTAATTTCACACTCTCAACCCGGACAACCTTCTAAATATGAGTCTAAGGTTTTCTGTGACCTAAAGAGGGTAATAACCTTTTTAACATCGTCAATTCACCATCCATAATGTGTAGAACCGAGAATGTCACTCACTTAAATTCTTATATTTATAAGAAAAATGTTTTCTGTTACATTTATCCGTCTGAATAACATTAATAAATCAAGTGTTTTAGATAATTTTCAATATAATCTCTCTTACAAATAACGATATAAAAGGAGATTTCCTTAAGTAGAAGAGTTCATAACAAAACTCCACCCTAAGTCAAGTAACTTTTTGTCTATTAAGACACAGAATTCTGAACTACGTGATCTTAAGTAAGATTTTTAGAAATGAAAGAATTGACAAACAACATCTCGATTTCTTAACAATTGTATATTTAATCAGTAAAAATCTTAATCAGAGAAAGACACCATCAAACAATTATCTACAGATAATTTATCATCTTGAAAAACGTCAATTATCTAAACATTTTTGTATGAAAGGCAGGAAGACAGAAAATCAAATTGACACCTGTACTTGTGAATTGTCACAGCGTTCTCTTTAGTTTTACCTTTAACTTT
The DNA here is from genome assembly GCA_006410555.1 of Capra ibex. Classification (NCBI taxonomy): domain Eukaryota; kingdom Metazoa; phylum Chordata; class Mammalia; order Artiodactyla; family Bovidae; genus Capra; species Capra ibex. The sequence goes on along the minus strand of SJYO01026388.1, from coordinate 10,381,936 downwards.
TACAGTCTATCACCTTGAAGGGTTCACCAGGTCACCAATTCTGAAGTGGAAGGTTACACCCCCGACACCTAAGTTAGGGACCAGTCCCGCGATTCGAGGGTGTACTGAACCCCGGTTTTTGGTTTTCTATTTTTCTTCGTCATAACATTGTATAAATTATTTCCGACACTTTCACCAGATGTAGGTTTTTAAAAAAATTTTTCAGTCCATCATCCGCATTTGATTGAAATACAAAAGGAAGAGGTACAAAGCCACAATCATCTCCTAACCCTTTGGTCATGACCTCTTAATAATCATGTCGACTCCTTTCCTCTGTCTACGACCCTTACATCGTCACTCCGAGCCCTACTTTCAAAGTCGTTTCTCCTCAATTATCCCGGTTTGTGTTCACTTAGTTCATTCCATTCCCAATTGAAAAAACAGAACTTTTAAAGGGGAAAAAAAGTAACATTTTTATTCTATGAACTGCACTTCCCCAATTCTCCGTGAATTGGCTTATTCCAGTGACCCCGTGTGTACCCTCAGGTCAATCTTTCGGAACCGTCTTCTTCTGCATTGACTTCGTCGTCTCTGTCCTAGTATAGTGAAAGTAAGGTATTGTCTCTTGTACTTTACCTAAGAACAGTCGTCTGTATTTTAGAAGGTTTTTAGCATCACTGAAATGGACTAAACCGTGACATTTTAGTTAGTAGACTTATAAAATCCTATTAACTCATCTTCCGTTATACTTCGAGAAAAAAAAAAATTGGAGATGGAAAAAACTCCTATTTTTTACGGAGGAGTATCTTCCTTTTGACAAAACGTTAGTATCTTACTCCTAAAACTAACATCTTATTGTGTTGAAACCCCTAAAAACAACTTTTGTACTCAAAACTGAAATCTACCGAAAAAAAAATTACCGAAGATTTCGTAAAACAATTTTTAACTATTACCACCTTTTGAACTTCTCGTTAGAAATTTCGTTCCAAGAACACTTAGACTCGATCCTTTTTTTTTAAACATATATAAATCAGTAACAAATATAAATTGACACCAAACAGTTTTCTAATCGAGTAATCTTTGTAATTTTGAAAGAATAAAATATAGAAGAATTTGCTTTAGTAAACTTTGAGTAAAATCTCTGTTAATAACCCCAAAACATAGAAAACGGAAGTAAAACTCCCCGATAACCAACGAAAATATCTTAAAAAAAAACGAATTTTTGTCGTGGTGAGACTTAGACATAAGAGAAAAGGACTTTTTAAAGAAAGGAAAATTAAACCCTAAACTTTTTATATTTGGAATGAGAAAAGTGGTCTATGGTGTCTCAGGTGTTTTACAATAACAATAGTCAAATACCCTTTTGTTTCACTGATTAGGTCGAGTATACTCGTTTTTCTCGTTCCCGAAGAAATGAGGTGTATACAAATACTAAATTCGTAGGTTGAAAGTCTTTTGGTCAACGTCGGAGGCACACTGAGTCAACATCGGTGTCCTCCAACATTGAAGTTCATTTTTTAAGTTGAAGTATTCGTCTTATATCCGTCATTCGTGCTGTAAATTTTTGTACCTGGAGTAATTTGGTTGAGTAGTCTATCTCATTGTCCTAGGATCTCTATACTTATACTTCATAAAAAGAACATATATAAGAGGAAAAAGGTGACTTGACGACATATCGTTAAGAGAATACTAAACGATCTCAGTCGGAATCCTTCTCTCTTTAACCATGGAAATATTTTGACAGATATTTTAACAGTCATCACTAATGAAACCGTCTCCTTTCACATTATCAATTCACTCTAAACAGCACGCATTTCTAGTTCGAAAAAATTTTACACTCCCCTAAAATCCCTCTTCTCCCTAAAACTAGTAAATCGATATTTAGACCTTATACCAGACACGACCTTAAATCGATTGTTCATGTTTTTCTTCACTTCTTAATACCAAATCTTCTATTCAATATCATACATTTTCACCTCTATCGAACCAATTCTCATATAAAATTACCATATATAACGAATCTTGTCCGAAGGGACCACCGAGCCACCATTTCTTAGACGACCGTTACGTCCTCTGGACCCTCGTCAGGGACCCAACCCTTCTAGGGGACCTCCTCCCGTACCCTTGGGTGAGATCATGAGAACGGATCTCTTAGGGTACGTGTCACCTCGGACCGTCCGCCGTCAGGTATCCCAACGTGTCTAAGTTTGTTCTGACTTCGGTGATTCGTCGTCCTGGTCGTACGGAACCTTTTGAGTTATCTTAAATAATACGTCTAGTTAATTTCATACCATTTAGTGAGTAAAATGACTGTTTTATCATGCATAGAAAAAGATGGTGAACGAGGTCGTGACAAAAATTTATCAAAAACTTATAATAATAGTATTACTAACTAACTAAAAACCGACACGACCCAGAAGTAACGACGGGTCCGAAAAGAGATCAGAGTCGTGCGTCCCCGACGAGAGATCCGTACCACACGCCCACGGAGTAACGTCACCGAAGAGAACGACCTCTCGTACCAGAGATCCCGGACGTCTAAAGTCATCGACGTCGCGTACCCGAGTCATCAACGTCAAAGGACCCGAGATCTCGGGCCCGAGTTATCACACGATGCACTCGAATCAATGAGGTGCCGTACACCCTAGAAGGGTCTGGTCCCTCGTTTGGGTACAGAGGACGTATCTGTCCGCCTAAGAAATGGTGACTCGGTAGTCCCTTCGGGCCGTGATAAAAGACTACGCAATAGAACAAAAAAAACAAAGTAACCTACCTCTTTCAACTCTGTATACTAGAAAAACGTACTACGTAATGTCTCCAGACATCCAGACCTGAAGATCCATATATAAAATAGGTCCCAAAACCTTGTTATATCTCCAATAAAAAGAACGATACCTCTTTACGTCTCAAAACCTTACTCTGTCTTTTTGTATAAAGTTTTTCATTACCTCTGAAAATGAAAAGGTTCGTAGATGAATAAGGTTTTCAAATGTAAACCGGTTTGAGGATCAAAATTTTGGTTTCTATCCCTAATCTTAGAGTAATGTTAGTCATAAACTGACCCAGTAAGAATTTCTGAATTACAAGGAGGTTTAAGAGTAAATGGACCAGAGGTTCCTGTTGTTACGTCCTTCTTATGGAATCAATAATGTGAAGAAAAAACTAGAAAGTAGTATCTATCCAAAGTAAGACCGGAAATTAATAACACTTAAAGTCTTTTCATAGCTACTTTTTTCCCCCTTGACCACACATATAGACCTTTTTATTAAAATCCCCCCTTTCGATTAAAATTTTTCCTTATAGTCGATACGAAACTGAAGACACAATAAAACCTTTATTAAATATAACAAACTGAATAGGAATTATAAAGGGGAGATGATTTGATTATGTTGTCAGAGTTCGAAAGACCTGATACTTTAGGTTTATAGACTATCAGAAATACTCTCTCTTCTGTAAAATGACTTTCGGAGGGTTCTTACAAAGAGTTCAAAATATCAGACAAAAGAAATTACAATGAACAAACACATAAAATAATATTCGTTTTTTTTTTTTTTAGTTTTGTGTTTACCATCTCCTTGTTCAAAATCTCACATCTAATCAGTAACTGTTTCTCTTAATCTGACCTCCATAAATAGTAGTGACTTATAAAATAAACTCTACTGGGATGGAAATGGGACCCCGAAGGGACCATCCAGTCTGTCATTTCTTAGATGGACATTCCGTCCTGGAGACCCAACCCGTGGAGGGGACTTCTTCTTTTCCCGTCAGGTGAGGTCATAAGAACAGACCCTTTAGGGTGCCCGTCTCCTCGGACCACCCGATGTCAGGAACCCCAGCGTGTCTCAACCTGTACTGACTCGTCGAGTGTGTGGGTGCACACCACACGGACGACATGGAAGGGGACACACGACCTCACTGTGAATACAGTTATATAGACACATAGATTCCTTTCCTGGTCATTTACGAGGGTCTAGTGACAAATAAGTTGTACCGAAGAATACAAGGGTCCGGCTTAGCGACGAGAACACTATCTATTCTTTTAGTGTTACCCACTTATTTTTACTTATGAAATCACTTACGAATAATGCACAATAGTCAACAAGGTCACCGAATATAATCAAGTCAGTGTGGACACTTCACCCATGATAATAAGGGTAAAATCGGTACCCCTTTGACTCCACATCCCTTTAATTTACGACGGGTCACAGTTCTCTATTATTCTGCATCTTGACCCTATAATGGAGTTCGTCAAATTAAGTCATCTCCGAACCCGAGATTAGATGAGGTAGTTCTATGGTTGAACTCAACAAGTACTTCGTCAGGGACTCTACCTCAACTCCATATTCCTCATAGGACCCCAATTACGGACATTTTGACCCTCCCTCTTCTTAACCCGTCCTTTTCGGAAGTCGGGCCGCGTGTAGACCTTTGTCTTGACCCGTCTCTCGTGGTGCCTGACATTATATATAGACGGTTTCAGAGTCGGTCGAGTAGCCCTCGACATCTCGTCTCACGCGCGCAATCTACTCAAGGTGTAACTCACCCTTACCGGTCGGGGGTCATGGTGACGACACGAGTCTGTGACTGTCCCCCGAGGGGCTCTTCTCGTACCGGAACCTACCTTACGACGTTGGGTAGAAGGTCGTAGCACCGGTCTCCGTCAATGGATCGACATGAGGATCCGTTCAAAAAAAGACGTCCCCAACAGGTTCGTCGTGTAAATACACCGACGGATTGTAGTAGGACGGTAGAATATCTATGTATATGACAAAGTGTAGGTAGTCTACCCGTCGTCACTAACTTAGACTGTTACGGTTTACCAACCGTCCGGTACCTACTTATACAGGCGACGAAGTCAAGTCAAGTCAGCGAGTCATCACAGACTGAGAAACGCTGGGGTACTTAACGTCGTTCGGTCCGGAGGGACAGGTAGTGGTTGAGGACCTCAAGTGAGTCTAAGTACAGGTAGCTCAGTCACTACGGTAGGTCGGAAGAGTAGGAGACAGTAGGGGAAGAGGAGGACGGGGGTTAGAGAGGGTCCTAGTTTCAGAAAAGGTTACTCAGTTGAGAAGAGTACTCCACGGGTTTCATGATCTCATAGTCGAAATCGTAGTAAGGAAGGTTTCTTTAGGGTCCCGACTAGAGGAAGTCTTACCTGACCAACCTAGAGGAACGTCAGGTTCCCTGAGACTTCTCAGAAGAGGTTGTGGTGTCAAGTTTTCGTATCAGGAACCAGCGAGTCGGAAGAAGTGTCAGGTTGAGAGTGTAGGTATGTACTGATGACCTCTTTGGTATCGGAACTGATCTGCCTGGAGACGACGAATGTCCTCATATTTAAGTATTTGGTGAAACCGTTATACCAATTCTAATAGCACTAGATGACGCGTCGAGAACGTGGGGTCTCTTCGAGGAACCATTCCTCTGTACATGTCTTTAAAAGTGTCGTCGTAATAAACGTCATCACTTTTTAATCTTCGTCAAATTTACAGGTAGTTGTTCTCTTAACTAGTAAACACGACACACACACACACACACACGTACACCCACGTACGCGCACACACACATACACACACACATGAACCTGAAGGAACTATCGAGTCTACCATTTCTTAGAGGACGTTACGTCCTCTGGTCCCAAACTAGACCTCTTCCCTTACCGTTGGGTGAGATCATAAGAACGGACCTCTTAAGGTACCTGTCTCCTCCGACCGCCCGATGTCAAATACTCCATCGTCTCATTTTGTGCTGACTCGTTGATTGTGTGTGTCTCTCTTGAACGTCATAGTGTATCACGTATCTTTATAATACTTTATAATGAAGTACACAGGTGTACTTATAGTCTCTTGACTCCTTGTTTAAGGGTTTCCTCTGAAAAATTGAGTCGGACTCAAGAATTATTATCGTGGGATGACAGAGAGATCTTCTTAGTCTATGACAAGTTATAGGTAGTCAATAATAAGTGTATGTCAATAAGTACTTATGGTTCGAATTTTCGTTACGGTACAAACGAAAATTCAACACAGGATGAGAAACACTGGGACACCTGACATCGGGTGGTCCGAGGAGGTAGGTACCCCAAGAGGTCCGTTCTTATCACCTCACCCAACGGTAAAGGAAGAGGTTCCCTAGAAGGACTGGGTCCCTAGCTTGGGTCCAGAGGACGTAACGTCCGTCTGTGAAATTGGAGACTCGGTGGCCCTTCGGGTATTTTCATATTGAACGTACTCCTACTATTTGTAGTTCAAATCCACTCACCACCGGACTCCATTCATCCTAGTTCCTCCCCGTATCCCTCAAAGTTCAGTACACACTGAAAAAAACACCAGACTTTACATTATTCATACCGTATCACAATTAAAAAGCGTTGTAACAAATCCCCTCGTACATCTACAATCACTTAAAAGAGATTACGAAAAGAGATACCAATTTTATAAAACAATTATCTAAACACCTATAAATCATCACTTTGTCATCCACACGTAGATTTTAAATGAAAGTGTACGTTCCACAAGACAGATGTCTAGGTCTATTTTAGGAGGTAAGTTCCTTCTAGTCACGGTAAAGTGACTTTCGGAAACCATTTTTCAAAATACCGTATTTTTGTATTTAGATAAAAATTTTTTCTACAATTGGAGTGTCTTCAATTATTTTAGTAAGTTTTACAGATACCTTTATATTTCCTGAATCTGGTCGATTTTCTTAATTTTTTTTATTTCGACATCTTAAATATAAGGAAGTAAGATTCTGAATGATACTGACATATCATGTGGTTCTATCGGACTATAATATTCCGTTATCTTGTCTTATTTAGTTTCCTATTTTTTTCAGGTACCTCTGGGTACACTTCTACCAATTAACTAAGAACTACTGTACAGTTACATTACGTCCCTCTAATCCTATCATGAAAGTTCTTTATGAACTTTCGTTAATCTATAAGTATTTCTTTTCGTTCTCAGAGTTGGGAATAGAGAATGGGGTGTTTTTACTTGAGTCTCACCCAATATCTAAATTTGTACTCCGATTTTGATATTTTGTCAATTTTATGTCCTCTTTTAGAAACATGGAAACCCAAACTGTTTTAAAGAATCTCTTTCGTGTTCAGTATTTTTCAAAAATGTAACTGGAATTTTAAAAATTATTTTCGTTTCGACAAATTTTCTATGACAAACCCTTTACTGTTCCGCTCGGTGTTTGATCCCTTTTCTAAACATTATATATGTAGACTACTTACAGATCGTAGGTCTTATATAAATTTTCTGTTGTTGTTGTTGAGTATGTCGAGTTCTATTTCTTGAACTAAAGAATTTTCTCCGACTGTTAAACCTCGTTCTGAAGTGTTACTTTTAATTCGTGAACATTCGAGTATTCAATAGTCCCTTTACGTTTAATTTTAGATTACTCTTCGGTACTGTATGGGTAATCTACAGATCTCAAAAATTTTCTGACTACGGTCGTTCACAACCGCCCGTAAAGGTTGTTGACCGTGAGAATAGGTAACGACCACCCTCAGATTTCACCGTCTTGGTGGGACATTTTGACAAATCGTAAATGTAAAAAATATATAGATGGTATGATGGTTCCAAAAAGACAGTACATGCCTACACTCTTAACCTGGTATTTCTTCCGACTCACGACTTATTTGACTATGAAAGTTTATTACCACGACCTGTTCTGAGAACTCTCAGAGAACCTGTCATTCCTCTAGTTTGATCAGTTAGGATTTCCTTTAGTGACACACCTTATGTTGTTTGACACCTTTTAAGAAATTCTCTACCTTTATGATCTGGTGGACTGGACGGAGAACTTTTTAGACATACGTCCAGTCCTTCTTTTTCAATCTTGACCTGTACCTTGTTGTCTGACCAAGGTTTATCTCTTTCCTCATGAAGTTCCGACATATAACAACGGGACGAATAAATTGAATATACGTCGCATATAGTACGCTTTACGGTCCGACCTACTTTGTGTTCGACTTTAGTTCTAACGGTCCTCTTTATAGTCATTGGAGTCTATACGTCTCCTAGTGGTGGAAATACCGTCTTTCACTTCTTCTTGAATTCTCGGAGAACTACTTTCACTTTCTCCTCTCATTTTACAACAGAATTTTGAGTTGTAAGTCTTTTACTTCTAGTACTGTAGACCAGGGTAGTGAAGTACCGTTTATCTACTCTTTTGTTACCTTTGTCACTGTTTGAGATAAAAAAAAATCCCAGGTTTTAGTGCCGTCTACCACTGACATCGGTACTTTAATTTTCTACGAATGAGGAACCTTCTTTTCAATACTGGTTGGATCTGTCGTATACTTTTCGTTTCTGTAATGAAACCGTTGTTTGCAGACAGATCAGTTTCGATACCAAAACGGTCATCAGTACATACCTACACTCAACCTGATATTTCTTTCGACTCACGACTTCTTAACTACGAAAACTTGACACCACAACCTCTTCTGAGAACTCTCAGGGAACCCATCGTTCCTCTAGGTTGGTCAGTTAGGATGTCCTTTAGTCTGGACTTATAAGTGACCTGCCTGACTACGACCTAGACTTTGAGGTTATGAAACCGGTGGACTACGTTTCTTGACTGAGTGACCTTTTCTGGGACTACGACCCTTACTAACTTCCACCCTCCTCTTCCCCTGTTGTCTCCTACTCTACCAACCTACCGTAGTGACTGAGTTACCCGTACTCAAACTCACTCGAGACCCTCAACCACTACCTGTCCCTTCGGACCGCACGACGTCAGGTACCCCAACGTTTTTCAGCCTGTACTGACTCACCGACTTGACTTGACTTTCTTTTAGTTGGAACTTATAAGTAACCTTTCTGACGACGACTTCGGTTTCGAGATGATGAAACCGGTGAGTACCACTTCTCGGACGAAGACAAAGACCCTTTCTAATTCCCGTTCTCCTCTCACCCCACCGTCTCTTACTCTACCCACTCACCGTAGTGGTTGAGTTACCCGTACTTAAACTCGTTTGAGTCCCTCTATCACTTCCTGTCCCTTCCGACCGTACGACGTCAAACACCTCAGTGTTTTAGTGCTGAATCACTGATTTGTCATGACGGTTCCTTAAGGTAAGGGACCATAACCAAACCGGTTTTTCAATTAACCACAAAAAGGTATTGTAGAATACCCTTTTGGGTTCACTTGAAAAACCGGTTGGGTTATAAAAGCTTTCTCTTTTATTTTGGAAATTTTAAAAGTACCGTCGAAATAAACATTCTAGGGGTTTGACACTAGTTGGTCTACAGATCTACAGTACTTTCACTTCAGCGAGTCACCACAGGCTGAGAAACGCTGGGGTACCTGACATTGGGTGGTCCGAGGAGGCAGGTACCCTAAGAGGTCCGTTCTTATAACCTCACCCCACGGTAACGGAAGAGGTCCCGTAGAAGGGCTGGTCCCTAGCTTGGGTCCAGAGGACGTAACGTCCGTCTGCGAAATTGGAGACTCGTGGTCCCTTCGGATAGGTTCAACACTATAACACATAAAAAACACATATCGGTATATTACCCTTTCATAATTCGTTATTTTTCTTTGATAGTTAAATACGTCATTGTACCTACTTAGACGTTTTTGGTTCGACTTGTTATCTTCGATTTATGTTTTCTAAAGAACTGATAAGAAGGTAAATATACTTTAGACTTTTTCTGTTTTGATTAGAAATCGTTACCTTTCATCTAGTCACCAACACACTCTGGTAACAACCCGACTCCCAACTAATCTTACCCGATGTACTCACGAAACCCCCTACAACAGTTTATAAGACATAGAATGAACATCTCTACCAAGTATACTTCACTTTACTTCACTCACTTTCAACGAGTCAGTACAGGCTGAGAAACGTTGGGATACCTGACATATCAGGGACCTTAAGAGATCCGGTCTTACGACTTCACCCATCGGAAAGCGAAGAGGTCCCCTAGAAGGGTTGGGTCCCTGACTTGGGTCCAGAGGACGTAACGCCGTCCAAGAAATGGTCGATTCGGTGTTCCCTTCGGGTTCTTACGACCTCACCCATCGGATAGTAACGTCCACCTAAGAAATAGTTGATTCGATATGCAAACAGTTTTGATTAGTTTAACCTGTGGATTTTGCCAACAAATAATAAGACACAATAATCTCAACTAAAATTTCCGTCGTTCTGTGTCTTTTTAGAATTGGACTGTTTTCTTGACAAGGTCAAAGTATAGTAAATAACTCCACTGAAACACCTAAAACAATAATAAAGTAATAAATCCAAAAAGTCAGTGAAAGACACAAAAAGAGGACAGATTTCTTTTTAGAGGAAAACCTTCAAAGTAACACATCATCTTTTGGATTACCTCAGACTTTTTGTTTCTTCTCCTTAGTAGCAAACTCAACTAGTCGATTCTGACTCACTCCTCTTACAACTTGAATAATCAAATAATATTTTCCAATAGTCTATAGAACATAGACATGGGATAAGAAGTCTATCAGAGGTCACTTAATAGTCACCACTTCACCTAGTGTATTATATGTTATAAACACATATATGTATTTATATATTTTGTTTCTACACTCTTTAACTCAGTCATAAAGAGAACTAAAAGTACACGTACGAGTCAACGAGTCAGTACAGACCGAGAAATCCTGGGTTGCCTACCTACCATCGAACGGTCCGAGGAGACAGGTACCCTAAGAGGTCCGTTCTTATGACCTCACCCAACGGCAAAGGAGGAGGTCCCCTGGAAGGGTTGAGTCCGTAGTTTGGACGCAGAGGACGTAGCCGTCCACCTAAGAAATGGTGACTCTGGACCCTTCGGGAGAGCTCTGAAAGATGACAACGAGTCTTCATTCTTACCCTAAGACAATAAGAATGTGTATACTTAAGATTGATGGAAAAAAGTCTTTAATGAATGCAAAGAACGTGTAGATACTTTTTACCCACATAGTTTTATGAGGACCTGTTACGTTTTAAATCTGTAGAACGGTCCACATAGATGAAGTGGTCATTATTATCAAAATAAGTCTTTAGAGAGTAGTCTCTCCGATGGAGACAAGAGGTAAACCTGACGTACCTCTCGTTTTAATAGTCTAAAAATAAAGGAACGGAAAGAGATTACTCCAAACATCGTCTCAGTCTCAAAAGTTTTGGACTTATGAAACGTATCACCATACAAAACAATTACTGAAGACAACTCATATAAAAAAGTTAAGAAAAATAATTAAATCCTAACATTTTACTCAAGAGCCTTTCCATCACCTTTGTGTCTTAAACCGGGGTTTCTGAGTTAAACATTCATTTCTCCGTCTTATCCATCAATCTAAGATTCGGGTAACCTAATAATCGAAGGAAAGTTCACAATAAAAAGTCCTTCATGACAAAATCCGTATCTTTATGAAACAGAACCGAACATAAAGAGTCACTACGGTCTTATTTTAATAATCAAATGTATACTGTTCAACAGTATGAAGGTGTGTGGGAACAGGTTTTAGTCCAAAACCTTTATACAGTCAAACCGTCTCTTTCTCAACATAAGAACTTCTGAATCTGACTTTCTGTACGCATGAACAATTAAGTTTTCTCAAAGGGACCACTGAGTCTGTCATTTCTTGGACGGACGGTCACATCGTGAGTATTCTCTACACCCAAACTAGGGACCCAGCCCTTCTAGGGTACCTCTTCCCTTGCCGTTGGGTGAGGTCGTAAGAACGGACCTCTGAGGGTACCTGTCTCCTCGGACCTCCCGATGTCAGGTACTTCAGCGTTCCTCAGACTGTGATGACTCGTTGATTCGTGTAACAATTAAAATTTTTTTCGCAGTCTCAACAAATTTTTTACTAAATTACGTTTTCCTTCAGTTTTGTTACGAATCTTGACACAGTCTAAAACAGGGGTTCCTAACAAGTCTTAATTCATTCCTGAGACGTCATCCTAAGATTTAACATCATACAATCTAAAATCTAGTGAATTTGATTAATAACTCGATAAAATTCCCGCCCCCCTTTCAGTGACTGTACGTCCATTTACATGGGTGTGTCCACGGTCATCTGTGTCAGAATTGGTCAAACCCGAATTCTGGAAGTCCTAGTGACCTTGTGCACTATTGAATCAAGCACTTCAGGGATCATACACCCTTCTTTTCTCGAATAATTCTTTCGCCCCTTATACTATAAAAACCGTAAAAATAATCATAATCTGTTATTATGAGGGTATTCTTTATGATAATTATACCTTTATATTTATCTATATTGAAGTCCCGTGTAATGACCATCTACCCAAGATCAATACCTTTTACCAATCACAAGTTTGAACCTGTAATCAGGTCTGCTGACGGTCTCTCCGGTCCAAACAGTAATGCAACCTAAACACGGAAGTCGATCAAAGTTTGCATGTCAAGAGTCTAAAAGTATCTTATTACACGTATCTAAGGAGAATATGTCACCGCATTCTTACCTATAGTAGAAAGGTTCACACATTCATCACCATATACGTTTCGGGAAAAAGTAAAATTTTAACTAAAACTCCAAAGGGATATTTTATCACACTAAGTAAGAAAAATTTTGTTTCAATTTACGATTTACTCACAATAGAGAAAAGTCCATTATGGGATCTTTAGACATGTTACTAATGACGGTTATAAACATCCTGAAAATCTTACGAAGAGACTTTTAATAGAAATCTTGAAAATCATTAAGAAAATTTATAGTGTCACCACCCTAAATTTCTTTTTAGGAAACTCCGACTATCACTAAGACTTCTTGTCAGTCTCACTCTTATAACTAGGTTCAGTCATAAATCTGGATCAAGAACAAGTGTTGATAAAGAAGTCTAAGAAAAATAACAATCAATTGTTTCTTCCTTATTTTAATGGATTTTATATCTCACTACTCACCACCACCACATTAGTGAGTCAGCACACGTTGAGAACACTGGGGCACCTGACATCGAACGGTCTGAAGAGACTGGCACCCTAAGAGGTCCGTTCCTATCACCTCACCCAACGGTAAAGGAATAGGTTTACTATTCTCATTATCTTGACTAAAATTTCAGTGAAACTTGTATCAACTTGTCAAACGTCGTAGTAACCTATTTGTCATACTTTCACCTGTGAGACTCCGATCACAAGTATAAATGAACTTATATATTTAAGAATGTTCATAGACACTTTTATATTTATAAGACACAAAAATATCAGATTTTATTATATAAAAGGATACAGTTTTTTCAGACCATAGTATTCACCGACGACATGAACCCAGAAGACCGAAAAGAGAATCAATCGTCATGAGTGACCACGGACGAGGACAATAGGACCCAAAATAAATTATTGGAAGGACCCGTAAGGAACAACAATTTGTCAGAGGTTCCTGGAAAGATCGAACTTTTAAAATACCGGGACTATCAGAAGTCGTTTTAGTGTATGTTAAGAGAAACGACGAGTCTCGAACTAAGGATCACAAAACACCTTCAAGAACCGAAAATCTTTATTTGTCAAACTAGATCTGATTTAACCCTTCCTTCGTGTCTGTCTATATAACCAAGTTTGACGTTTTCATTTACTATATTAACTCCAACCCCTATTCCATAAATGACCTTGTACGTATCTCTGAAAATTTAGAGACACCATTCAAACATCTGCCTCAAATGTCTTCGCAAAAGGTTTAAAGACGTCTAAAATATACTTCCGTAAGACCCGTACCCTTAAGTACGTATGATCTTTCCCTCCTGATTTTACGTCACTGTGCAACTTCGTCTCTAGACAGGTAATCTCAGTCTCGACGGGACTCCTAAACTCGGACATGGCCGTGACGAGTTGAGTATATCTGTGGTCCTACGTTGAAAGTGGGTCGGTATTTGGGTGGAGGAGCGTGAGGTGAAAACGTGAGGTAGTACACCGGAGACTCGTAACAACAAGTCAGCGGTTCAGTACAGATTGAGAAACACTGGGGTACTTGACGTCGTACGGTCCAGAGGGACAGGAAGAGATAGAAGGGCTCAAACGAGTTTAAGTACAGGTGACTCAGTCACTACGATAGATTAGTAGAGTAGGAGACGGCGAAGTCAGAGGAAAACGGAAGTTAGGAAGGGTCGTAGTTCCAGAAAAGGTTACTCAGTCGAGAACCGTAGTCCCCCAGTTTCATAACCGTGTAGTCGAAGTCGTAGTCAGAAAGGTTACTTATAAGTTCTGACTAGAGGAAATCCTAACTGATTAACTCAGAGGAACGTCAGGTTCCCTGAGAGTTCTCAGAAGAGGTTGTGGTGTCAAGTTTTCGTAGTTAAGAAGCCGCGAGTCGAAAGAAATATCAGGTCGAGAGTGTAGGTATGGACTGATGACCTTTTTGGTATCGAAACTGACATACCTCGAAACACCCGTTTCGTTACAGAGACGAAATTAAGTAACAGATCCAAACAGTATCGAAAGGAAGGTTCCTCGTTCGTAGAAATTAAAGTACCGACGTCAGTGGCAGACGTCACTAAAACCTAGGGTTCTAGTTTAGACAGTAACAAAGGTAAAAAAGGAAAAGATAAACGGTACTTCACTACCCTGCTCTATGGTACTAGAATCGAAAGACTCACCACTTAAAATTCGGTCAGAAAAGTGAGAGGAGAAAGTGGGAGTAGTTCTCCGAGAAGTCAAGGAGAAGAGAAAGACGAAGTGTAATCAGAGGGTAAAATTACATTTTTATTGTACAGTAAAAAGACAAGGGTACATGGGAAAGTGTATGAAGTACGAAAAAGTATAAAGTTCAAAACACAAAGGAAAGGGGATTTGGTTTGAGGGTTATAAGGGAAGGGAGAGTTTTGAAAGGTGAGACGGAAACCTTTAAACAAGGAATTATTCCGAGGGACTGAATGAGTGACCTACCAAGGAAACGGAAGGACGAAAGGACTTAATACTGAAAATAAATTCTGGAGGTGAAAAGAACTTGACGAAAGAAAGAAACTTTATATATATATATATATTTTATTTAAGGAGATTGTATATTTATATAATGTATATATAAATATATATAAATTAAATCGACATGGTCGAGAATCAACACCGTACACCCTAGATCAAGAGACTTGTACCTAGTTTGAGTCCGGGGGATACAACCCTTACACCTCAGAATCGGTCAGTTGGTAGTCCCTTTAGGGACGTCACGAAAGTTTATCAGTACGAACAACCAGGCGTGTCATAAAGTCCCAACCCTCCACTCTAGTCGTGGAAGAGGGTAGACACGGAAGATCTGATAGGAAGGAAGTAGGAATACATTCGGGAGGGGGCTGTAGAAACTACAAAGACAGGTAATCCAAATAGAAGACAGATAGAAGAGGGTCAAAGAATTGATTGGAGATTAAGAATTAGTAAAAGTTTCGGAAAGAAAGGTGACGGAAAGTAAGGTGCACCCATCACACACACCCTCCGAAAGAACAAGAATCCTAGAGTAAAGACTACCGGAAATAGGGTGTGACGAAATCTGAGGGTGAGCGACGTGGTGCCCGGAATAGAAGTGCCCGTAGACGAGTTTGAGACCGTATGCCTTCAGTGTGTGGAATTAAAAAGTGTCGAAGGAGACGAACGTATAGAGACTCCAACGAGATTTCGTCACACAGGTTTCGTCTTGAGTAATAGAAGGGATGATTGGGACGACGAAGAGGACTCTAAAGAACAAAACCAAAAAAAAAAAAAAAATTATATGAGGTAGGAGACGGTGCACCGGGTTTAATCTTTGAACCTTAGGTAGGAACTAAAGAAAAAATTTCTTTTTTCTTTAGAGTAGATGATGAGTAGTAGGTGAGGAGAAGTGAATTGTATCAGGGAGACAGAGGACTTACAAAGAGTTTAGGTGGACGAAAAGGGGTAGGGGTGAGAGTAAGGTCTACGTCCGAACCATAAATCACCGTCGGAGAATTCTTTCGAAGGATGTAGACCAGGACGAAGAGAGATACGGGAAGAAGTAGGACTAGCATGTCCTACAGACATACTAGATCAGATCCATCAGATTTTACGTTTAACTAGTACAGTGTGAGGACAAATTACACGATAAATATCCTAGTCGACACGCTTGAGGAATTATGGACAATCTGCTGGACGTTTTAGAACGAGATGAATGGAGATATCGGAATTAAGAATAGAAAAAAGGTAGTTCGGAACACTAAACTAGTATTAAATAAAGTCAAGAACTTTATACGGTGAATAAATAAAATGGGACCCGGAAACTCGTACAAGGGACAAGGAGTATTTAAGAAGGAGAATTGAACTATTTGACGATGAGTAGGAAGTCCGAAATCGAAGAAGATCTTTCGGAAATTTCACTTCTCTTCAGCGAGTCAGCACAGGTTGAGAAACGCTGGGGCACCTACCATTGGATGGTCCGAGACACCAGGTACCCTAAAAGGTCCGTTCTTATGACCTCACCTTATCCAATTCAAGGAGTTGGATAACAGGAATTCGTGTTTGAGACTCTGGTGACACCAAAATAAAGGGTGGAGTCAAAAAGAGTGACCTTAGGATGGATTCCCGAATGAAATTTGGAGTTGAATTAAGTACAACAGAAGGGATTTATGGTATCACTAGAGAAACACATGGTGACTACAACAAAAATTAAACTTGGGAGAAATTTAGTGAACGTAGAAAACAGAAGGGTCACTCTGACATTCGTAAAGGTCCTGTTCCAGATACGAAGGACAAACGACGAGGTCAACGAGTCAAGGTAATAACTTTTTCTCATTAAACAGAAATTCCATGGGCAGTCTCGATTTTACGAGACCCAGAATTAATTTACGACGTATTAAGCTGTATGTATTAACAAGTAACAACAAGTCAGTGGTTCAACACAGACTGAGAAACGAAGGGATACTTGAAGTCGTGCGGTCCGAGGGGCCAGGAAGAGAGAGAGGAGTTCGAGTACAGGAAACTCAACCACTACGGTAGGTTGGTAGAATAGGAGACACCGGGGGAAGAGGTGGACGAGCGCTAGAAACGGTCATAGTTCCAGAAAAACTTACTCGGTCGAGAAACATAAGTAATTATTTAGGACTTTTTTAAATAATTCAGTTTTATACGAACCAGTTGGATCAATTTGTCACTGAAGAACTATCAAACATTAGTCTCTTTCTGATTACAAAAGTGGTTGTAGACGGGTATGTGAAAAATTATGTTTTTATTGGATCATATGACTTATGTATGTTTACGTAATACAATTTTAAAATACTATTTTAACATTGAGGGAATAAAAAAGCCATGTCAGGGAAAGAAAGATTTCTTTCGTGAAGGAACTACAACTGTGACCACGAGACATCTTCGGTCATATATTTCATCAATTTTGGCAACCGGGACACCAAGTCGGGGATGAGATGACCAATAATCGTCGTACTTGAGTTGGTACCGGGATTTAGGGAGACTCGAGTCAAAGAAGTATACATTTTACCTATTATTGACGGAAGGGGTAACTCAACGGCTCTCTCAATTTACTCTATTAAGGGTACTTCACACCTCTTGATACAGACCGTGAATCATTCATGACAGTTGACATTCTTCCCAAAACAGATTAAATTGTTACGGTGTTCTCTTTCACGAGAGGTCAAAAATGTATAATTAAAATACCCACCATAAAGACAATTGAAGATTCTGATATATGGGTGACAAAATACACTATGAAACTAGTACTTTATCATCCAAGAAAAGTATCAGTACATTTTAGATCAACCGATTGTGGGAACACAAGGTGACGAATATTAAAGGATCTCTTTTCCGACCAAGTTAGACCTTGTTTTATAGGGAAGGTACCGAAAGAAAGTAATATACTACGTTCTGTGAACATAATGTTTTACTTAAGTCCTACGGAGAGAGATTTAGAAATCCGAGTTTAGTCTCAATTGATGGTCCATCTCTTTTAAGTACTTTACTTTTGACTATCCGCCATAAGAGGTTCCTTGCTAAGATTTTATGGGAAAACATTTACTATTCCAGAGAACACATGAGGAAATGATGGATACGGATAAGGGTTTAAAGTGAATCTTTTGTAATATTTAAATATCGGACTGGTGTAACACAGGATTTGTGACTTCCGTTTAGTATAACACCCCTAAAGTAAAATTGGTGTCTCTTCAACCTTTGTCGGGGTTTGGTACCCGGGTTCATTCATCATCCAGGCCCTTATCTTGACTCTTCCGAGACTAAGGAGGAGTGTAGGACATTGGTGTTCCGAGACCCCGAAACCTTGTATTATTATCTCGTAGACTACGACGACCTGGTGTCATGTACTGTGTCGTCCTCGTTTCGTATCCTCGTGTGACAGACTTTCGTACGTCGGAACTGAAACACTTCTTCCCGACGCATCGTTGGTCTTTTCCTTGGTACCCTTCCTCGATACTGCTCGTGGCCTGCTACGAACTGACTATAAATACAAACCCCACTAGTCAACGACGGTGTTTCAAACGAAGAGACGATTCCAAAACACAAAAAACAAAAAAAAATTACTTTCCCATTACTAAACATTGGTACCTCTACGAAAATGGGTAAGAATTGTAAAATCATTAAAAATTAGTCCTATCGATTTGTCAAAGGATCTTACCGTAATATATCGTAATACCATAGTCTTAAACCATGAAACTCTGAAGAAAAAAAATTTATTAAAATAAACAAAAACTAACACGACCCAGAAGAAACGAAGCACCGAAAAGAGGTCGACACCGTTCACCCCCGCTGAGAGACGAACGTCACGTGTCCGAAGACCAACACCACCGAAGAGAGCAACGCCACCCCGTGTCCGAGGTCACGTGCACCGGAAGTCATCAACGTCGAGGGCCCTAGATCTACTGTACGAGTTAGTAGCACCACGTACCCAAATCGACGAGGCACCATACACCCTAGGAGGGTCTAGTCTCTAGCTTGGACACAGAGGACGTGACCGTCCACCTAAGAAATGGTCACTCGGTGGTCCCTTCGGGACTCTGACAGAGCCTTAGTGTCCGGATTGTAATTGTTCTTCACTTTTTACTCCCTGGGACGGAGTTCCGACGTAGTAACAAATAACCGAAAAGGAGAGCACAGAGACGTAGGGGAGGGAAGGGACTAATCGTCGACAAAGAATACACGGGAATCCTTGAGTCCCTGCAAGTACCTCCAACTTCCGATAAGAAGTGTTAGCTCTTTGTCCTCTGTCCTTCTGAAGACAAGACCCTTAGGGTGCCCTACGAGGAACCAAAGTGATCCCCCTGTCAGTCACGTTTCGACTTCAGTGAAAGAAGTCGTCTGTCTCCACTTTCATGCTTCCTACTTGAACTTCCTTTCTTTCCTGGTTTACCTCTTGTCTAAACATGACCTCTTCCTCGACCCCCTTCCGACCCTTCTGTCCTGATCCCCGTCTCACCTCTCACAACCTTTAAAATAATTATTCTCAGACCGACATCTTGAAAATCTGGTAATTGAAGAATAATTAAGTATAGGATAATCAGAAAAAACGAGTATACCCTTAAAAGATTTGACGAATCAACCCGACTTTATAATGAAGAAAATTACTGGATTTCCTGGTGACATCTTTCAGAAGGCTAGTTTATTGATTATAAAGTTTTTACTGAAACTATCTTTCTGTTTTCTTATTCCTTGTCTTAAAAATTTACGACTACCTTTTTTATCAAAACATCCTTAAATAAAAGGATCCATTGACATCTTTTATTCATCAAAGTTTCCTCCCCGTTTATTTATACTTCTTTTTAATATTCTCATTAACACTGAATGTATTAAATTACACTAAATTTAAGGACAAACATAAACCCTTAAATAGGTTTTCTCTTTTTACACAAATGTAGAATATTCTGATTCACTCAAGAAACTTTTTAGAACCTAACTGATCTGATTGGAAAAATGAAGAAAATTGTCTTTGATAACTATGACTTTTGAAGATATCGGATGAATTCACGGTTAAGAAAATTTTTTTTCATTGTACTTAAACTAAATCAAAGAACAATTTATCATCTCGTTAGGATTTTACTCAGTACAGACAAATTTATTATCTTTCTAATACGAAAAAAACTTGATCATACTTTTTACGATTTGAGATTTTGAAGACCTTAAACCCGTTTATCTCCCTTTTGGATGAGACTACGTCATAGGAACGGACCTTTTCAGGTACAGGTTTCCTCACACCACCCGATGTCAGGAACTCCAGTGTTCCTCAGTCTGAGCTGATTCGTGTTAGCGTACCGACTCGTGATGAGACTACGTTGTAAGTCTTGTTGACGATAAGGATCATAAGTCGTCACGTCTAATGACTCGTTAGTCAATAAGGATAACATACTTCATTTAAGAACGAATGCAAAGTATAAGTGAACTAGAAAAGAGATGACTTCATCATGATAGCCTATCTCAAAATTCAGATAACTCTTGAAAATTAGATCAATTACTCTACAGATGTGTGATCGTCAAAATCTGGGTTACATTAACTATATCTTTTATAAACGGTTAAGTTCTTATTACCACTAAACATTATCGTCACGGAATTATTTCTGTGCCCCTTGAGTCACGAGACACCTCTACATTTACCCTTCCTTTAGGTTTTTTCTCCCGTACACAATTATATATATGTATGTCGGCTAAGTGAAACGATGTGTTGTCTTTGATTCTGTTGTAACACTTCGTTGGGACGAGGTTATTTTGAATTTCCTTTTTTCATTTCTACACCCTTCCTCCTGTACCGTACAAACTCTCACCTCCTTTCACCACGCCACCCCTGTCCTGAATGGGACCTTATGTCCCTCTCTACTTCGTTAAACTTTCTATTGTAAACTACTATCCGGGAACTCAAATTCCTTAAACCCACAGTAGTAGTTTCGTCAGGCGAGACTTAAAACTCGTGTCTTCATCGACCTTCTTCAACGATAAATATTTTTAAACCGTCGAGACATAGTGTACGAACTCTCTTCGTCTCTCTGGTTATCTGAAACGTCGGGATCGTCCTCGTTCTGATTAAAGAAACCGATGTCATTATAAATTTATCATTTTGACTACACACGATTCAACGAAGTCAGTACAGACTGAGACATACTGAGATACCTGATATCGGGTGGTCAGAGGAGACGGGACCCTAAGAAGTCCGTTCTTATGACCTCACCTAACGGTACGGGAGGGAGGTCCCCTATCTTGGTCGTAGAGAGTACAGAGGACGTAACCGTCCACCCAAGAAATGGTGATCGCGGTGGACCCTTCGGGGTCTTTACTATCCTTTATCATTAATTTACTTATGTCACACAATTTTTATTTTTCTATCATTCTGTCATCGAAATTAGAAACCCAGAGATTCTGTCCCTTTATGTAGAAAAGTATTTTTTTTTAGCAACACCAACCCTCAGTCCTCTGATGAACCGAAACCTTTACAAGGTACTTCTACTGACTCAAAGTCATTCACTAGACCCAATCTTTATGTCTTATCTACTAAATATTCTTCCACAAACAAATTCAGAACTCCTCTGTCTGAAGTGGTACTTCTCCATCCTGGTATTGTTTGTGACTTTTTGGTATGGATTTCTACTACGACACTTTCACGACGTGAGTTATACGGTCGTTTAAACCTTTTGAGTCGTCACCGGTGTCCTGACCTTTTCCAGTCAAAAGTAAGGTCAGGGTTTCTTTCCGTTACGGTTTCCTACGAGTTTCATGGCGTGTTTACTTGAGTAGAGTGTACGATCATTTCATTACGAGTTTTAAGAGATTCGGTCCGAAGTCGTTATGCACTTGGCACTTGAAGGTCTACAAGTTCGACCAAAATCTTTTCCGTCTCCTTGGTCTCTAGTTTAACGGTTGTAGGCGACCTAGTACCTTTTTCGTTCTCTCAAGGTCTCTTTGTAGATAAAGACGAAATAACTGATATGGTTTCGGAAACCGACACACCTAGTGCTAGACTTTCTCTACCCTTATGGTCTGGTGGACTGGACGGAGAACTCTTTAGACATACGTCCAGTCCTTCGTGGTCAATCTTGACCTGTACCTTGTTGTCTGACCAAGGTTTATCCTTTTCCTCATGTAGTTCCGACATATAACAGTGGGACGAATAAATTGAATTTACGTCCAATGTAGTACTCTTTGCGACCTGATCTTCTTCGTGTTCGACCTTAGTTCTAACGGTCTTCTTTATAGTTATTGGAGTCTATACGTCTACTACGGTGGGAATACCGTCTTTCACTTCTCCTCGATTTTTCGGAGAACTACTTTCACTTTCTCCTCTCACTTTTTCAACCGAATTTCGAGTTGTAAGCCTTTTCCTTCTAGTACCGTAGACCAGGGTATTGAAGTACCCTTTATCTACTCCTTTGTCACCTTTGTCACAGTCTGAAATAAAAACCCCCGAGATTTTAGTGACGTCTACCACTAACATCGGTACTTTAATTTTCTGCGAATGAGGAACCTTCTTTTCAATACTGGTTGGATCTACCATATAAGGTTTCGTCTCTGTAATGAAACGGCTGATTCCAGGCAGATCAGTTCCGATACCAAAAAGGTCATCAGTACATACCTACACTCTCAACCTGACACTTCTTCCGACTCGCGGCTTCTTAACTACGAAAACTTGACACCACGACCTCTTCTGAGAACTCTTAGGGAACCTGACGTTCCTCTAGATTGGTCAGGTAAGACTTCCTCTAGTTGGGACCCTAAAGAAACCTTCCTTACTACGATTTCGACTTCGAGGTCATGAAACCGGTGGAGTACACTTCTCAACTCAGTAACCTTTTCTGAGACTACGACCCTCCCTAACCCCCGTCCTCCTCTTCCCCTGCTGTCTCCTACTCTACCGACCTACCGTAGTGACTGAGCTACCTGCACTCAGACTCAGTCAGTTGGGGGTTGAGGCCCCCAACCACTACCTGTCCCTCCGGACCGCACGACGCTAAGTACCCCAGCGTTTCTCAGTCTATGCTGACTCGTTGACTTGACTTGACTCGACGTTACTTTGTATCGGTGATAAGTCAGAAAACGTGATCAAATTAAAAGACTAATTTAAAATATTTTGAAAAGACAACATACAGAGGAATCAAAATCTTGAACCGTAATAAGTTTCTATGTATGAATTTCCATATACATTACTGGATGTCACATTGTCTTCTCTTAGTCAGTATTCGAATTTCGAATGAAATTTGTAGTCTGAGAAGGTATAACAGTCCGTCTCGACTTACGTTTAGAGGGGAGGAGTCGAATGGTCCTTAGTTCCGAAAGGAATGGATATTCTGACATGGAACTCGAATTTACTTTTCCATAAACATTCAATGTAAGTAGGTTGTTTATAAACGACTCATGAATTATCTAAGAAACCCTTATATTACTGGAATTAAAACTTAAAAAGTTCAACTCCAAAGAAGTTCACTTTAATAGGTCGACTAGTACTCTAAATATTCAAAGTTCAAGTGTCCTAATCTGATCTTTGTACGTAAACCCTCAGTGACATACATCACTAATTTTGATGCTCATCCTAGCATAGACAGTCCTGTGTGTGTGTGGGCGTGTGGTACGACATCTGGTTCCTGTCTCAGTACCCTTTGTCGTCACAAACGTGCGATTCTTAAGGGATTCCCTCTTTCTTCTTTACTAGTCACCAAACCCCCTCTCTTTCCGTACCATAGTGTCTTCGGGTCCCTTGTCTCAAAGTTCTTTTTTCTTTGTCTTAATCACCTTCACGTCGTTTCTCGAGATCAGTTAATTCCAAACTTTTGTCACAAGGAACCTAAAAACAAAGTCTTCCTGAGATTAAAATCTCGTGTGTTAAAATCATCTCAACACTCCCGTCTTCCATTTACCGTCTCCTACCTCTTGTCACATTTTGATATTTGATAATAAAGTACATGTAATTTTCCTTTCCTATCCTTTTTGAACCCCAGTTCTGAAGAGTAAAGACGGAGATTATTCTTCCAGTTTTAGTCGACAGTTATTTCTCCTTCCTTGAAAAGGTCTTCTTACAACAACAACAACAACAAGTCAACGGTTCAACACAGGCTGACAAACACTGGGGTACCTGACGTTGTACGGTCCGAAGGGACTGGGAATGATAGAGGACCTCAAACGTGTTCGAGTACAGGTAACTTGACCACTACGGTAGGTTGGTAGAGTAGGAGACAGCGGGGGAAGAGGAAAACGGCAGTTAGAAAGGGTCGCAGTCACAGAAAAGGTCCTTCAGTCGATAAGACAGTCCACCGGTTTCATAACCTCGAAGTCGTAGTCAGGGAGGTTACTTATAAGGAAATCCCAACTGACTAAACTAGAGGAATGTCAGGTTCCCTGAGAGTTCTCGGAAGAGGTCGTGGTGTCAAGCTTTCGGAGTCAAGACGTTGTGAGACGGAAGAAATACCAAGTCGAGAGTGTTGACATGTACTGATAACCTTTTTGGTTTCGGAACCGATATACCTGAACCCACCGTATCGCTACAGAAACGAAAAATTGTGTGACCGATCCAAACAGTGTCGAAAGGACGGTTCTTCGTTAGCAGAAGATTAAGGCACCGACGTCAGTGGTAGGCATCACTGTAATCTTGGGTTCTCCTCCTTCAGACTGTGACGACGGTGGAAAGGGGAAGATAAACAGCACTTTATTACCCTGACCTACGGTACTAGGATCAAAAAAGTTATAACTCAAAATCCGGTCGAAAAACTGAGAAGAGGAAGTGGAAGTAGTTCTTCCAAAGAGAAGTCAGAAACGGTAGTGTGACCATAGTGGACGGATAGCCTCCAGGTCTTCCTACGTAACATTATCTATCCTCTTTCCCCTGATTAATTCTTTCTTCCCTACTTTTACACCCGTGACCACCACTCAATGGAACTCGCCTTCTCCATGTGGAACAGCTGACTACGGACTTCCCATCACGATTTCTCTCTACACCCCATGTCACCGCCCTCTTATCAGCTACCTCTATTACATACTACGGGAGTGATACGGTCCTTCATCCTCTTTCATTTCTCCAGTCCTAGAATTTCCTGACCGCTTCTAATCCTTATCAGAAACCCATGTCACTTTCACCTTCGACTGGTTCCTGTTTATTTCCCTGAGTGTGTTTACCTTACCGTCACTCTCAGATCGGCTCCGACCTCTGGTTCACAGAGATTTAGTGGATCGTTCCTCCCAGGACGGATATTCCGAAAGGGACCGAAAAGAGTCTACGTACGTCATAGTTACCACAATTAAAGAGAACGGAACCTACCGATCCAATACCTACCAGTATTTTTATTTCCAAAGTTGTCCAATTAAAGTCTTTATTTTTGGAGATATGAAGTTTTGAGTTTCCAAAAATTGACATTGATATTTTGTTTGTGGTCTTAGGATCCGATCTTAAAAATACCAAAGGTTGTATTTTAAGATTGACACAGAAAGTGATATGGGAACGTACATGGTTTATACTGTAACGTTGATTTATTCCGAAGAACGACAAAAAAATTTCTAAAAAAACAAAGGATTTAAAGTGAGGTCAATGAAAGGAAGACGATAACTGAGTCGAACACCTTGGGATGTAGAGAAAACTTTATTACTCCACTAATTTTGAGTTAAACAATGGACCAAACATTCGGGTTATTTCTTACAACGGACAGAAGAGTCGTAGACAATATGGTGAAAATACAATGAAAAGTACATGAAGGTATATAAAGTCTTATAGAATCAAAGACGATTGAAAATTTAAAGAATTGACGTTGATGGTATAAAAACAGTAGAAACATCGAACAGTGTCACAGTCACTTTACGAAAAAGACATCATTCGTACATCATTTATAAATGACTTGAATGTGACATAAAGTGTAAAAATGATTCATCGTCCTACCCTGGAAATTTTCTTTTATTACAAAACGGAAAAGATATCCGACCGCTCGACTTGACTTGACTATCCGATCAAAGTTTCCAAATAAAAATTTACAATAAAGTAATTGAAGAAGATTACACTTACAAAACAGGGTGTCCATACCGTACTTGACGGAATAAGTCAAACTTCTAAAACGGTTATATTTACGTAAAGCCGAGGACTCTTTCATAGTTTTGGTCATAACGTGTAAGTTACTACTATAGGTTCCATTAGTCTAAAAGTGACGTATGCCTAGTTTTTGTTACACGGAACTATAATCAAGTATTAAAAGATTCCTAAGTTTAAGTTATTTTTTACACGTGATCTACGGATACGTTACGGTCTTTAAAAAAAACTACTAAAGTGTGTAGCAAAGAGTAACTTAAGATGTATAAACTTTTTTAAAGAGACTGAAATCTTACATGACATAACACGTACTCGACCTCTTTCTCACGGGATCTTAGACTATTTTAGGGGTCACGAATACCGACTTGTTTCTTACTTTACGTACTTTTATATAATAAGGAACACATTTTACTTCTCGTACATGTGAAGCGAGAAGTCGGAAGTAGAGCTAGTCGGTGCCAAAGATTCGCAGCGGTGTTTTCTTCGACGGAAACATATGTCACACACGGTCTAAGACGACAAACAGAAACTAACTAACATCTATGAACCGACTATTGGACGAAAACAGACTCAACAAAATAAAAGGAGATTTCGAAACAAAACGAGGGAAGAGATCGAGGTGGAGGGGGTCTGCCGAAGGGGTTTAGGTTTTGGAGGGTCACTCTTGGAATGAGAAGGACAAAGCACTTCCCGTCCATCTTATTTTCGTGTCCGTCTCAGCTTCCTCTTTCTGGGCTACTCAAGACTGTTGACTTTTCCAGTGTGTATCTGAAGGCAACGTGATTAGTGTTACTTGTAAAAAGGGACAACTGGAATGAACCTAAGAGTCGTCGCAAATTGTAACACCTGGGGTGAGAGAAGGAACTTTATAAGAGAAGACATTTGAAGGTACAGTGTCTGGGGCCGACTGAAAGAAGGATGGAAAAACTTAAAAACGGAGGGGGGCGGGTCAACGTAGGAAATGACTGATCGATAATTTACTGTCTTGTGAAGTCGTAAGTCACGGTCCGGGAAAAGAGAAACAAGACACAATATACAACCCAAATATGAGGTCCCAGTGGGTAAAGTAATCTAAATATAGAGATCGGGTCTGAAGAAACTTAAGATCCAGGTATATGGGTAACCCATAAAATTTGAAGGAGATCCCTATTGAGTTTCAATAGAGTATGAGTCGGAGGGTGGTAGTTTGAGAATAAAGGCGTGGTTTTAACTGGAAGAGACACACAAGAGACAGAGGTACTTAAGGACTACAGAGAGAGAGGAAGTGGAGAGAGACGGTTTATATATCGGATAGTGAGTAGGAGGACTAAAAATCGTAATTCAACCCATCACTTCCTTCACTTCTATGTTCCCACCCATCTATGTTCCCAGATCTAAGGGACAGAAATTATTTCAATTTCTGATCCATATTACCCCTATTAACTTATTTCTTGACTTTTCCATCTTCCAATGTCTGGAACAACTTACTCAATAAGATTACATCCAGAAGGTTCTTCTTAATCAAGACTCACTACCATTCTTGGCTCTATGTTGAATGCTACCCTCCCTCTGTCGGTTTCTACTTACAGTAACTTTTACTACCCTAGGTTCTTTTCAAATTTACATTTTCCTCCTATTATAAAGAGAGTATCTCAAAAATAACACCTGTTTTGTCAATAAACACTTTTATGAGATAGTTGACTTTATATGACATATTTATGTTAAAAATTTTAAACGATGTGAAATTCAAGAAATCATATTGTATTGATACATTTATATTACAGAGAAATGTAAAACTTGGTGTGATTGCATTAACCAGATTAGAGAGAAACGGATTGTAGGAAGCACTACGGCTAATGTATTAAATAGCAGTAATAACACTGTTTCTACGAATACAATAAAGTCAAAAGAAGAAAAACATAAGTAAAAAACTCACAAAATAAATACTCTTCACTTACACACCTCCTAAAGTCTCTCCTTTACTACCGTCAGATTAAGATTACACGATGTCGAGATTAAACTTTTACGTCACATATCACTATCTTACGGAAACTACGATATCTGTTTCCGAAACACTTGGTCACAGAGATTCAGTGAATGGACAAGCAAAGTAACAACGGAGATTTCATCAGTGGTCAATTTGACAATTTGTTTGGATAGGACAGGAAAGAAATTATAAGAGATAGAAAACTAAAACCCCAGAGTGTCTTTACAGACACATCTTCAATTTTTGGTCCTAACGTATTAAACTTAGTAAAACGTCTTAATTATCCATAGTCTCAAGCCCAATTCCTTTTCTTGCACTTTAGGTTCAGTAGTTTGTTTTACTCGTTAATTCTTAATCCAAGTCGTAAAGACAGTTGACAGCAGTTCTTAAACCCTCAGTTCGGAGCCCGACGGAGTCTCAATTTCAGTCCTCGTGTCCTTTATTCTCTGTCTACGGCTCGGTTCCGGTTCTCGCGATGTACACCTCAACGGGACTCTTAAGTCACGTCTTATAAGGGGCGTCGTCCAGCGGGGACGCCTCCGCAATTTACTGATCAAAAAGTGGGGTCGATTAGTCAGAAGTTTATATTAGACGTGTGTGTATCAGATGTAAGAGAGACATATCCACAAAAGCACAGGACGCCGGAATCGGTTGTCTTTCCATCCAAACTCTTTTACCCCGATTAGAGACTGATCTCTTCTGAAAACCGTTCAATAACTCCAAGACTGATCGGTACTGGTTTGGTAACACACGAAAGAAGAAGTATGGCTTTATCACAGGAATCACTGCGTAGAAGGGGCATACAAAGATAAAATGGAAAAATTGGAGTACAAAAATGGTAAAACGGGTGTTTACATTATGAAAGGAGTGACACCCGCATCTTTAACGTAAGATCACGGTTACGTTTATCAATACATTGATAATGTCGGAACGGTACATTTATTTACGAAAATTGATATGGGAACCCCCCTGAAAAAAGAATTGTCTACACAATAACTTTACATAATCGAAAAATACTTTTCATAAACTATAAAATTTTTATGAATTTAAGATCATATAATTACTAGATTCGATTACAATTTACTATTTCTAAAACCAAGGTGACAATAAATCTGGAAGTACGTAAGATCAACATTTAATAATGGTTGATCTTTTTTTACACGTTTAATTTAGATAATTCCTTACCTATAAATTATTATATTAGACCTTTGGTAGTCTAAAGTCGTTCAAGTCTAGTTTTCTTACTTCAAAGTAGGAGACCAGTAAATTTTAGTAGATGTCTTTTCTCTAAAAAAAAAAAGAAGGGTATTATGGGAGAGACCTTACCGACACAAGACTGAACTGTAAAGATTTATAAAACGCATCTTTAAAAACGCTACTATTTGATCAAACTAATGATCACTACTGACCACTATTTGATCAATCCTATTTCATCAATCCTAAAAAAATTTTATTCCATTAGAACATGGTTTATGTCACATTTCTAGTTTCTATCTATACCATCTTGTAAGACGTTTCTTCCTCATGGTGACCGGACTTTTGTACAAAATTACAAATTGGTGTGATCCAAAATTTTTCGTATAATCTGCCGTTTACTCTATGAGTAAAAGAGACAGTATCACCGTTTCTAAAAAGAACATTAGGGTTGACAATTACTACGAAATTTTTTACTTGTGAGAACATGTAGCTACCACTCTTATATTTAACCACGTTGAGAACTCCTCAGCTATACACAGTTTTTGGAATCAGTATCCGTCTAGAAACTAGGTCCTAAAGATAAAAATCTTTAAATAGGAGTCATTTACTTCCACACACTTTGTTTACATGTTTCTAAAAATCAAAGATATAAACAAATAAAATTTTTAACTCTATACCAACTGTATATTGTAACATAATCAAAATCTATTTGTAGTATTACCACACTGTACAAATAAATAACCATTTACTAATGACGTTATTCAATTGTAGATAGTGTATATCAATGTTTCAGAAAGAAATAACACTAGTCCTGAAAATTCTAGACGAGAACACGGTTGAAAGCTACATGTCATCTTACAATAATTGAACCAGTAATACTCCACAATGTAGGGGTCTTGAATAAACAGAATATTGATCTTCAAACACGGAAAAACTGAAGGCAGTGTGAAAAAACGTGTTGGGCGTGGTTAGACAAGAGTATAGACACTCAAACCAAAAACAAAATCTAAGGTGTGCATTTACTCTAGTATGTCACAATCAGAAAGAGACAAACTGAATAAAGTAAATCATATTACGGGAGTTCCAGGTGGGAATAACTACGTTTACTTTTCTCAAAGAAAGAAAAAAAATCACCAAGTTATTATAAGTATATACATAAGTGTATGTATAAGTATATACATAGATGAAGTTTAAAAGAAATAGTCAGGTAAACAGTCACCTGTGAACCCAACAAAGGTACAAAACCGTTAACATTTATTACGACAGTACTTGTATCTACTCGGTGGGTCCACCGTGATCCCCATTTCTTGAGCGGATGGTTACGTCCTTTGTATTCTCTGGACCCGAGTCAGGGACCCAACCCTTCTAGGGGACCTCCTCCCGTACCGTTGGGTGAGGTCATAAAAAACGGGCCTCGTAGGGTACCTGTCTCCTCGGACCATCCGATGTCAGGTATCCCAGTGTTTCTCAGTCTGTGCTGACTTCACCGAATCGTGTTTGTATCCTCCCGTATATAAAAAAGTTCTACCACTAAAGTAAAGGACATCGATTTACGGGTCCTCACCTTAATGACCCAGTATACCATTATCAAGATCAGAATTAAAAAACTCCTTGGAGGTATGACAAAAGGTATTACTGACGTTGTCAAAAGTAAGGGTAGTTGTCATGTGGTCGTAAGAGAAAAGGGGTGTAGGGACGGTTGTGAACAATAAAAAAAAAGAAAAAAATTTATGACCTTTAATTCAAATAAGTCCTTATCTTCTCCTTAACGTTAAACCCTTTGTGTACGACATCGTTTGATGTCCGTCCAGGGAACAGATAAACTATTGTCGGCAAGTTAGTCCATACTACACTATCGAATAAAACCAAAACTGACCGTAAAGGGACTACCAATCACTACAACTTGTGAATAAAGTACATGGATAACCGGTAAACATACAGACGAAACCTTTTTACAGATAAATCCATTTCTATAAACAACGTGCCAACATAAACACCACTTTTAGTATTTGGAAAATTTATAGTTTTTTATATCTAAACCAATTCATTAGCAGTATGCAAGTATGATACGTTATAAAATTGATACGTTTTATTATAAAATTTTATATAATACCTACATTCTATGTTTTATAAAACACTATTTTTCATATAATTTTATTATTCGTACCGTGTTTTATAAAAAATATTTAATTTTAAAGGAACTTAAAGGTATATAGTCCATATCTTTTTTAAACACTCTGACATGTAGTCTTACAACTTTCAATAGTATGGATCTGTTACCCTAATATCCACTGAATAAATAATAATTCCAATCGGTTTTTCAAGCGAACCTAAAAAGACATTCTATAAACCAAAACCATTGGGTTATAATAAAAGACATTCTATAAACCAAACCATTGGGTTATAATAAACAATAGACACGGTCATAGTTGAAAGACGGTCATAAGAAATTCATCCTCTTCTCCTTTGTAGGTAACTTAGAAGAAAAGGTATACCACGGGGACACGAGAAAAGGGACCATCGAACGTCATTACTGACTAAAGAATGTCAGACCCGTGAGATCTCTAATTTGAAGATCAACGAAAGATTTGAAGGTCATACAACCCCCTCGGTAATCCTCTCCTTTTATCTAGACCCAAGTTCGATGAAGAATTGTTTAAACCCCCGTCGAAGGACACACATCAGAAAGAAAAAGAGGGGTGAAGGCCTTCATGAACCACGGAGGATGTGGGTCCGGAAAACTCTCAAAACGACACAGGCAGACGAAGAATCGTCGGGAGTACTGACCGGTTCTTAAGTGGAAAGAGATGATTAAGTCAATGGTAGACGGGAAACCCGAAGACCGACGACTTTAACAGAAACAAGAAAGACAATAAAAGCATCTCGAACAACTACCCTTCCCTTCAATTTCATACACAAGTCGGGGACTAAAACACGATGATCGGGACGGAGGGACAGAGACGTGAACGAAAGGACGTATCGTATAGGAGGACGGGTCCCAGGACATGGAGAGAGTAAGTAGGAAGCGAAGACACGAGTCCACCATCCACGTGATTTGGACTACAGGGACGGACATTTCAGCATAGGCTGAGAGACGCTGGGGTACCCGACATCGGATGGTCCTAGGAGACAGGTACCCTAAAGGGTCCGTTCTCATGACCTCACCCAACAGTAAAGGAAGAGGTCCCCGAGAAAGGGTCGGTCTCTAGCTTGGGTCCAGAGGTCGTAACGTCCGTCTACGAAATGCGGACTCGGTCCCTTCGGGTGATTTGTAGGGACGAATCTCATTAAATGACAAGGAGGAGGTGGAACATCAAGAGTATGAAGTGGACTAGATACATAAATCATTTCGTATACTCGTAATATTACTAAACTAATGTGGATTAGGAAGAGACCTGAAGGGGCCACCGAGTTACCATTTCTTAGGTGAACGGTTACGTCCTCTGCATCCAAACTAGGGACCCAACCCTTCTGGGGGACCTCTTCCTTCACCGTTGGGTGAGGTCATTGGACCGGACCCTTTAGGATACCTGTCTCCTTGGACCGTCCGATGTCAGATACGCCAGTGTTCTTCTCAGTCGATATTGAATCGCTGATTTACTTTTGTTGTTGTTTCAGAAGAGATGATCAAAATATATCACTAAGATTAGTTTAATTGTTTGTTTAACGTACTTATCTTCATTAAGAAGAAAAGTATTTTCCATTCTGACTACAAATTATTGGTGTCGTCTTCCTGTCGTATTGACCACTGAAGAAAAGTGCAATTTCAACTTATGGTTATACTTATCTTCAAAAATATGAAAATTCCAATTGACAGAAATCATAGAACGATTGTTACAATTATAATGCATGAGAAATTTTCGCTATCATGTCTTCTATTTGAAATTGGACAGACTAAATGATTTTCAAATAAAAAGTTCGAGTTTCGTTTTTAATAAAACTTGTTAAATAACACCTCTGAGTGTAAAAATACATTATTGTCGAATGGTGTAAATGAGGGAACTAACGTCACTTCAAATTCAGTTTTATCGTGATCCTCCATCCTGGTCCAATACATATTCTTAGTACAAGTTCACGTAGAAAACCATCATGATTTTTACAGAAAGATCAAAACAATTAAAACATTTCTCTTCGAATCTACAAAGTAATACAGGAGTCCTTTATAATATCTATATGAACATTTATATTCCGAGACTATAGGTCATGTCTATCTCTGAATAAAACGGAATAAACCCCATTACATCAACGCGAATTTTGTGAAACTAGAAATGATGTCTTACTACATCGTACTGGTATATTTTTATTCAGTGTGTAAGATCGATCATAGAAAACCTTAAAATAAGATAGATAGGAGTTTACGGGTCAAGATAAATTTTTTAGTTTCGTTCTTATGTTTATGTAACTAACGACTACAATGTAGTTGAAAACTCACAAGTCAACCAACTGTGAACACCACCACCGTCTTAAACATCTTGGGGGGAATTCAAAATATTAGTCTCTACCTTCCCTCGAATCTCAGGGAGTTTAAGTTTGAAGACCGGTTACATCTCTGTCGTACTTTACGACAAACACTCATTCACAAGTAGATCACTGACCTCTCAATGTGGAGAAAGCAATTTTAAGAGAAAAGTGGACAAATTGTCGAGATCACTTAGAAAATATTTTATTTTTCTGTTAAACACGGTGCACCGTAGGCCCTAGGATCAACGGGTAGTCCCTATCCTGCGCGTGGGGACGTCACCTTCGTGTCTCGGGACTGGCGACCCCGGTGACCGGGTGGTCCCTTCGGGGTTTAGACGGAACTACACACTCTGTTTCTAGTAAGAATTAGGACGGCACCACAGACAGGGTGTATCTAGTCATAAGGAAAATGAGTCCGAAAGAAAGATTTATTATATAACTTCTCACCGAAAATACATTACACACTGAAAGTGTTAAGTATTAAACAACGTACCATCGTGTCTTAACGATCGGAAATTAAAAACACAAGGATTTATTTTTTGTACGTTTTCTGTGTGTCCAGAAGTCATTAATAGTGAATGTCACTAGAATAATCATTGATGGTTTAAGACATTCTTTCTTTGTTGGTTTTCTAACTTTTCTCGCGTAGATGACTACCACTTTACGACTCACGGAGAAACCCTCGGCCGTACGTACTGTGACGGAGTAACACAGTAAGTAGTTTGGATGAGGTTAGACTAGGAGCAACAACCACAAAAATTGGGTCACTCCCTCAAATTTCAAAGTGACCCGAAGTGATGGGAAGACTCACTAGATCCTTAGTATCCATCCCACAATGAAATCTCCTCTTTTAACATCTGTGTCGACCCTTCATGACGTCCTTTGACGTCAAAATAAAGTCTACACTTGGTATTTCTTTGACGCGGTGCATTAATGCAAGTTTCGTTTTCTTTGTGAGACACTAGACACTTTCAAATTTACCGTTTCATTATTTTAATCTCGACCACTTCAAAGATGATGGTACTCCGTACTACTCCTTTCCAGTCAAAAATACGATTTATTTGAAACACAATTAAAACAGATCATAGAAACTCTAAGTGGTTACTAAATAGTATTTATCCTCCGACTAGTTTCTGACGCGACTGGAGTCTAAAAGTAACGATAATTCACAATCAAAAAGGTCAACTTTTAGTTTTGTATGTTTAAAAGATTACCGTAGATCAAGAAAAATAGAGTATGTAACTTACTAAAATATCGATTCCTTTGATTACCTGTGTCACTAAAAAGATTTAAGTAAGTGGATCATTTGTCCAACTCGACCTTTAGATGGCCTCTTAGGTTTGGGGTACGAGAAAAATTAATTAATTACATAAATAAAAATTCAACTTCATATCAACTAAGTGTCATAACACAATGGACGACGACATGTCGTTCCACTAAGTCAAGATACATATAACTACATATGTATAAGAGAAAAATTCACAAGAAAAGGTAATATCGAATAGTATCCTATGACTTAAATCAAGAGACACGAGACGTCACCCTGGAACAAAAGGGGAAGACATATCTTTCTACCGTAGACGGTTGGGATTGGAGGGCGAGGTGGGCAGGGGACTGACAAACGGGAAACCGTCGGCGGTCCGACGAGAGACACAGACACGCAGACAACGACAAAGTAACTATCCAAGCAAACTCAGTACAAAATCTAAGGTGTACACTCTCTACGGTACACCACAAACAGAAAGAGAAAGACTGAATGAAGTGAAACATACTACTAGAGACCAGTGTAGGTACAACGACGTCTACCGCAACAGAACAAGAAAAATTACAGGCTCATCGCAAGACAATATGTACGTGCACACGCGTACGCACACGTGCACACGTGTGTGTGTGTGGCATAGAAGACATAGGTAAGTAAACAACTACTTGTAAATCCAACGAAGGTACAAAACCGACAACAGTCATCACTACGATCTTCGTATCTCCACGTACATAGAAAAACTTAATATCAAAACAGACCTATATACGGGTCCTCACCCGAGCGACCTAGTATACCATTAAGACAAAAATCAAAAGACAAAAGATGTCACCGTTACGGTTGAATTGAAAGGATGGTTGTCACATCCCCCCGAAGGGAAAAAAGTTGTAGGAGAGGTCGCAAAGTCTGGGGTCCAAGAATCAGTAGTGTAGTGGTTTAAGTCAGTGTCTTGGAAAAAACCTTTCAAAAGTTGACATCATTCAACGACAGAATTTTCTGACTACAGTCATCGAACTCCTAAAGTGTAGTCTACGTTCGTACCCAAGTCTGTTGACGTCAAAGGGAAAGACTCAGCTAATTGGACAACACACTACTAAAGTTCTTCACTTATAGCTAAACTCCGAACCCTAAGTCCCGTGACGTCACGGGTACACTCCTAGTGAGTCCGACAGAGAATGAACAACGTCCTTGTCGTAGACAACGTCAACGGCCGTAGGAACGTCGGGAAGCTTATTGGTTCTTGTTCGACAGACTAGTTTGTAAAGATAAGGTTCCTCGACCTCTCCATGGACGGAATACCTCACGAATACAAGAGGATTTGATCACTTATATCGTAAGTAAGATCATTGAGTACTTAAATTTCAGACTTCATCAAGTACTTTAAAAATCAAATAACTTTCTAAGAAATTCAAAACTCCGAATAATTAAAAAGTGTCCTCTGAAATCTCCGTATCTCCATAAAAAACGTCGATAGTCAAACATTTTAACAGTCTACAAAGGTATCCCAAAACAATCCGTATAAATTCCACGGTACGTACTTGTTTTTCACAAAGGTCACATACTAATTAATACACATCTTTGGAAATTCGATAATGTCGGTCACGATCGAAAATCATAGGAGGTCACAGTGTATGGTTTTAAAAGGATTAAACTGAGTGTTAAGTCATACGTGTATATATTGATATATGTCCTAAAAAATCTTCTTTATAAAAGTTAGTCTCTAAGTAGTACGTCATATTGTTAAGTGTACACTTTCTTGATTTTGTAAAATTTAACAACCTTCCTCTACCGTCGTTATGTTTTATTACGACATAGGTAAATTTTTCGGAATCTAAAATATTAAATTATACTGATACTTATTTATATAAGGTAACCATCTTTGATACATATGATACAACCCAAACTAAAATGAACAAGAATTTCGTTTTATACACTTCGATTTTAAACGTACGGTTCAATATTTGCACTTGCATAAGTCTCACATTTAGAGTTTAAATAAAAGTGTAGTTTTACTTTCGGTTCCAATTTAATGTCGAGTAATTCCAAACTCCAACAAAAAAAAAAAATTAAAAGCACTTAACAATGTACGACATGAATTAAAATCATTTGAAGAAATTTAAAGGCTTCCCAAAAACAACTTACGGTGTCCGATCAAGAACTATGAGTCGTCCTTTCTCCATCCATAAGTACCAACCTACTAGATTTTGACCGGGAAGAAACAGGGACTTTTCCAAAACCTTTAAAATGTCTAGGAGTGGTTTAAATAGTATATGGTTTTCCTCAACTAAGGAAATTAGAATATTCTTCAGAGTGTCATGAAAGAAACAGGTGTAATTCTCTCATTTATTTACGAACTCTTGTGTGTAGAACACAAGACAAAATAACGGATTAACCACTTCAAGGGTAGGTTTAGTGGGTCGAAGTAAGAAGCTTAAGTTAATCGTCTTGTTATTCGTTATGTCAGGTTATTCGGTCCCACTCGTCAAGTAAGTAATAAAATTTAAGTCATAAAAGATTAGTCTCCTTTAGAATTAAAATACTTGTCTTAATTTCTATACCTTTTGGTTCCTATAGTGACCAAATATACACCGATTTATAGTTCGGTGTATTATCACTAAGACAACATTATTCTCATTTATTAACAGTAAATCGTGTCAGTTGAGGTCCTCAACCACTTCCTGTCCCTCCGGACCGCACGACGTCGGGTACCCCAGTGTTTCTCTACCTGTGATGACTCGTTGACTTGACTTGACTTTACACTGTTTTTATGAAACGAGTAATTCTAGACCCAAGAAAAATAAAGACACTCAACATTGTACGTCATGAATTGATATCATTTGAAGAAATTTAACCTCAAATTTCCTCGAAACTTACTTATATCGAGAAACCTAACCATCTGTCATGGTAAAACATGAACGGATAAGTGTCACTGTTTTACTCCATTTTACATTGAGAACTATTCCCTAATACATCTTGGTGAACTGCGCAAAAACAAAAAGTCCGACGGAATCCCTAGCGTGTGGACTAACAGTACCGGTACCTCTTTCTTCCAAATGGTTTCCTCGTTCGGTATGTCTTCTATACCGACCAACTGAGCTTTCCCAATTATCAATTCCATTCTCAAACAGTAACAATTGGTCCATGTCATAAAATTAGTCATGCGGTAAGACCTAAGGGTAGAGATTCTGCTGATGAGAAAGGTGGATGGGGTAGGGGTTGTGACGCAATTTTCTCACCAATCCCGTCGGACCGAACGACGTCAGGTACCCCAACGTCTCTCAGCCTGTACCGACTCACTGACTTGTCGTTGTTAGTGTGTGTTTACTGGTACAATGTGTCATTACACCTATAAGACGACTTATTTCCTCTGTTGACACCGAGTCGAAAACACAGGTAGACACTACACTCCTCTGAAGCCTGTCGAGGTACCAGACAGGTGCACTTAATCGAAGTAAAGGTTCACTCCGTCAACCTCCGACTATGTCCACCTTGTGAATCCAGGTCGAGGAAAGTGATTCCCGACAGACAGCCTAATGTGTGATTGACCCCTTTTTTTCCCTCCCTT
Organism: Capra ibex; assembly: GCA_006410555.1. Lineage (NCBI taxonomy): Eukaryota > Metazoa > Chordata > Mammalia > Artiodactyla > Bovidae > Capra > Capra ibex. The sequence goes on along the minus strand of SJYO01026388.1, from coordinate 10,343,614 downwards.
TTTTTACTTTATTGATGACAAAATGGACGGCGAAAGAGAGTCGGTCTCAGAACCTCTCAAACCTACCATTAAGGACTCTTCCCGAAATTATTTACGCGACCTAAGGTTCCATCGAGTCACGGGTACGTCCTTTGTACCCACGTCAGAGACCCAGTCCTTCTAGGGGACCTCATCCTTTACCGTTGGACGAGATATAAGAACGGACCCCTAGCACTTCGCAGTTTGTACTGACTCGTGCGCACACCAAGTCACAATAACAGGAACCCCAACAGAGGGTCGGAATTATCTCTGTGACCGTGGCGAAGTATCCCAATAACACTCTTGGGTACATTCTTATGTCAATACATCCATTGTCAATGTCATTGATTACTGTGTCAATGTCCCACAATGTGACGTGGACAGTAGACACGTGTAGTGAGTGAGTGAGAATTTGACGATCTTTTTTATGAACCTTTAGGGGGAAGGTGTACTTCCACTTAATTTTTTTTTCTTTTTGTCACTATTCGTCACAGAGGTCCGTGACTTATATCTTTGTACACTTATACACGTTTGAAAGACCTTTCGACAAAATACACATAGGTCTTAGAAATTTTTACATACGAAGACTAGGTTGCCAAAGGTAAGACACTTAGAACTGGTATCTCTATGCCTACACAGTCACACACGTACTCCCACAACAGAATCGTAACAAATATTAATACTCTACAAAGTAATTTGTAGTAATTAATTCTATCACTATCTAACAACAAGTCAACGAGTCAGCACAGGTTGAGCAACGTTGGGGTTCCTGACATCGACGGTCCGAGGAGACAGGTACCCTAAGAGGTCCTCTCTTATGACCTCACCCAACGGTAAGGGTAGAGGTCCCCTGGAAGGAGTGAGTCCCTAATTTGGGTCCAGAAGACGTAACGTCCGTCTAAGAAATGGAAGACTCGGTAGTACCTTCAGGTGTCACTATCCAATGTGAATGGATTTATTTCCTATGACATTGTACTTAATCATCATCGGTGTATCCACATTATATATCCGAATTTCAATAAAAGTACCGAATCAACCATTTCTTAGAAGGACGTTAAGTCCTCTGAGCCCAAGTCAAGGATCCAGCCCTTGTAGGGGACCTCTTCCTTTGCCGTTGGGTGAGGTCATAAGAACGGACCTTTTAGGTACCTGTCTCCTCGGACCACCTGTCAGGTACCCCAACATTCTCAACCTGTGCTGAATCATTGATTTGGTGGTGGTGGTTTCAATAAAATTTTCTTGATATTTATCGTAATTTCCTAAGTAATAAATTATAATCCACTTTTATCCTTTTACAGTAATGTACTGTATAATGTACTATAAAACGAAATTTTAAACTCAACGTATATTTTTAGTATCTTTCTTTACCTAGTTTATGTATAATGAAATTTTGACTAAAATCGCGAAAAGATGTATAAGGTTTAAGAGGACTCATGTATAAAAAGAAATTTCGATCTTTTTACAAGTAAAAATTTTTCTGAATTCTCTTTAAAACAAAATTTACTTTGTTTTTATACCAAGTATTGAAAAACATCGTTTAGTCATAGATATTTCGACACTTTATTCTGACTTTTATGGAAATGTTGTAGAGGACTCCTGGTTTACTATCAGTAAAATAATTGTTATTTACTGTCACATTAACAAATATCATATGTCCTTTATCGAAATGTAAAGAACCGAATTTTTAACGATAACGAAATTTTTTTAGTCGTATTAACATTGTTTGACATGTGACACCGGTATACTGTATAGGACAGTGCTTTATTCTTGCAAACGACTCACTTCAGTAGAAACCCGAACCCGAAACCGAATAACACCCCTGTGCCATTCCGGGAATTAGAGTCCTCCGAGGGTCGGAGTACCCTTTTTGAGCTTGTTCGGTTCTCAATGTTGAGGTGCACTGTCACAATATCTTTATACACGAACCACGGTCCCCACCTGTCCTCTACCACGAGGGCGGTGTGGTTTCTCTTAGTGCCCCTCCGACTCCTACCAAGGTTTCGTTCCACAGAGAGGTCGATGCAAACTTTTCTTCTCAATCCTCAACTAGATCTCAGAGGTACCTGTGGAAGTCGAAGAATGGACGTTTCGACTTTGTTCCCTTCAACTTACCGTTTGAGTGAGACTCTAGGACCAACTTCAATGCTTAGTACAGAAGGTGGAGAGACGATAGAAGTCTCGGGACGATCACAGCTCATAACCGTTGCTCATATAATAATTATTTACTTGATTACTGGCTCACGGAAGACCTGTCTTATTCTCGCAAACGTTTTCCTTAATAAAACTCTTTTTTTGAATCCCAATTCTGACTTTCCTTATCTCACTGTCCACTACTTCCGAGAAGATTTAGGACGTGAACTCGTCAAAAGTCCGAGAACAGTGACTACCGTAGCGCCTCCTACCCGACTTTGCTCTACTCCGACTCCTTTCCTTCAATCCATGTTTTGGCAACGTAATTATGTCTAGTTTCCATCAACCCCGGACTTTATTTCGTCACTCACTTTCTACAAACTAAGCCATCCATACGTCCTTTATCCTAACCGTATAAAGCATTGGTCAATTTATGCCTCCCTCCCAATCTCGTCTCCTTCCTCAGATCGTCCTGCGGAACCCACAGACACATTCACTACACCGGTGACGACAAACGAACAAACAAACGAATTTTTCCTCCTTTCTTGTCCGGGCAATTTCCCTTTCTATTACTCTAGTCAGAACCTGTATCGTTCCATTTCCACAGACACCTCTGGAGTCTATCTCTACAGGGGAACCGTCAACTTCTCTATTCTGCCTACAAGTCTTTTTCCTAAACCTGAGGGTCTCTACCGCTAAACCCCTATTAGGTGTATATATATCACCCTCGGCACCCCTTTCGATATGTGTGCCACGACATGAAGTCCCACGTTATGTAAGTTCTTAGGTTTTCCACTTTCGGTTACTAACACTAAAGATTACTGTAAAATTACTCTTTAGAAGGATTTTATGTGTGTAAGATCGTAGAGTTCATTAAAATTGCATCTGAATGACTTGACTCTGAGGTTTACCGTACCTAATGTTATGAATCTTATTGCCTAATATCGTACTGATCATAAACCTCATTGACACTTTAACAACGGATCTGGATTAAGCAGTGAGAATAAAGTACACAAAATGAACGGTTTCATTTCTTGACGTATATAAGAGGAACGGTTCCATTTATTTCAATACAAATTTTTCTGATAATGTACAAATTATCAAAACGTGATAAATTATACTCTTCGTATACTCCGAAGTTAAGTGGTAACAAAAAAGAAAGTACAAGAATTTGTCAGTTTTAATGATACAACTAAAAACACCGTTTTGATCATTTAGAATCTTATTAATGATTTAATCATATTAGATCGAGAGTTAAAATATACTAGAAAGACACGAACAATAGGAAATAGGAATCGTAAAAATGTTGGAGAGAACTCTCGGTTAATATTAGTAAAGTAATTAAAGTAATTGAATGTTACGTCAACAAATATTATATATTTTTAATAGAATTACACAATTTATTTTTAAACATATTCAGTTTGAGGAAGTCAAAAATTTCTGTATTTTGGTTCTTGATTTTTCATAGTGACACTTCAATCACGTAAATACCTCAAATAGTAGTAGTCTGATCTATTATAATAAGATTGTACAAAAGACGAAAGTAAAAGTCGTACTGTAGATACCATAAAAGACAGAAAATAAAGTAGGTATATACAAGTTATTATAGTCGTAAAATTTATTAAGTAGTTATAGTCATTCCAACTAACTTTACTTAATAAACCAGTGACTATTATAAAGTCTATCAAAATCATAGAATATCGTTCTTTGTCACCTGTATAGATAAATCGGTCGATTATAATCATATAAAATTATAATTGTTTGGTTATAAAAGAAATTTTATTTAGTAAGGTTTTATTTTAACCTACCTCTTATTTATGTCATTTCTTTCCTATTTTCTCCTCGTAACGGTCGTACCGATCCTAAACATAAACTGTCACTATTAAACCTGGTAAAAAATCCCTCCTGTTCTTTAGTGTTTTGGAAAAATCCCTCCTGTTCTTTAGAGTTTTGTTTGGTTAGGTCTGAATTAAAGAGGGAATTTATTTATGTAAACTGAAAGTGATTACTCGGTTTCATCTCGATTCCGTCTTTAGAGTTTTTATTTGTGACCTCACAATCATCTATGGTACTTCCTATTCGAAGTAGATTGAGTCTTATCCTGATATGATAGAACAAAAATAAAAGAAAACGAGATCAAATGTATTGAGATAAAAGTTAAAAATTTTGTCAAAAAAGAAATATCAATAAAGAAAATCAAGTTACAAACCAAGGATATTCCTTCTCCATCACTTATTTTCATAAAATATACGATGCTCCCATCAAAACTGTTATATGAATAAAGGAGGGACTCTCAAATTAAAAATCCAGATCTTGAACTTTGAGGTACGACAAATCTTTTCAAAAGGAAAAGGAACACTAGAAGAGCCTTAAAATCGGGCACTATGAAAATGGTGGAACTTACTACCAAGTATATAAAATATGTAACACCAAATTTTTTAGATTGAGGATTCTTTGCAACTTCGAACCACCTTTCCTAGGCCGAACGAAAAAGAGGGAGGGAGAAGAGGTACAGAAGATCTCATACTGGTTACGTATACATACATAATTTGTCTCGTCTCCCTCTTCTAATATACGTACTCAGAACGTCTGTCAGTCTTTTAATACCTAAAAATTGTTGATAACTAAAAGTTGTCACGTGTTAATTTATAAAGATTTAATGAGGTAATTCATAACTACCTCAATGGGTGAATCATAGAAGGGAATACCAGTGAGACGTGGGGACAAAATACGAGCGTGTACCTTACGAAAACAGTGCAGTAAGTAGAAGAAAATTAGACAAGACGCTACTACTCTGGGTCGAGACTCGACAGATCGTTTACGTGTGTGAACGTGACGTTGACCCTATAGTGACTATCACACGATCCTTCCAAGACAGAAGTCTATGTCTCCCCGGTCTAAGTCGAGACCTTTAGATCACTGTTGTCACAGTCCGGTCATTTTACCCCGTCCAACAGATTCGTCCGTACCTAAGTTCTCAAGATCATGGACCGTACCCTTCCTTATGTATAAATAGTCACCGTCACATGTTGATTGAAAAATATGGAGGACCCTTTACTTTACGATTGAGTTTTAGACCTGTCACAAACGACGGAAGGAGGGGGTCCGGGGTGGTCGTGCATCCACGAAAACTTTTTCTATCAACAAGTCAGACCAACATAGAAGATATGACTCTTAGTCGTGTTTTGTTCCGCCCCACCCGCCTCTGGTTTCTCTATGATTATAAACTTCCTTTAAGGATCTATAAGTATCATGTAAACCATATTCATCTCTGAGGATTTTTCTTTTCTTTGTGGTATCTTAAACTCCAAGTCTAGTCAGTCAGTCAGCACAGGTTGAGAAACGCTGGTACTTAGTGTCGTGTGGTCCGGAGGGACAGGTAGTGGTAGAGGGCCTCAAGTGGGTTTGAGTACAGGCAGTTCAGCCACTACGGTAGGTCGGGAGAGTAGGAGACAGCAGGGGAAGAGGAGGACGGGGGTTAGGCAGGGTCGTGGTCTCAGAAAAGGTTACTCAGTTGAGAAACGTACTCCACCGGTTTCATAACCTCAAAGTCGAAGTCGTAGTCAGGAAGGTCACTTGTGGGTCCCATGAACTCTCTTTTTAACCGTTCACGTCCGTTTTTCGTAAAATCGTTCCCAAGGACTTTTCCCTCTGACTTGTCTTTTTTTTTAGATATAGATGGAGGTCGACTTCATAAACCGTATTTCTTCCACATAAGGTTTAACGTAAAACTTTTCTCTTTTCACTCGGTAACCATGTCTTTTTGTCTTCAGGTTTCCATTTCTTTAAACGGACTTATAATGTCTAGGTCTCTTCCAGGGTAAGGTTGTTAAAAAATTATATTTGGTCTAGTCGTGTAGTCGAAACTTTTAACATATCTTTTATGAACCCTCTGGACATAAAAACAGAAAACTAAAAAGACAAGAACCGTTCAGCTCGGGAAACCACTACGACCATACGTACTAAGGACCGGAAGAAAGTCACAAGGGAGACGTAAGGATTCAGGGGTGATTCTTAATGCAGAAACCCCACTCCGACATCCATTAAATACAAAGAACGATCTGTCTACAGAAGACCGGTTCAAGACCGAAATCACCGGGCCTCGACGGTCACGACAACGCTACTAATTATTTCATTCTACAAGTACTATTCTCGTATTCGTATGTAGAAAAGGATATTACAAATAGTCAGAAGTAGTACTAAACAAAGAGTAAGGTCCTTTGAATCCCCTAAATTCGGCATAATTTATGAAAAGTACCATAGAGTACTTTATAGGTTCTCTCGTCATGATCTTTAGACACGATCTTTTATTACATTTTAACAAAATATCGCAAGAAAGAAATCTTGAGTAGTAAAAGATGAAAAAACTTTTGTCTAGTGCATAATAGAAAATTTTTTTACGAAGACCATTTGTAGACTATTTGGGAAATCACGTCACTACGAGTTTTGACCGATTAGTGAGTTTAGTAGACTCTTCAAACTCTTTTTTTTTTTTTTTTGTCTACGGTCCCGGAGTAGGACCTGAACTTAATTTTATAGACCGTCGTCCGGAGTCCTTAGATTAAAAGGAGTCCACACAGACCGTGAGTCAACCGAAACATTTCGGGTCTAGTCCAAGCAAAAGTAATGTGACAGGAGTAGTGGTTTGGTTTGGTAAAAGATCTACCTCTTTGGTCGTAGGCACCTTCATGGTTTCCAGAACGGGTTCCAGTACTCACTTACCTTCCCGGATTCCTCCCTCGGGCTCAGGGTACAAGATAGAGGTCGTAAACATCTACCGTAAAAGACCCCTCCAAAAGAAATAAAAAAAAATTATAATAATTTCGAAAACCTTCATTGTATTTACATAAACGAGAACCGAAAATCTTACCTGAGACGATGATCATATAAATAAGTACAGGGATTCGGTTTTTAACTAGTGTTAAATATAGTCAAATAAAACTGATGTCAATTATCGACACTCTTGTTACAACATTTTATGTAAATTTCGTAAAAATTAAACGACAAACCCTATTAGACCCTGTCATACGTCTCCTTTTATAAAAGTTAATGACTTGATTTTTTACCCCCAATACAGAGAGTGAGTGTTGTAGAAAATTTAAGTAAAGTATAATACCTAAACATCCAGGTGTAAGTTATATTTGTCTGATCTGGGAGAAGAAAATAAATATCGAAAGAACATCGTCACCACGGTAAGTATAATATGCTCCAACTTACGTCAATAACGTCGACGGGTATAGTAAAGACTCTGAGAATGAGAGTACGACGAAAGTGAAGGAGTACATCTTCCGGCGGAGAACCGAACCGTTATATTACTTTTATTCGACGACAGGTCAGCGAATCAGTACAGACCGAGAAAAGTAGAGGTACCTGACGTCGTGTGGTCCGGAGGGACAGGAAGTGGTAAAGGGTCTCAGACGAGTTTGAGTACAGGTAACTCAGTCACTACGGTAGGTTGGTAGAGTAGGACACAGTAGGGGAAAAGGAGGACGGAAGTTAGAACGGGTCGAAGTCCTCGAAAAGGTTACTCAGTCGAGAAGCGTAGTCCACCGGTTTCATAACCTCGAAGTCGTAGTCAGGAAGGTTACTTACGAGTCCTAACTAAAGGAATTCTAACTAACCAAACTAAAGGGACGTCAGGTTCTCTGAGAGTTTTCAGAAGAGGTTGTGGTGCAAGTTTTCATAGTTAAGAAACCGTGAGTCGAAAGAAATACTTTTACTTATCCACAAGTAAAAATACACTAGTATACGTTTAAATAGATTTCGACATATGGTCTTCGTCAAACCTATACAAGAGTAACCGTACAACAAACAGTCGTCGATTTACCAGTTCTCACCCAACAAAGGACTGAGTCGAAGTCATTCGGGAGAGACACCGAGGAGTAAGAATACAAAGAGAGACGCCCGGTACCACAAAATGGTACCTAACACACCTTAGAATGACAAAACACTCGCGTTCGTAAAAAATCTTATTTGTTTAGTCCTTGTGTAAGCGGAGATTTTTGTTAAAAATCATGAAGGATAAGACAATTATTAGGACTTGTAGAATATGTACAGAAAAGGAGTGTTAGGAAAACCAACCCCAAGACGAAAGATAAGGTTTCATTTAGTGTACTTTTCTAATTAATGGTATAAAATGACAATAATTTCTTCTTTTCCACTATCATCTTACGTGATTATATTGTACCTTCCTTTCTGGATCCTACCTACCATTAAGGAGACTGGTATAAGGCGTAACCAATAAGGAAACAACCTTATATAAACGAACTATGAATTTGGACCAGTCCACCTTTGGTCTTCCGGTTCTCCGTTTCGGGACTCCAAGCCAAGTAAGTCAGAAGAGATTCTCTATGTAAATAATAGTCGTCGGGAGTTCTAATGTATTGTGGTCCAACTCTACTGATGCCAACAAAACCTCATCCACTTATCAATAGGACTCTAAAAAAAAAGAGACAATCTCTTGGATTGTCTCCAAGACCGTTATCCATAGGACTTTTCGTTTAGAGATTTGGAAACTTCTTCATTCGTGGTCTGAATTCGAACTAAATATGATTGATCGATATGATTGTATTATGCTACAACACAATCAAAGATCACATGTCGTTTCACTAAGTCAATATGTATATGTGTATTGATAAGAAAGAGTCTAAGAAAAGGACACATCCAACTATTATCGGAAAATTTCGTTCTTATAACTTGGTCCTCATTGTTAAACGTATGTCAGACTGTATATAGTAAACATTTCACAAAAGAGATCTTGACCTGTCACAACACAACAACCTTTCTGACTCAAAATCGTGGACGAAGTCCGTTCGACGTATGACAGAATCTCGGGGACAAAGAAGCACGTTTTTGGATTAATTTAAACGGGATGAAAAGTTTAACAACTCCCCCAGTTTACTTTATACACTTCTATTGAATATTCGATATTTCTTGGTATATTTAAACGACGACGACGACGATTCAGTGAAGTCAGTACCGACTGAGATACGCTGGGGTATCTGGCGTCGGGTGGTCCGAGGGGACAGGGACCGTAAGAGGTCCGTTCTTGTGACCTCACCCAACGGTAAAGGAAGAGGTCACGTACTTTCACTTTTCACTTTCACTTCAGTGAGTCAGTACAGGCTGAGAAGTGTTGGGGTTCCTGACGTCGGAAGGTCCGAGGAGGTAGGTACCCTAAAAGGTCCGTTCTCATGACCTCACCCAACGGTAACGGAAGAGGTTGGTATATTTCAATCCATGACTAAATAATACATCAGTTTTAGAAGTTTTAAATGTCCATCTCATGATAATATTAAATTTTCAGTTCAAATCATTCACACACACACGGTCCAGTGAAGTCATCACAGTCTGAGACACGTTGGGACACCTGACATCGGACGGTCCGAGGTCACACGTACCCTAAGAGGTCCGTTCTTATGACCTCACCTAACGGTACGGGAGAAGGCTCCCTATAAGGGTGGGGTCCCTAACTTGGGCACAAAGAATCCAGAGGACGTAACCGTCTACCCAAGAAATGGTGATCGCGGTGGACAACAAAAATGTTAAATTTTCAGTTTAAAATTATTCATCGTGTGAATTAAATTGATAAAGAAGGACACTTATTTTTTGATAAAGTAGTGAGTAAGAAATTACTTTCGAAGGGACCACCGAGTCTGATCTCTTAGACGGATGTCACGTCCTCTGGTCCCAAGTCAGGGACCCAACCCTTCTAGGGGTCCTCTTCCCTTGCCGATGGGTGAGGTCATAAGAACGGACCTCTTAAAGTCCCTGTCTCCTCGGACCATCCGATGTCAGGTACCTCAGTGTTTCTGCCACCCGACGGCAGATACCCCAGTGTGTCTCAGTCTGTGCTGACTCGTTGAAGTGAAAGTACGTAACCTCTTCCTTTACCGTGGGGTGAGGTCACAAGAACGGACCTCTTAGGGTCCCTGCCCCCTCGGACCACCCGACGACAGATACCCCAGTGTGTCTCAGCCTATGCTGACTTCACTGAATCGTCGTCGTCGTCTATTATGTACCATGTTGATACTAGTTTTGTAATGTTTTATTTTTCGTGTACTTCGATTACGAATAAGTCTTGTAGTGTCATAATGTATTTATACCGTAGTTCAAGGTAAGAATCACTCACCTGCCATTTACTAAATACGTTGGTGATTTCCGGTAAGACGTGAGATTCTGTGTCGAAGCAGTTGTGTTTAGTATAGAAGATTATTTGTCATAGAAATAAATTTACTATAAAACGTAACGGTAAACAATTGCGAGTAAAGAACGTTTTAATTTATAAATCAATTTATCCCTTTCTGAAATAAAACAAGTGACAATATGGGAGTAACGGACCTCGTAACAGACTTTATATTTAGAAACACTGTTCTCAGTTACTTTATTAAGAGACTATTAGTCTCTCCTCTGAAATTCTTGTCGACCTTCTGTATGATGCATTTGGATAATTCACATTTAAGACGATTATACACATTATGAGACTTTGAAGGAACTGACAGTACGTGAATCGTCTAAATAGTAAAGAAGAATAAACGAGATGAATCCCTGCACGACGGAATTGTGTTCTCTTTCTCCTTAAACGGGTACTTGTATTTCTTTACTTCTTGGAGCTTCGGTAGCAAGTTCTATATTTTGGTTGACGGGAGTAACCACTCGAACCCGAAGAAGGGAGAGGACATTTGGGACAGGGGTGGGGTGCACCCGGACTAAACAAAGGAATGTGAATTAAAAAATTTTTAGTGAATAACTAACGAGAATAAAAACCGACGTGACCCAGAAACAACGACGCACTCCCGACAGAGACCATCACCAACGATGAGGACAACGGCACGCACCCTAAGAGTGGTTCCATCGAAATGAACACCTCGCTTCCGACATCCGGTGCACCAGGTGGTCATCGCCACCAGGTGCCCGAATCAACGGCGTACCGCACACCCGAGGAGGGTCTGGTCCCTAGCTTGGGCACTGGAGACGTGACCGTCCGCCCTAAGGACAGGTGACATGGTGGTCCCTTCAGGAGAACGACTATTAAAAACTCTGTAAGAAATCAAAAAACTTTAAGACCAGAAACCTTAAGGTGTTTGTTTCCATGGATAAGGGACTTCGTCGTCACGGGGGATCTGCGGATCTAAACATTTAAGTCACGGTGGAACAATTACAATGGCTACTACGGTCGACTCCCCCCACCAAGGGAGACGATTGAGACAGTTGGACAGTTATTTATGGACCGTGTAGGTCGTGAAACGGTCCGGTCAATAAGGTTTGTCTGTCACCGAGAGCTTACCCCCGCTAAAACGGGACAATTCCTTGAAAACCCTTACAGACCTCTGTAAAAACAACAGCGTCGACCTCCCTCTTCCAGTCCCGACGGTTGTAGTAACCCACCTCTGTTTCCCAGCGACAAGATGAAGGAGGCTGCGGGTCCTTTCGTGGGGCGGGGGTTGCTCCTTAACAGGTCGGGTCTTACGAGTACCCCGGTTCCAATTCTTTCTGACTTTTGTCTCTGACATTAAAGTGCAGAAATATAGAAGGGGTATCGTCTGCTGTACCATCAAAGGTATGACGTACGCGTGTCTTTCTACAAATCACACCTGCTTAAACAACACGAACCTTTTTTTTAGAGTTTCAAAACTTCGAAATATACGAAGTAAAACACACATATATGACGGTCGGGAATGAACCAGCATGTAAGGTAAAGATCTTCGAGGGCACGTCGTTGTCTACTGCTATAACTCTTATTCCTACTCTTGGAATTATTTTTGTTCATAAATGAGGTACTGTCGTTGACATCATTTGGAAGTAACAACAAAAAAAATATTTTACACAAGATAGTCCTTAGGATGACAAATTTTAGAAGTACTATGATTAACGACATAAACAGACAAGTTTAAGAAAGTTTCTCAGTATGAAGTCAAGACAGTAACTTCCCCCACTAACTGAATTCACAATCGTGACCTAATCTTTTGTACTAATGAACCATCGGAGTCTGTGACTTTATTTGAAGATCATGTCTCTCTATTATATATAATCTATGTAGAGAAAAGGTTATTTTTACGGATAATAGTCTTAAGGATCACTAACCAGTAATTTAGATAAGTACTCGTCTTATAATTTTGACAAAAAAAAAAAGTATCTATGATATTGGAATTTCTGATAACCGTAATTGCCTGTAGAGTAAAACAGTAAAAGTATGTTTATAAGATATAACGAATCCCATATAATGTTTTACTGGACTGCACAGAGTAAAAACCACCCCGCCGCCCTCTACCCGTAACCTAATTTATTGGCTACTACCAAGACAATTGACCTAAGAACAAAGACGCAATCCTCAACGACGCTAACCACCACGCAAGAGTCTTGTTTAATAGTTTCTGTACCGTCGGAAGTTACTTGCCGGATAATAAAAACGGAACTCGTTAGGTTGATCGTTTCGTCTTACATGACGTCTCGTCACGATATTTGACTGCTTCCATTTCCTTTTTGTGTGCGTTGACTGCAAAATTATCAGTCTAACAAATATCCCTTCGGGTCCCATAGATTCCACGGACGGCCAGTTGGAAATTTGTAAAATGTTCGTTCTCACTTCCTCTTCACTTGTCCAACCCTTCCTATTCTTGACATAGGAAAAAATCTCACAGTATATTTAGGACAAGAAGTTATTTTGTCTTATTTGAAACATTACAAAATAACTATGAAAAGGAATTCACGAAACCTTCATAGATTCTAGATTTGTATTTTCAATTTCTCCTTTTACGAACTAGGATCTACGAATAATTTTACTGAAAATTGATCGATAAGGATTTGTGACTTCGTATGTCATATTATGGTGTCGGAATAAAAATGAAACGACGGACGAGGACCCAAACCTAAAATTACGACACCCATCTCGTAAACCCGTCAATAAAACTGTAGGTCGGTCCAATCATATCCGTAGGAATTTCGAAGTTATGTATTGATAAAGGTTTTGTACACTGAAAGTATGAGACACAAATAATTATGCATGAACTGGTCATATAACGGTTCTCGAGGAAAAGGGGAAGTTTCTGAACTTTTACAGTAACGCTGTTTTATCTCCAACTCAGTGTGTATAGATTGTGAAAAATAAACATTTATTTATATTTTACTTGATCTTTTCTATTTGTTCTGTCTCGATATCGTGAGACGTATTTAATTTGAACTACGTATTTATTTGGACCTACCGGAACGAAGAAATTATAACATAGGAATTTACGAATAATGATCTTAATTACTTTAAAACGTCTCCTCGATGAGGTAACAAATAAAGAGAAGAAACCCTACCGTAGTCACGGGATTTATTAAATTTAAAAATAGGGTAGAGATCTAATCCCTTAAACGGAGTGTATTGAGTCAGGAGTTTAGGAATTTCCTTTTTTTTTTTTGGGGATTGTTTTAGAATCTTACCACGTAATGTGAATTATACGTACATTATTTATTCACGAATTCATAAATAAAACAAAACCGTATAAAGTTATCCGGAGTTTTCAACTATCTAAGTTGAAATCTACATTTGTTTAAATCGGTTTAAATATATCAACACAAAAATTCAAACTTACACAGACCATATTTACTGGATTTGAGTACTAAAACGGATTACGAGAAACAACGATATGTATTTTAATTTTCAGTAAAACTTCGACTTTTGTGACCAAGTCGGTCTCCTAATGTCTTGCTCTTTATCCGATGGACAACGACCCACAGAGATGACGACGTCCGTGTCCACTTTTCAATAATCCTTTCCAAGTTTTATATTTTATGTTTTTCTAAGAACTTACGACTTTTTACTATTAATATGGTTTTACCATACCTCTCCAAAGGAAGAGGTATAAATCGCAGATATAGCTACTCTTATAAATCGGTAATAAATAAATTATGGTACCCGAAGGGTCCACCGAGTCACCATTTCTTAGGTGCACGTTACGTCCTTTCCACCCAAGCTAGGGACTCAGCCCTTTTAGGGGACCTCTTCCTTTACCCTTGGGTGAGGTCACAAGAACGGACCTCTTAGGGTACCTGTCTCCTCGGACCACCCGATGTCAGGTATCGTAGTGTTCCTTAACCTGTACTGACTCATGTGAGTGTTACAGGTATTTTACGTCACTAACATCTCACTATTCGTCCTCTTTCTCACTTCCTGTCCTCTCGTTATTCGTTCACACATATATTGCAACGTCCAGAGAAAGAGTTTATATTAAAAGTTCCTATACATAGTCAATGCATACATTTATATTAAGTCAATGTAATCTCTAAACGAATATTATCTTGTAAAATAGAGGATCAGTCTCGACTGTCATAGTCTGAACAGGCTTTTGTTTTGGATGAAAATACTTTGCATGTTGTTCACAGACTATTTGTAGACCTACTCTTAAAGAAAAAAAAGGAAGTAGATAAAAGGAGAAAAATATGGGGTTTATTCCAACTAAACATAATATGAAATGGAAATGTCTTTTCCACTTCACTTCACTTCACTACAGCGAGTCAGTACAGACTGAGAAACGCTGGGATACGTGACATCAGGTGGTCCGAGGAGGTAGGTACCCTAAAAGGTCCGTTCTTATGACCTCACCCGACGGTAAAGGAAGAGGTCCTCTAGAAGGACTGGGTCCTTAACTTGGGTCTAGAGGACGTAACGTCCGTCTACGAAATGGTAGACTCGTTCAATTATATTATAGTATTACCTAAATCTGAGATCCACATTCTCCCTACTTTAAATATTAAGTCAGATAAGGGTAAATTTGACATGAAACCCCTAAACCTCTTCCTTTACCGTTGGGTGAGGTCATGAGAACGGACCTTTTAGGGTACCTATCTCCTCGGACCACCCGATGTCAGGTACCCCAACGTTTCTCAACCTGTGTCGACTCACTGAAGTACAAGTGCAACCCCTAAATCACGACAAATACGAAAAGTTCCCGTAAAGAATCTGACACTATGAATAAACAATTCCCAAAGGATAGGGACAAAAGCTCCTGACTCATCAAAGTAGACATAGCGGAGGGTCTAGTGTGTCTACGGGGGAGCGAGACCGTCAGACCTTAGATCGGGGACTGTCCGGGACTCAAGTACGACAGAATTTTGAACATTTATGCTCCAAGGAGTTTTTGTACTCTTTTATAACCCAACCAGTTTTTCAAACAAACTCAAAAAGGTATACTTGAAAAACCGGTTGGGTTATAATTCTGATCCCCTTTTTTTATATCTCTGTCAAAAAATGTTAATAACCATTAAATAAGAACAAACGATTAGGACGAACACGATCACTTAAAAAAAAGGACACCCTGGAAGGTCTATTAAGAAATGTTATATATTTTAAACAGGGTTACTAATGTTCCTTCGAACAACTGGGGATTTGAGAATTGGATATTCCAGTGGGAAAGATTCTGAGTTTGGGGTTGGGTAGTGAAAACAGAAGTTTTCGGATATTCACCTTCGGAGATCCGATCTCTACCAACTACCGGGACACACAACCTGGTGGCGGGTGTTGTCCCCCACCAGAACCCCAGAGGACATGAACATGCGAAGAGGAACCTCGTCTCTCCTTCTATCTCTTTTCTTTATTCGTGGGTGAAGTCTTGAATGGTGGTTGTAGTACTCTCCAACGAGAAAGTGTGAATGATCCCTCAGTCACTTTTTAATCTGGAGAAAGATTTATGATTTCTGAATGTGATAAGAGAATCCTAGGTAGACAAACTTCTGTGGGACGGAGAAAAGTGTCAACACACAGACAGAACGTCCCAGCGCGGTAAAAACGGTCGCCGTCAGGAAAACTAGGGCAATGGGAAGGTTCACCTTTCTGAGAAATAGGACCGGTTCCGTTATTAAGGATGCACAAGGGACCCCAACGAGAACCACAGCACCGCACACCTGACTCCGTATAGTGCCTATTCTAAAAAGAGTGGTGACGACTCCATAACATTTTATGACGGACAGACAGTTCCGACACTTTAGAGTTTAGTCGAGGAACATCCGGTAGACGACAAAATAAATCACAGAGTCGAGTGAGGGATCCTCCACATTTCAGGTTCCTAGTTTAGAAAGGGGGTCCCCTCATTCCCCACCCAACATTCAAGTGTCACTCAGTGCTCATTCGTAACAAGAAGACATCGGTCGTCTTTCTGACACAAGACTAGGGAATTTTCCACGGAAAAAATTTAACTACATGTTATAATATATTTAATGTCCACATGTTGCATTACTAGGTGTTAAAAGTTACCAATATGAGGTAGACACGGATAATATTTTATAACCGACGTAAGGGCATCGAACAAAGTATGTGTCATCAAACACGGAGAATTGGGAGGCGGACAAAACGGCGAAGAGGAAGGGAGAGGGGCGGCCATGGGTGATCAGACGGCAGACGTAGGCACTCAGACGACGGCGAAACAGTACGAGCGATAAAACAACGTAAAAAATCCAAGGTGCATATTCACTGTAGTGTGCTGTAAATAGAAAGAAACGGACTGAATAAAGTGCATCGTAATACAGGAAGTTCAGACAGAGACAACGACGTCTACCGTTTAAAAGTGGAAAAAACACCGACTCAGCAAAAGGTAATATACATATATGGTGCAGCAGAAATCGGTAAGCAGGACTACCTGTGAATGCAACGTAGTTATAGTGCCGTCAACATTTATTACGATGAGACTTGTATCCCCGTGCACGTAAAAAAAGTTTAATATCAAAACAGACCTATATATATATGTGTGTATGTGAGACTTCACCTTAAAGACCCAGTATGCCATCAAGATTAAAATCAAAATCTTTGGAGGTTTGATAAAAGGTGTCACCGACATGGTCAAACGTAAGGGTAATTGTCTCAAGTTCTCTTCCTTGAATTTTTTTTTTTTTAGACGTTTAAAACTAGTTCAAGACACTGTTATCACTCTGTTAATTTTAAAAACAAAGGTTTAGTACTTTATTCTAAACCTCTTAGGAGATACCTCTTCTAAAGATACCTCATGGAAGGATTTACTACTGTAAAACTACTAAACTTTACTTTCAGACTAAACCATATCACTTCTTTACAAGTAGTAAGTGCCAGGTCACGTCTTATGTCGTTGGTGAGAGTATAAAGTCGATTTTTCTTTAATTTTGTCTCTCAAACCACAAACATTTCAGTAATTTTCCTGTCTTCGTCCGAGAAGACACCCGGAAGTCCTTTCTAAGTGTCTTACGGTGTGTCGTCTGGGTTATTCCTGTGACACAATGTGATGGCAAACTGCGAGACTTCCTAGGTTTTAAAGCGGAAACAATAAATCAGCGATGCAGCACAGACTGAGAAAACGTTGCGGTACCTGACATCGGACCGTCCGAGGAGACACGTACCCCAAAGGGTCCGTTTTTATAACCTCACACAACGGCAAAGGAAGAGCTTCCCTAGAAGGACTGGGTCCCTAGTTTGGACGCAGAGGACGTAATCGTCCAACTTAGAAATGGTGACTCGATGGTCCCTTCGGTTTTTAAGTTGGAATGAACGTCCGATCGTTCAGTCGGACGGTGTCTAAGTGTCTACTGTCGTTTCCTGTGTCTTGAGGATCCAGTCTCTATCTCCTTAAATAATGAGCACCGTGTTCTCTATTACCCTTGGAGTCCGAGGGTAGTCAAGGGGAACGGAGGGTAGTCAAAGGGAAGAGAGGGTTCGAAACACTCCTACTGTGTCACCAACCTGGAAGTAAACACTTTAGTACTCGAACACTATTAGTCTCACAAGTAGACCAACTATGAAAACTCCTCCTACGTTAAGTACCCCTCTTTAAATTCGTTCAAAGAAGAGAATTTTAATTGGGTGACGTGTTGTACGATTGACTTGGCTTGGTGTAGGTTTGACTAATTGCAAGAGTACTAAAGTAGTGTGTATGTCCGAAAAGAGAGGTGACACTTTCTACACATACAATAACCGCACCAGAGTTCCTCGGATTAGGGTCCCAAAGCGTGAACAGTAAGGCACTCTTGTCTACAGACAGTCGGGAGGACGGTCAAAGAAAAAGGAGTGACGTGCTACCGATCCCAAAGTCTCGAAGAGACTGAGTTTTGCAGCACAATTTGCATTCATCTACAGATGAATGACTCTCGAAAGTTTCAAGAAGAATGTAATTCCTTTTACATCAGTAACAGAAAAGATCGTCGGTGTAGTCTTCTTCGTTCTACTAGAAATACCGACGGTCACTAAAGAAAGGATTTATTGAGGTCGTGGGAGATCACTGTCTAAAGATCGGTCACTAGAGAGCCCGACTTAGAAAACCGGAAAAGTAGTGAAAGAAGAATCCGTAGTGTATTATAAAGACAAAAAATCCGGTGTAGTCACGAAGGAAACACAGGGGAAGTTCAGGGAAAAATTTATCTCATGTCAACGAAATGTCACGACAAAGTCAAAGACGGCATGTCGTTTCACTCAGTCGGTGCACGTGTGTACCTAGGAGAGAAAAGACCCAAAGGAAGGGAAAGTCCAGTGGTGTCTCGTGGGACACGATAGGTCACCAATGGATAACTGATTCGAAGAAGGGTTTTAAGTAAAAGAAAACAAGAGTAAAAAGAGAAAATTAAAGACGAAAGTCTCCAGAGTGAGAAAGAGAGTAAAGGTAACAGCAGTGAGACTTTCCCCGGTTTATACACATAGAAACAAGAATAGAAAATGGTGTAGAGGACACTGGGTTACCCATAAAGGTGGTTTTACGGGACGACAAAGAAATTTATGTCTACACTTTTTGGCAGAAAGCAGAGAGGAGTGGGAGTTATAGGCGTAAAGACAAACACTGTGGGTGAAACATTCGTCCGAGGCTTCGAACCTTCTGACGGGAAGAAAAATAGGAGGGATTAGGATTTCGGAACTTTATATGGTGCGGATCCTAGTCGGTACCCTGACGAGATACAGAACGGGACTTTACTAAGGAAGAGGTGACCAGATTCGGACAGAAGTCCAGTTCAGGACGGGGTAGGAACCGAGAAAGACTCTGACGAGATTTAATAAAAATAGAAAGAGGAATCGGTACTGACAAAAATCGTTCGAGAAACTATAAAGTAAACTAAGGAGCAACATAATACGAAGGTTCACGAAGTGTATAGTTTGTCAGTTCAGAACGGAACATTGATTTAGTATACACTATAAGACATTTTTGTCTTTCAGAGGGTATGCGTAGAAAGTCTTCTGACCATCGTGGATTGTGGTACGATTCTGTGGGCCGTCTTTGAACGATTTATGAATAAGTTAATTTGTTTTGATCAGTTATCATAAATAGTCACTCTTATGTTATGGTGTCTGTGTGGAGAACAACAAGTCACCGATTCAGAACAGACTGAGAAACGCTGGGGAACCTGCGGTCCGAAGGGACAGGAAGTGATAGAGGGCTTCGAATTAGTTTGAGTACAGGTAACTTAACCACTACGGTAGGTTGATAAAGTAGGAGACGGCAGAGGAGGAGGAGGGCGGGAGTTAGAAACGGTCGTAGTCCCAGAAAAGGTCACTCAACCAAGAAGAATAGTCCATCGGTTTCTTAACCTCGAAGTCGAAGTCGTAATCAGGAAGGTTACTTATAAGTCCCAACTAAAGGAAATCCTAACTGACAAAACTAAAGGAACGACAGGTTCCCTAAGAGTTCTCAGAAGAGGTCGTGGTACTAAGTTTTCGTAGTCAAGAAACCACGAGTCGGAAAGAACACCAGGTCGGAAGTGTAGGCATTTACTGATGACCCTTTTGATATCGAGACTGATTTACCGAGAGACAGACATTTCATTACAGAGACGAAAACTTACGCGACAGATCCAAAACAGTATCTAAAAGAAGGTTCCTCGTTCACAGAAAATTAAAGTACCGACATCAGTGACGGACGTCACTAAAACCTCGGTCCTTTTATTGCAGACAGTGACAAAGGTAAAAAAACGGTACTTCACTACCCTCGTCTACGGTACTAGAACAGAAAGACTTACAACTTAAAATTCGGTCGAAAAAGTGACAGGAGAAACTGAGAATGGCTCTACGAGAAATCGAGAAGAAGCGAAAGCCGGTAATCTCACCATAGTGAGATACACTCCAACAACTATAAAGAGGACGTCAGAACTAAGGTCGAACACTAAGTAGGTCGGACCGTAAAGAGTACTACATAAGACGTATATTCAATTTATTCGTCCCACTGTTATATGTCGGAACTGTATGAGGAAAGGGTCAAAACTTGGACAACAAGGTACAGACCAAGATTGACAACGAAGAACTGGACGTATGTCCAAAGAGTCCTCCGTCCAGTCCACCAGACCATAAGGGTAGAGAAATTCTTAAAAGACATCGGAGATTTTACGGGGTTTTCTTCTTACGAGAACAGAGACAAAACATCAATTCTTTTCATCGTACCTTCTCTAGAGTCACTTACAAAACAAACCGGTGGTGTTTAGATCATTGACAATCCTAATAACAGTTTACGATCAACCGAGAGAATACCTTGATCTTTAGGGTGCCTAACCGTGGTTGGAGTTTATGATAACGACGTGCAAAAATATAGTGTTTCTATAAAAAACGAAAGAACCAGGAGACCTGTCAGAGAACCCGAATCTCACAAGTCCCAGTCACTACGTCTGAGGGTTCATCAGACGCGTCGTCGGACTTTCTCAGAGGACAGAGGCCAAGTGTAGACCATAGAGGACGGCACTGTGGGAAGGAGGATTTAATGGAAGGGGTGGGAGAGATTACAGACGGGTCTACTGACATCTCCCCTAGAGGGACTGGTGTCGTGGACCTCCTCTGAAACTAAGTACATTCAGTGACCTATTGACTTTTGGGTCGATTAAAATTATAAGTGTATTACGATAGATTCCATATTAGGTTTAAGTTTAAAACAGTCAGTAAATATTTTCTGGAAATATTGAACGTCTCACGAGAAAGGTATACGTCCTTGTAGAGTCGGAGAGACACAGAAAAGACCGTCACCACAAAACTTCTCGTGTCCGGTCAACAAAAAACGTCACAAGGAGTACTAAATTAAGTTCAATACACCAATATCCTAAACCAAATCAACCGGGTTATTAGTATAGGAAGAAGTACGTAGTGTAGTTTTTCGAGTACTACAGTTAAACAGAGTAAACATTCGATAAAATAACTCCATACTAACTGTTTTTCGGTGTTTAGAAAGTGGAACTCAAATCTCTATTCATATGTGGAAACTTCGGTAGTGGTGTTAGGTATGGCATTTGTTTATATAATAGAGGTCTTCGAAAAGGGTGGGAGAAATAATGCACATACACACACACAGACACACTATTCTTGTATATTGCATTTTATAGATAGGAACATCGTGTAAAAATACAGATGTCACAAAGGAAATCTTTATCCCTCACACACCCCTGTCGGGTACGACTTTGACCAATCTACCAAGTGCACTAGGTTTTAGACACACTTTACTTATAGGATGAACGTCGTACTGAGGCTTTATCGAAAGACAGAGGACGAGACGGAGGGCACGTTCTTATGCACTCGACTCTCACTCCGTACCGGTCGGAGAGGGGAGGCGAAAGTCCGGGAAAGGAGAGTGAAGAGAGTCGAAGAGACTTAAGGAACGGGGAGACGGGGCCACGAGATCACGCAACCCAGTCTTTCGACGGTCGTAAAGCACCACGTCATCTTCTCCTTGACTCAATCCTCCTTTGGGTCCACGAGCAGTGGTAGAAAAAGTGACTGATAGAAGAGGGTGGTCAGAGGTGTGTGTGAGTGTATGTGTGTGGTCAGAGATTCGGAGAGACTCGAGGTAAAAGGTAACCCTTTCCCTCTCTACGTTCACGGCCACCGCAAGTACACTAGACGAAAATAGGGATTGCCATAAGTGGTAAACGGAGTGTTGATGGGGTAACTTACTATACTTCACAAAAAAAAAAAAAAAAAATTCCAGTATCGAGTCGTTCATAGTCTACTTGTGAACCTCCTCCCGGCCGAAATGGGAGGAAACCTGTGGTAATCTCTACAAAGAGACTTTTAACGTCTTTTCCATTTTGGTGACACCAAGTTCAGAGTAACAAAAAGGAAGGAAGACACCGATTCACACGTGTAAATCTGTCATTTGGCCCTCACTTTTACGTGACGGAACTCTATAGACACAGTCTTCAGTCTCTTTACTCCGTACCACGGGACTGCCTCGTATCCTTCACAAACCTAGGAAGCCGTACCCAACTTAGAAATTAAGGGGATGGGAAGAAAAAGAGAGGGTCTTAACTTCATTAAGTAGTCCGAAAGTAAAGTCGATTCGAAGGGGTTGAAGTGGGAAAAAACAAACCATAAAAAGTATATTGTGATACTATCAGTGGTGTTATAACGTTCATACTATCTCACTGCAAATCCGGAGATTGGTGGGTTCAGAGACACTATACACTGTAGAATTTTTAGTGTAAACTAATTTAACCCGTCCTTCGTTTTGTCACTCTTGCCTCTTGAGTTTCGACAACTCCACCGTCTACTTGAGAAGTTCCTCGATCAGTTCTTCTTGGAATTAAAAGACATTGATTCTACTCTCTCTTTACCTGAAAACACATCCCACCAACATAAGTAGACGATCCCGACGGTATTATTTGACGGTGGTCGACTCACTGAATGTATTGTCTTTAAATGAAAGCGTGTCAAGACCTTCGGCCTTTAGATTCTACTTTCCCCAACCGTCCAGGTCAAAGAGACCTCCGGAGAGGAACCAAACAACTACTGGTGGAAGAGTGACCCAGGAGAACACCGGCCGGAAGACACACACGGGTAGGAACCCCAGAGAGACACACAGGTATAAAAGGCAAAAATATTCTTGTGGTCAGTCGAATCCAATCCCGAGTGGGTTTGTCAGAGTAAAATTGAATTAATAGAGAGATTTCCGGAACAGAGGTTTACGTCAGGGTCAGACTCCATGACCTCCAATTCCGTAGTTGTGAAACCCCCTCGTATGAAGTCGGGTGTTATCATCAGGATACAACTTTGATCTTAAAGAGTTGGAATCGGGACACGTGTTCCGGGAAAGACACGACCCATTGAGAAACAACACCCCCGATAGAACCCCTGACATCTACCAAATCGTCGTAGGGACCAGGAATAAGTGGTCTACGGTCATCGGAGATGTTGTCCACACTGTTGACTTTTACAGAGGTCTGTAACGGTTTGCAGACGAACCTCCGTCTTAACGAGGACCGACTTTCATTTTTAAATAATCGTTTAAATAGTTTTGTTAGGGTGAATCCTAAGTATGCAGTAATAAATAGAACAACTAACTTTCATCCACGAAGTTTTTGGTTCATTAGGAAGTTTTTTTTTTTTTTGGTTGGAAATTTATTAAGACGAACCAATAGATAAGTACCTTCTCATACGAGCATCAAACAGGGTTAAACAGAGATGATCAAAATTCGGAGATTATCAAACCTAATACTTATGTACCTTGTAGTGTAACAGTACAATCCAAGGAAAACTTCTAAAGTCATTTTTCCTCATGGTATACTAGTCTCCTCTTTCATTCTACTACCTCCTGTCGTCATCTCAGGTCTTCTGAGTCTGTAAGGAGGTCCGTTCTTCTGACCTCACCCACCGGCAAGGGAGGAGGTCCCCTAAAGGGTTGGGTCCCTAGCTCGGACCCAGAGGACGCAACGTCCGTCTAAGAAATGACAGACTCGGTAGTTCCTTCGGGTTTAATTGTACGAGGATTAAAGAGGATTAAACATAGATAATCAAAATTTGAGAGTCATCAAACTTAATAATTGTGTGGTTTGTAGTGCAACAGTAAAATTCGAGGGAAAATTCTAACGTCACTCTGCCTCATCGCATACTAGCCTCCTCCTTCATTCGGCTACTTCCCGTCGTGAGTCTACAGTGTGGACATTTCTCTGTCTTTTTTCGACTCACGTATTTGTCCTCAACCCTTTGGTCCTGTTTCTTAGTCGAAGTCTCTCCTTCCACCATATCATCTGACTTCCAGCGGCGTAGGAACCATGCAAGTCTACATGCTAAGATTGTTCTTCTACCACTGCTGACTTTGAATTTCTCTCCGACATACATTTCTGCCCCCTAGTAAATATACACCACCGTCCCCTTCGAGAGTCCCATCAACTCCAGTGGTCCTCTCGTTCACCTTTGCTTTCTTTTGACTCCGATCTTGTATCAAGTAATAAGACTGGTCTCTCTCTTCTTTCTTCGGTCAATTTTTCTTCTCCGAGTCTTGACTCGACGAACAGTCTTTAACCTCTTCTGTGGCAAAGTCCTACCCCCACCTTCAATACTCACTACCTTGGTTTAGGGTCACTATTCTTGTCTCCTTCTGTAAATAAAGCACGAATCCTTCGAAAGTCTTTGAAGATGTTTGTGTTAGTGTCAGGGTGTTCTTCAACTCTTCAGCCCCTCTTAATCCTTTCGTTCTTATATATTCGGCGAGAGGTCTCTCAGACCGTAACTGTTCTTCCTCTCTCGCTTGTGAAGTGACTACCTCTCGTAACACTTATGTCACACAGGACCCTCGTCTCTCTCCTTCCCTAAACGTGTCTCAGACACAGTCCTTACTTCGTCTTGTAAATTAATATTTTCATTGTGCCGGCAACGTCTTGCCCGTGTCCCCTCGAAAAACCCCACTACCTTTATAAGACTTCGACCCACAGCACTGTCAACGGGTTGTGAGACGCAAATGTCTCCACTGACCTAACATACGAACTTTACCCACTTAAAACAGCAGTCACTCAACATTGAGTTCTTACAGACAATTTTGTATCATTATGGTAGAGTATCCGTGAGACCTTTCACCTTTTATGGACTATAAGATGAAAAGATTACGTTCATAACAGTAGTAAATAAAACCACACAAACGTCAGAAAAAAGTAACCCAACGAACGAAAAGATTGGAGTAATATTATTCTATATTCGTACATAAGTATATGAAACTAGGGATAAAAAACATTCGTAAATAGGTATTATATCGTGTCAGAAAAAAAATTGAAATAATTAAAAAAATTTAAAATGAAATAAAATGAAATGTTATGACATAACCAAAACGGTATGTAGTTGTACTTAGGTGGTGCCCACATGTGCACAAGGGTTAGGACTTGGGGGGAGAGTGGGGAGAGGGACATGGTAGAGAGACCCAGTAGGGTCACGTGGTCGGGGTTCGTGGGACATAGGAGATAGCTTGGATTTGACCGACAAGCAAAGAATATACTATAATATGTACAAAGTTACGGTAAGAGGGTTTAGTAGGGTGGGAGAGGGTGTCTCAGAAATATTGAAATTAAAAAGTCTTTACGTATTAAAATGTAACTCTTCTCTATCAATTAGTAAGATTATAATAAGTTTTAGTGTGAATAAGTTTATTTAAACAGTATGTTTGTCGAGAAATTCCTAACGTAAGAATTTTTTGACCTCACTTAATTTCTCGTGTACACCTCACTAATTAAAACTGTCACCTTAGACAAAAAGAGTTGTGTCCCTTCCTCTCTTACAGTTCTGTACCTCCTCTATCAAACTCTACTACTTTTCTCTTTAACTCTATCAAAAGAGGCTAATCAACCTTAAAAGAGTCGTTTCACTTCTCTTAGTTTAACTACGAACTACCCTTCCCTCCCAAACTTTAACTGAACTCTCCTTCAAAAAACACACAAACAAAAACTCAAAATTTCTTATTTTCGTAGTACACATTGGTACCCCCAGGTTCATTCCAATCCTTTTCACACTGTACAGTTCGCTGTTCATACTTTCCTCTTTCTGTCGCGGCTCCCAGTGGGACCGGTCCCTGATCTTATCCTGACACTGTCTCTCTGCGCCTCTGCTCCAAGACACTGTGGTCACCCCGACCCCCGCACCTCTGACGGGGGCCTCGGGGTGTCTAACGCCACTCTCAGCGGAATGGACACCCTACTTTTCTCTCTAAGACATCCTCCGACACGAGTCTTAGCTCTAACGAGTTTCACGTCCTATAGACTCAAGTTTGAGCCACCCGACAAGTTCCATAACTCAAGTTCAATAGCTAGTCAGTCCGGTAAAGTTCGGAAAATTCTGACTGAGTAGACTCTTTAAGACCACCGTAGTGGGTACTCACTTAGAGACCGTCGGTGCGAACGGAAACAACGACCGTAGTATCAGCGGAGAACAATGTACTGACGTAAAGTGAAACATAGAAACACTAGCACCCAAGAATAATATTACGTGACTTCACAAACCTCTGTCCGTTCTACATTTAATAAAATTAGAAAACTTTATCTATATTTTAAAGAAAAAAATACCTCCATATCAACCAAATGTGACAACGTAATTAAAGACGAGATGTCGTTTCGTTACGTCAAAATGTGTGTGTGTGTGTGTGTGTGTGTGTGTGAAAGAAAACATGTAAGAAAAGACAAAACCAATCGTATAAGTTATATTAAGGGACACGACACGTCATCCTGGAACGACAAATAGACAGGATACATATGACTATTATGGACTGTAGACGATTGGAGTCAGGGGAGAAAGACAGGAGGCGAACCGTTGGTGTTCAGACAGGAAACACGGGTATTCAGACAAAGAGGAAGTATCTATCCAAGTAAATACAGTACGAAATCTAAGATGTATAGTAACCACAGTACACCATAAACAGAAAAAGACTGAATAAAGTGCATCATACTATTAGAGATCAACGTAGGTACAACGCCGTTTACCGTAATAAGGCAGGAAAAAAAATTATCGACCCATCATAAGGTACCACACATAAATGGCACAGACATAGGTAAGTAGACAATTACTTTAGTCTACTTTTTAAAGACTACACGAGTAGTAGTGGAAATAAGTAATTTTATTAATTATAAGAGAAAAATAAAGATCTAACACTTTCTACGTATGGTTCTTTTCTGTCGGTGTCAAATAGGACTTGGGGGTTTGTTCCTTCGTAAACAGGCGAGAGTCTACATATCACGACTGATACTGGTCTAAGAAGGACTAACAATAGGAACCGGCTTTCTCCGGGTCTTTTATGTCTGGTTTGAACTGATCATCGTATTATCGACTGTAAAGATTGAGGTAATTACTCCAGAACTTCAGAAACTATTAAAAGTTTTCTAACTTTAGAAAATATTACTAAGTATTATACGATCTAATTCTATTTAAATGAAATTGTTGGATTTTTAAATGTCTTCTTATAACTATATGAAATCACACTAATAGAGTAACTTGTTAAACGAAGTAAATGAAAGGCCAATAAATACCAAAGGTAGAATTAATAAAACGGGTTCAAGAGAAATTTTCGATAACATTGATGGTGACTCTTTGGGTAGTCAAAATATATCCCCTGATTCCTCTTCAGGTTTTAATCATTATTTAACTATACTAGTCATAATTTTAGGTATTAAGAAAACAACGAGTGAAATAATTTTTAGCTGAATTTTCTAATTTTAGTTAAATCCGTACCTACTTGAAAGTGATTTATGTCTTTGTTGTGAATGAAACAACGGATCTCTTTTTATTGAGGAGTCCATAAAAATAAGGTTAGGACCTAATATACACGAGAAAACTACGTTGTCTTAAGATTGCAAAGATTCTTTTCTAGTAACGACAAATGTTACGGAACACGTCGGAATCTGAAATTATAAGAAAGCTGTAATAAGGTAAAGGAATTGTGGAACCAGGAGGTAGTCTTTAGGGAAACATTTTCGTGGACAGAAAGAGGGGTGGGTTTACGGGACCGGAAGTCGGGACGTGTAACGGCGACCCGGGAACGTTTGGTACCGGGACAGGACTCCAACCACGGAAGCTGACTCGTGTCGGACTCTTCACCCGTCTCGTCTCTCTCACCTCTCGTAGAACTCTTTCCCGACGGACACCCCAGTCGCAGAGGTCTGTGTGTAGAGGTCTCAGTTCCGTTCGCCCCAAGGGTTGACTCATTGGACGGGTTCACAGGGGATCTCATCGAGTCCGTTAATTCTCGAGCAGCACAATGTCGTTTGAGTGAAAGGAGACTCAAACTTCTTTTAAAACAGTAGAGAAGGGGTTATAGTCTTTGGAAGAAATGCAGTCTATAATTTCATAAGATTGCTGATAGTCATCAATGTCAGGTCTTTACTTGCAATTAAAGTCCAAAATGCCATCTTTAATTATTTGGTTACCTCTGTTCAATTTTAAGAATTCGAGTCCATGTCATCGTAAATGATAAATAAATGTCTTAATATACCTCTGAAAAACAAAAACTTCATTCTGAGAGTTCCTCATATTCTTTTACAAGTCCTATTTGACATCATCATTTGCTAAAGTAACTTTCAATGTGTTCAACAATATCATCTTCCCCATCCCCATAAAGACTTCCATTACCAATCAGTTCTTAAAGGAGTCATATCAACAAAACTTTTCTAGACCTTACGGAAAAGATCAAAAGTAGCAAAGAACAGATCAAAAGTACAGCAGAACATCGAGATTGATTTACATAAATGGATACGTTTACTAAATAATTTCGTGACCTTTTTCGTTTTCTTATTTCACTCTTTCATTAACAGAAAAAGAGTTTTATAACAATGCGAGTGTTTACTGTCACGACCCAGAACCGTCAGTGTACTATCTCTTAAAACTTAAAATTTTCATAAGATTCGATTAAAGTGAAACTTGAAGTAAATTATGCACACATCAGTAAATTATGTACAAACGACATATCACAATACTCACTCGATGAAGGAATAGGAGTCTCTTTCTATTACTTCGTTCGTAACCTACTCGTCCACGGCACATCAGACATAGGGAATAGAATCAATTACTTCAGGAGTGGTAAGGGTATACTTCATCTATGAAGTTACACGGTACAGGCGTCTCGAGTATTCGCTTCCTCCCCTTGAGACTTGGGTACAAATGGAAAGAGATAGTAGACAAAAGGCAAACGGTCTCATGTCAGTCTTGTCATGACAGAATATCCTTTTTTCTTTCACCCTGTGTACTCAGTAAAGACACCAGGATATTTTTCTTCACTTCACTTCAGCGAGTCAGCACAGGCTGAGAAACGTTGGGGCACCTGACATCGGATAGTCCGAAGAGGTAAGTACTCTAAAAGGTCCGTTCTCATGGTCTCACCCAACGGTAAAGGAAGAGGTTATTTTTCTTCTTTGTCCATCTTAAGTACAAGTACATAAAATAACTTTGGTTATATAGGTCTTATAATACTTTTCTTAACTCTATAATAATGTGAAAAAAAAATGTAAAGTAAAAATAAAGATAATAAATAAATAACACGGCTCAACTAACGTCCTGAGTCTTAGAAGCTAGAAGTAACTCCCTACGTTCCCGAAAAGCAACACCCACCCCACAAAAGTCAACGTCGTACACCCTAGATCGAGGGACCGGTCCCTACCTTGGGCCTGGCGGACGAAACCTTCGCGCCAGAATCGGTGACCTGGTGGTCCCTTCAGGGGCAAAAACGTAAGAGAACAAGTGTGGTTCGGAGGTTGTAGGTCCATATATGTAGTCTCAGTACTCTTTGTATATCTTGTCACATTACCTTGTGGAGTGTCAGTCTGCGGGACTTATGTGATCAATGTTTTCGTCGCGTTTTTAGTCATGTATCTCTTCCCACAAGCCGTTGGCCTAACCCTGTCGGTTGGATGATGTGCCTCTCTCACCTTTGACCTTGGGACGGAGTGGGATACATTTTTCCTTCTGAAGTCTACCTACCTTCTGGATTTATGTTTACCATTTTTTACATTCAATTATTTTTAACTACATCGTTACATAGACCATGGGAAGGGGGTGAGGGTGGGTGGAGGGCGGCCGGTTCGTGTTTGTACTTCACTTTTTACCTACCCGACGCAATAGATTCCTATCGTTCCAAAACCGACTATTCACCCACGACGGTAAATTGTCCTATTTCACTTCTTTACATCCTGACACCTTATCCAACTAACGAAAATGTCTCTACCTGAGTATTTGTCTATTAAATCCGAGTCCCCGAATTTAAGAGTCAAGATCAGTGACATATTTGAAATCTTTTTTTACGGAGAAAAAAATTAATTGAATAAAAATAACTTACTATTAACGAAATGTCTTAAAACGACAAAAGACAGTTTGGAGTTATACTTAGTCGGTATCCATATGTATATGGGGGAGGGAAAACTTTGAGGCAGGGTAGAGGAACGGGTAGGGTGGGGAGATCCAACTATGTCTCGGGGACGATGAGCGATATTCTGACTTTATTGTCTTTGGGTTTTGGTATCCAGTAGGACGACCAACGGCTTAAAATTGTCCTCAACGTAAGTGTCGGAGTGGTCCTGAGAATGCACATTGATTTCTCATAACTGGCCCTGTGCCCTCCTACAACTAAACCTGACCCCTAGAGACCCATCCCCCTAAACCTCCTGAACATTATGGGATTTGGTCCAAACTCAAGACTGGTAGGACACAGGGTCCTCTAGGGAGTGAGGGTCCGTTTGGTCCTGTCAACCGTTCAGGAAGGAACGAGCAGTTGTACCCTCGAGAAGGACGGATGTCTCCAACATTTACGGAACACACTTCTCGGACATTGTTGGAGTGAGGTAGAGGAGAAGGAGGAGGGTCCACTGCAGAGTACTAGGGTATCCGTAGTAAATCTCTGGTCGTACCTCTCCTCGACACCACCTATGTTAAATTTTCCGTTTGGGTCCTCCTCTTCTGAGCGTGGTTTTCTCAGATCTGTAACGAGTAAATGTAACCGTTTTAGAGTCCCTTTATATACCTTGAGACTTTTACAAGACTCCTACCCTGTCACAGTAAACCCTAACCCGTCTGAAATCCCTCCCGAAGGGTCCACCGAGTCACCATTTCTTGGTCGGATGGTTACGTCCTCGGTGTCCTCTGCACCCAAGCTAGGGATCCAGTCCTTCTAGGGTACCTCCTCCTTTACCGTTGGGGGTTATGAGAACGGACCTCTTAGGGTACCTGTCTCCTCGGACCGACCGATGTCAGGTATCCCAGTATTTCTCAGCCTGTGTTGACTCACTGGCTCGTGTAAGCGTGTCTCTGAACTATTTACCCCCGACGCGGATGACGTCTAGGACGCAAATTACACGACGGAACTCGTCGACTTTTACTGAGACGAACAACCAAATCAATCAACTGAATTTGCATCTGAACTGTCACTACGTGTAATTTACTTTGACTCTTGTACTTGTAAGGAACTTTATTATATGTCCCTAAGTTTCTAAATGTTTCTACCCTAATATCCTCATCTAAACGTCACCCGTCAGACTGGTAAAGTTGGGATTACTAGGGGACTCAGAGGGTTCTTCCGGATAACCACTGGGAGGAAAGTGATTTCAGAACTCTATATCTGACTACTTCCCTAATCATCGTAGTTACTTTCGTAAAAATTTTTAGCTCCATATTAATTATATATTGTATAATCAAAGTCCAAATGTTCCATTATGTTATAAACATATATAACGTTCTACCAGTGGTGTTATTTAGTGGTATCGATCAATGTTTGCAAAAAGGAACACTATTCTTGAAATTCTAAGATAATCGTAGAAAGTTTATGAGTTATGTAATAACTGATATCAGTGATACACGACACGATTCAACGAAGTCAGTACAGGTTGAGACGATGGAGTACCTGACATCGGGTGGTCCGAGGATCCAGGTACCCTAAAAGGTCTGGTCTTATAACCTCACCCAAAGGCATGAGAGGAGGTCCCCCAGTTTGGGTGTAGAGAATTTAGAAGACGTAACCGTCCACCCAAGAAATGGTTGTTACAATAATTTAAGGGTACTGAATAAAGTATCGACTAGTGAGTATGAAAAACTGGGGGAAGTGGGTAAAACGGGTGAGGAGGTAGGGGACAGAGACCGTTACTGGTTGGACAAGAAACACTCGAACACAAAAAACACCTAAGGTATATATTCACTCTAGTGTCCTATAAATAGAAAGAGATTGACTGAATATAGTGAATCATATTACGGGGACTCCAGGTAGGACAACAACGTTTACCACTATAAAACAAGAAAAAAACCCACACACACACAATAGGCAACCTATGAATTGTACGGAACCAACGTCACGTATAATGATGTCGTCCCGTCGTGTGGTCAAAAATAAAAAGAATTTATGACTCTTTACCCTAACGACCTAGAAAACGACCAAGATGAAAATTACTGAAATCCTTGGGCACATGAAAAAGGTATCACTAACATGGTCAAATGTAAGGGGGATCGTCACGTGTTTCCAAGGGAAAAGACGTGTAAGAGTGGTTGTAAAAAATAAAGAACAGAAAAACTACTATCGACAAGATTGCACAATAGAGTAACACCAAAAGTAAACGCAAAGGGACTACTAATCACTACGACTCGTAGAAAAGTACATGCACAATCGGTAGACATATAGAAGAAACCTTTTGACATAAGTTTATGAGACGGGTAAAACTTTAGTATAAAATAAAATAAAAACCGATTACTCAACTCAAGAAATATATAAAACTTATAATCGGGGAATAGTCTATACATTAAACGTTTATAAAAGAGAGTCATCCAACGGAAATGTAAAACAACTACCGAAAGAAACGACAATTCTCGAAAAATCAAACTATATCAGGGTGAACAATAAAAATAAAAACAACTGATACGAAAACCACGGTTTGTGTTTACAGTAACGGTCTTGACTACAATTTCTCGAATAGTGGACAAAAGAAGATCAAATACCTGAAATCCAGGAAGTAAGTTCAGAAATTAGGTAAAACTCAATTAAAAACACATATCGTATTCTATCACCAGATCATTAAAAAGAAAACGTAGACTGACAGGTCAAAAGGATTATCGTAGACAACCCATCTGACAGGAAAACGGTAACATATAAGCATCGAAGAAACAGTATTTACTAGCATATGTACACCTAAAGACCCGAGAGAATAAGACAAGGTAACCAGATACACGGACAAAAATGCGGTCATGGTGTGACAAATAGAGAAGTAGATAGATCAGCAAACACAGTCTAGAATCAACGTCGTGTGTCCTAGAAGTAACATAGCACGTCCTATAGAACAACGGCGTGTACCTGAGAGACGAACATCGAACACTCGAAACCATCGACACCATACGCCCAAGAGATCAACACCAAGAGTCCGAGTCTCGTGCACCCGAAGTCACCAACACCGTACATCCGACAGATTAACACCGTGTGCCCTAGTCATCCACACCACGTGTCTGAATCAACGAGACTCCATACACCCTAGAATCAAAGGACTAGTTCCTAGTTTGGACGTAGGGGACGTAACGTCACACCTAAGAATCGAGGACCTGGGGGTCCCTTAAGGGGTATGACAAAACTAGTGACATCGAAACATCATATGAAACTTTAGTCCCTCACACTACAGAGGTCAAAACAAGAGAGTCCTCACGAAACCAATAAGTCAGAAAATAGTACGAGATCTTCAAACTCCTAACAAACGAGATATGGAGACTTTTTACAGTAACATTAAAACTATCCTTAACTAAGACATCTAACGAAATTCATTATACCTGTAAAATCATAAAAAAAAAGGATTACTTGTATATTATAGAAATGTGAATAAATACAGTAGAAGTCAAAGAAAGTAGTCACAGAATATCAAAAGTCACATGTCCAGAAAATGAAGTAACCAATTTAAATAACGATCCATAAAATAAGAAAAACCATGTTAATATACACCCTAACAAAAGAACTAAGAAGACTTTTAAGTAATAATCACATATCTTTATGTTGTCTTAAACACATGACTAAAACATGGGACTTTGAAAGAAATAAGATTTTAATAAAACATCCCAGAGATCCCAAAAGATATAAATTATAGTACAGTAAACGTATAGTCTTTTCCACTACCGTGGGGTGAGGTCATGAGAACGGACCTTTTAGGGGACCTGCCTTCTCGGACCACCCGACGTCAGGTACCCCACTGCTTCTCAGCCTGTGCTGACTCGCTGAAGGGAAAAGTGAAAAGTGAAAGTACGTAACCTCTTCCTTTACCGTTGGGTGAGGTCACAAGATCGGACCTCTTAGGGTCCCTGTCCCCTCGGACCACCCGACGGCAGATACCCCAGTGTGCCTCAACCTGTGCTGACTTCACTGAATCGTCGTCGTAGACGTATATCTCTGTCAAAATGAAAAATGAAAGGTTAAACCTACAGAAAATAAAGAAAAAGAACGGATTGACCTTTCACTTCAGTTCACCCGGAATCTTTCGTAGTGATGCCTGTTTCGATCACCTCCACTACCTTAAGGTCAACTCGACAAAGTTTAGGACTTTCTACTACGACACTTTCACGACGTGAGTTATACGGTCGGTTAAACCTTTTGAGTCGTCACCGGTGTCCTGACCTTTTCCAGTCAAAAGTAAGATTAAGGTTTCTTTCTGTTACGGTTTCTTACGAGTTTGATGACGTGTTAACGTGAATAGAGGTACGATCATTTCATTACGAGTTTTAAGAGATTCGGTCCGAAGTCGTCATACACTTGGCACTTGAGGGACTACAACTTCGACCAAAATCTTTTCCGTCTCCTTGGTCTCTAGTTTAACGGTTATAGGCGACCTAGTAGCTTTTTCGTTCTCTCAAGGTCTTTTTGTAGATAAAGACGAAATAACTGATACGGTTTCGGAAACTGACACACCTCGTGTTATTTGACACCTTTTAAGAAGTTCTCTACCCTTATGGTCTGGTGGATTGGACGGAGAACTCTTTAGACATACGTCCAGTCCTTCGTTGTCAATCTTGACCTGTACCTTGTTGTCTGACCAAGGTTTATCCTTTTCCTCATGTAGTTCCGACATATAACAGTGGAACGAATAAATTGAAGATACGTCTCATGTAGTACTCTTTACGACCTGACCTTCTTTGTGTTCGACCTTAGTTTTAACGACCCTCTTTATAGTTATTGGAGTCTATACGTCTACTGTGGTGGGAATACCGTCTTTCACTTCTCCTCGATTATTCGGAGAACTACTTTCACTTTCTCCTCTCACTTTTTCAACCGAATTTCGAGTTGTAAACCTTTTGCTTCTAGTACCGTAGACCAAGGTAGTGAAGTACCCTTTATCTACCCCTTTGTCATCTTTGTCACAGTCTGAATTAAAAAAACCCGAGGTTTTAGTGACGTCTACCACTAACATCGGTACTTTAATTTTCTGCGAATGAGGAACCTTCTTTTGAATACTGGTTGGATGTATCGTATAAGTTTTCGTCTCTGTAATGAAACGGTTGTTTTCAGACAGAGTAGTTCCGATACCAAAAAGGACACCAGTACATACCTACACTCTCAACCTGACACTTCTTCCGACTCGTGGCTTCTTACCTACGAAAACTTGACACCACAACCTCTTCTGAGAACTCTCAGGGAACCTGACGTTCCTCTAGGTTGGTCAGGTAAGACTTCCTCTAGTCGGGACCCTAAATAAACCTTCCTTACTACGATTTCGACTTTGAGGTCATGAAACTGGTGGAGTACTCTTCTCAACTGAGTAACCTTTTCTGAGACTACGACCCTCCCTAACCCCCGTCCTCCTCTTCCCCTACTGTCTCCTACCCTACCGACCTACCGTAGTGCCTGAGCAACATGAACTCAGACTCACTTGAGGTCCTCTACCACTACTTGTCCCTCCGGACCACACGACGCTAAGTACCCTAGCGTTTCTCAGCCTGTGCTGACTCACTGACTTGACTTGACTCCTGAAGGTTATGAAACAACTTCTTTTTACTGTTCTCACCCGTAGGAACAGAACAATGACTAGAATTTCCTTTTCGAAAGTCTAAAAGGGGTAACTCATATTTACTACAATCGACACCCGAACAGTATATGCGGAAATAATATAACTCTATACAAAGGAACTATGGGTGAAACAACTCTCAAAAATTATCTATAACTCAAAACATTTTACGGAAAGGACGGAGATAAACTTTACTAGCAAACTAAAATATAGGAAGTAAACCATTATACTGACATAGTGTAACTAACTGTAAGACTACAACTTGGTAGGAACGTAGGAACCTTATTTAGGACGAACTAGTAACATATACTAGGAAAATTACGAAACTACTTAGATTAAACGATTATAAAATAACTCCTCTACTTTTCGTAAAATTACTGAGAAGAGATATTCGACCCTTAACGACATCAATTTTACTCGAGAAATAAAGTTATCTCTGTAGTCTTAGAACTCCGATGATCTACGGATTTCGTCGTGAAGCGTCGTTTATTGTTCACCTCTGCTTCACATGATTAGTCCTGTGACATTATTCTTATCATTATTCTTATCAAACCGGATGTCTTTAGAGACCACCAGCGGTCATTCAGCGTCCGAGGGTCTCGGTCTTTACTACGACTTCTTTAACTTGTCGATCCTGTCGTGTCCAGAACTAGATCTTTTTACCCACGACCACATATGTTCACTATGCAGACGTCATTACGTATAGTCTACTTGTAGTTCAACCCACGATTCAACGGAGTCAGCACGGGCTGAGAAACCACTGGGATACCTGAATCGGGAGGTCGGAGGAGACAGGTACCTAAAAGGTCCGTTCTTATGACCTCACCCAACGGTACGGGAGGAGGTACCCTAGAAAGGTTGGGTCCCTAACTTGGGTGTAGAGGACGTGACCGTCCGTCCAAGAAATGGTGCTCACAGTGGACACTTCGGGTCAACTTACAATTTAACCGAAACCGGTTTTTTACCCCCGTCGGGTGTATTCGCTATACATATTGTTGTCGTCGTCTTTTCGACCTAGTCTCGGTGCTTCTGTCACAGTTCCGGGAGTGATTTCAATGTACGTGTCTGTACTTACTTTGTGGAGATGCCACTTCTTGAGACATTAGAGTATTTATACAAAGGTTTTAGATGGAAACTCCGAGGTAAATGATCCTATTGTTACGTAACGTCTTCCTGTCTACACTAATCAGTGAAGTCAGTACAGGTCGAGAAACACTGGGGTACTTGACATCGGGTGGTCCGAAGGGCCAGATACCCTAAAAACGACGTTCTTATGACCTCACCCAACGGTAAAGGAAGAGGTCCTCTAGAAGGGTTTGGTCCCTAGTTTGGGCACAGAGGAGGTAGAGGCTGTGACATCCACCTAAGAAATCGCGACTCGGTGGTCCCTTCGGGATTGGTGATCCGTAAAACCTTTAGTAGACCGTTGTCGAGACTTTGGTCCTACCAACCAGTTTACCTATTTCGTATACGATATACTTACTTGGGTAATAGATCAATAAAAGTGTCACTTCTCAATCTTAACTAAAGTAGTAGATTCCGTTATTGGGGTGTGACCTAGGTACTACGTAGTCAAGTCAAGTCAACGAGTCAACACAGACTGAGAAGTACCAGGGTACCGGACGTCGTGCGGTCCGGAAGGACAGGTAGTGGTTGAGGGCCTCAAGTGAGTTTGAGTACAGGTAACTCAGTCACTACGGTAGGTCGGTAGAGTAGGAGACAGGAGGGGAAGAGGAGGACGGAAGTTAGAAAGGTACTACGTATCTTATTCTCAATAAGACCGACCTCATGGCTTACTAAGTGGTTCTATTTAGGATGGTAGTTTTCGAAATTTTCTTTGTACCCACACTAAGAATAGTACAGGTCTGACTTTACTACAAACCGTACACGTTCTCTGTCCCGAAATTCTTACTGTCGTAATACAAGTAAGTAGTCTAACATTAAGATTGACATCGATAGCAGTTTGACCAAGAGAAAGAACCTCGTTTAGTCATCCATCCATAATTAAACCGGTCGTGCAAAAAACAAAACAGAAATAAGGTCATTCCTCTCCTGTGGACATCGTCGTCAAATACTATTGTAATTTCTAACAGAATTGAAAGGTAATTGAAAGAGACACGGTAATATATTAAGAACTATGATCTGGAACTAGTAGAGTGATAGTGTGTCCCGTAGTACGACCTGATTGTGCTACTATATACGAGTATTCTGGACCTCGTGTCCACAGTACTCGAAGAGACCTATGGACGATGTTATGCAGACCGACCTGTCACCTTCTATTTAGGGAACTTTCGTGTTCTCGGACGGTGGAGTCGGTCGAAACACCACCAGGCCAAAGGACCACATACAACCTTATAAGGCCGGTATCACTTCTCTTTTAGAACACGAGATAAAGTGGATGTTGATTCCTGGGAGTCACAAACCACCGAAAGAAACTTAAAATACACGTCACGACGTCGGGTAAATACCCAACTAGGTTTACGAAGATCTAAATTGACCCAAGTCTTTTTTTTTCCGGAGAGGTCGACTTAGTCCAACGTCACTTTGCACCAAAATGGTACACCTGGGATACTCCCTCTAGGTTACCCGACTCTTAAAACTCGTTTAATCCTAAAATATATTTTAGTCCTAAAAACTCGTTTGGTGTGAGGGAAGTCTTTTATGGACAAGAAAGTTGAATCATGACCCGGTGAACTTCATTTTCTTTCTTTTAACAGGA
Organism: Capra ibex; assembly: GCA_006410555.1. Lineage (NCBI taxonomy): Eukaryota > Metazoa > Chordata > Mammalia > Artiodactyla > Bovidae > Capra > Capra ibex. Next base: position 10,305,093 of record SJYO01026388.1, on the reverse strand, counting down.
CGAGTTCTCACAATATACTTCCGGAGTCTATCCGAGGACGCTTCGGAAGAGTTCAAGAGTCTTCCTATCGAACATTCGTCAGTATGTCTTTGAGTTCAAGTGTCCGTTGTATAAAGACGAAATTATATCGTTACAAAAACTTCAGGAACACAACACAGTCGAGTAGTCTGGGTAAGAAGACAATACGCTCATAGGAGACAGGAATCGGATTGTTTTGTCTGGTCGTTCCTTACTTTTCGTCTCTTGTATGAACTTCTTTTTGACTAAATTAAATCATTCGAAATTCTGTGTTCGTACATATTATTCGTAAGAAAGGTTTACTTGTAAAATTTGTATATACATATGTCATAGTCCTAAGGACTTAATGTTCGTTGTCTCCGACTAAGACTGAGGACCTTCTTTTTCCCCGTCTACAATCCACAATTATCCAGTATCCTTCAAAACCAGTTGACTCGTAAGGTATCCGGTCCTTCCTCCCACCGTAATCCCTAAGATCGTCGTTCTCAAGTTTTGGTAGAGAGGTCCTCTGACGGTCGACCTAAGGTCGGTGAGGAGGGTCTCTTCCCCTCGAAGGAGTACCTGTACTTGAACCCGTTTGAGACTCCCTGCCATTCCCTGTCCCTAGGACCGTACGACGTCAGGTACCCCAACACTTCTCAACCTGTACTGAGCCACTGACTTGTTATAATCACGAAGACTACCCCCTTTTTTTTTTTTTTTTTTTNTTTTTTTTTTTTTTGTAACGGTGTACGAAGATAAACTGTACAGTTTCATCCAGGACTTTTTGATAGTAGTCTTTATCGAGGTCCTCGTCATTTCACAAGTTTTTGGTCTTAAATAAGGGAAGTAAACTCAATACATTCTAAAAACAAAGTATAAGAAATTTGAATGGAAAGACACTGATGAAATCGAGTAAATTAGTATCTTTTGTGACTCACCGAATCTGTGCATAATCTACTTACCGTGGATAACGACAGAGTCAAGTTTCCCCTTTTCCAATCGTCAATTGTAGACAAATCCCGGACTTGGGACAGTTGCGACTAATACGAAGAACTACCGAGACCCCTCTGCTGTACCCTTCGACTGAAGACACACACAACAAGAGTCAGGACCATTTCTGACTCCTTGCTCAGAAACCGTTGCAATCAGGATGAAGAAGGGAAGCATGTGTCCCTTTTACTCAGGGCCGGTACACGTTTCGGTGCTAATTTTGTGCTTACCCGTTCGACCTACTCGTCCGTTCCGTCCGGGTGCTGTTCTCAGAACCACACTCGCAGACTCAACGCGGGACTTTCCTTTGAAAGAGACTACTCGACTCATCTCGAGTCCGTCCTGTCGCACCTGGGGTAGGGGTCCGGAGTACCAGTCCTCTCAGTCGAATCACGTCCCAGACGAGAGACAGTGCGGGACCGAGACGGGCTCCTGTGCACAGATGGAGGATCTGTGTCTCCTTCTGGTCTGTGACCTTACCTGACACAGTAGTCTAAGATGTGTGCGGCGGTCGTGTGTGTCGTTAAAACCGTAGATTGTCGTAGGGCTCTACCCCTCACTCCGTAAGCAGGTACAGTGACTTAGAGTCGGGGTTGAGACCCCTGACTCCCCATAGGAATATCACCTATGTAGGAATCCCCTGGTCCCATAGTCGCCTCACGGACACTGGGTCGTCCTCTTACCTTACGAGGGACCCTTTCCCGTCATCATTTCTTCTCTGGTTCCGGTCCGTTGGTCTCTTTCGACTCATCTCTCTCGAACCCTTACAGGAAGTGGTGTCCACTCTGAGGGTCTTTAAGGACCGGTCCCCATCTACTTACATTATTTTTCCAAGCCATTCTCGACGAATTTGTCCCCGATAATAGTAATTTTATTTGAGTAAAATTGCTTCCGACCACTTCTGACACCTCGAACTTTAAAAGTCTTCTCTACCACCACTGTAGTGACAACAGGAGATCCTTCCACTACCACGTCCCGGTAGGTGTGACCAGGAAGGGTTACGGGAACGGGGTGTCTTACTACGTTTGACCGTGTCCCTTCTGGGTTCACGTGTTAGACACCCTGTGACACACCCGTTCTTTGGCATAAACCAAGACACCCCTGCTTGGGTCGTTCTTGTGACCACGTACTAGGAATCATAATACTTAGTTAGCTGCATTTGTTGTGTCCCGCGTCACAGTGGTGGCAATCGTACACCAAAATGATTTTCCTTTTTGGGGTGTATCTTCTCAAATTCATTCTTTGCACATTTGTGCACAAGAATCAAGGATAAAAGTTGAACTGACTCTTTTTACACACCGCAGGGGACGGACGATCGTTGTCCTTTTCCTCTTTACAATCATAAATACTCAAGTATCGACGTCAAACTGGTGACGGTAAGTCGACCCGAAACTTTTGAGAAAAAATTAGTTTAATCGAAGTGACCAATCTGACTGACCAAAAATAATCACATGGTACTTTATCAAAAGTTAATTGTGTTCTTGTATCTCCATTGTAGCGGTAGTGTGACAATATTTCAATCTTCCGAATACACAAACAAAGTTATGGTCCCTTTTTATGACCTCGATCCAAAGGGGTGGCTGCTACGATTAGTCGATGATCAGGAAAATAAAACGAGAATAATTATCTTTATATGGAATCACTCGAATCAATACATCCGGAGAAGTATCTCCGGAGAAGTATCGAAGGATCCTCAGCCTTGAAAACGAAAGTTATGGTTTATTATAGACCTTTTGTACGAGTGAAAACACAAAAAACTCCTTAAGGTTCTTGACCGGGTCTAAGTACACTATCAGTAAGGAGTTCGGCATCAGTGGCACCCGGAGTTCCTCATTAAGAAGTTTTCTTGCCTTTTCCGCGTCCAGAACGGGTAGAGGAAGACAAAGCTATGAGAGGCGCACGAATGTCCTTTACACAAAGGTCAACCCCATGGACTAACACACGGTCTTAAGGAGTGTCACGAGAAACTTCGGGAGGTGTGTCTAATAGGGACCGAAAGGACAGTACGTTTTAGGACAGTGCAGGTCGGAGAAGGGCTGGAGGTCCTAGAAAAACGCCTCCAGGACGACTATCTATACCACTGACATCTAGGTGTACGCCTCCTTCCACAAGAACTGACCGAAACGAACACAGCTACCAAGCAGGTGCTCGAAAGACAAGTCCTTCATCCTCCGTGACAACAGAACATTGGTGACCTACCGGCGTGTGTGTGTCTCGAGGGGACCTAGTTTTCAGGGCTACATGCTTCACTCCGGAAACAACTCTTCGTCGACGACGACAGACAGTTCAAGACCACTGGCACGTTTGTAGACGTCGCGATGTATCCCCATCGACACTCCGTACCAATGAACGTTCAGTTAAAAGTGGAATTTTACTTTTCGTTTATATAAATTCATGGTACTTTAGTGTATTCGATCAAATAGTTACCGGTGACGTACTAAGACTAGTTCCATAGTTGTTATCAATGACGAAGACAATGTACAGTCGACACACGGTCTGTGACGTGTTGAAGTGTTTGTGTTAAAATGTGTGTCTGTGTTTGAGGAAGGGTACTACGTAAGTAAGGAAGGTTATAAGTAGTTTGTGGCTCGTACGCAGTCCATGGGATACGACTTTTTTAACAAAGTTCTATAAGAAGTGTTCTTCGATCTGGAATCAAGACAGGAAGTACTTCAGATCTCGGATCACTTCCCCCGTCTGTAATTTGTTTAGTAATGTGCGTCGTTCATAAAGTAACGTTTCCGCTCTTCGTACCGGTACCTTCTCGTCTCCCTAGGTGACTTTACACAGTGGTTCCCCCGATGGACTCCAGACCCCTCGGTCCCTCAGAGCGGACTTCCTTACCACTGGGTTCCGACTCATTCATTTATTGTCCCCAAGACCCACTACGATTGTGACGACCTCTATTTGTCTAGTCTTTTACTTCCAGTTAAGTAAAAGTCTTAAATCTAAAAGATGGACATAAACGAAAGTCCCAGTACCACGGTGGTTTCTTTCAGTAAGTGAGGAATTTTTGTCACGACGGTTTTTCTGTTGTAACTCTAGACCCCTTCAGTATTGCATACATGTTCTGTCAGGTATGATGTCATCGTCCTGAGCAAGTTGACCTGGTCACTGTCTTTTTACCGTGGTATTCTGACGTTCCACACAAATTATTTTTGTGGCCCGGATAACGAAATTTTCCACTCGTATACACACATTTTCAGTTCTAGAAATAACTCTGTTGATTGTAGGGTATAAAAGGAAAGTTTGTTCATTTCCTTTATACGTAGACCTTATAAGAGATAGACGAAGAACCTCTCCTTCGAGTCCGAGGTTCATAAAAGTTATTTTGGACCCTTGGACCGTTGTTCCTTTTGTTGAGTTCCGTGGATGGAACCCGAGGAGCTAGACGTCCCACTAGTGTTTAAGCTAAAAACCACCGTCGCGGAGGGAATACGGCAGGTTCATAGAGAAATACAAGCAGTCCCGTAACTGTAGAAGTTCAAAATGAAGAGGAACCAATCCTTTGTATCTTTTGTCGTAAAGGTAGAGGTCGTCGACTTCGACTTCCGTAAGGAAGTAACTTCGGCTGTACGACTGAGCTTTAGTTGGACGGTCCTTTTGGCCTTTCCGGGTCCCTGTGACTCCAACAGTTGCAGCCGCCATAGGTCCCTTTAAAGGGCGTCAAGGGAAAGGCACCATCGGCGAGACGTCCTCGCCATAATGCGTGGCTCTCGATACACGTGTTTCGTCCTGTGAATGTGAGAAGGCGAAATAAAGGACTGGGGGTTTAGATCGTATGCGTATAGGGTTCTCCGCAGCAATTTTAAGTCTAAAAGAGGGGGAGGGTGGGGGGGCCAAGGCTAGACCCAGGTCCATTAGACCTAAAAGTTGTTCACAAGCCTCAATAGGGCAACGTCTACCGACCGTTCGTGGTGGACGCCTGTGACGTTCGAACTTAAGACCCTTGCCGCTCCCCGGGTCGAAGGTTTAGGGTGGGTCCACGCCCCGAACCCGCCGCCACAGGCATCGCTGGTCTCTCCGGGCGTCATAGCAGCTCCGTTCCTAATCCTAGGGGCCCGAGGCCCCCAGAAGACCCGGGGCGGCGCGAGGTGCGGTCGACGTCGGGGGCGCCGGAGACACGGTGCGTCGGGATGGGTCACCCGAAAAGCGGAGTGGGGCCTGGTCCTGCCGTTTACTCAGGGCTACTAAACCTAGGTGGACCGAAGACGGGAGTTCCCAAGACCGAATTACTCTCCCCAGAAGGGCCATTTATTTTACCGCAAAATACGCTCGACCGTCCCTCCCCTCCTCGCCGAGCTCTTTCGAAGGGTCTTCTTTTGCAAACCCTCTACTTGGAGCGCTCATCTCTTCCCCCTACGCCCCTCGGCTCACCGCGAGTGACCCCGACCCTAGTGGAACAATCTCCGGGGCAAAGCCCCGACCGTGGGGGAGGGGTGAGTCCTGGTGAGCCTTGGGGCCGAAGGGTCCTTGCACCCGGACGGTGGGAGACTCTGGGCTTAAACCTCAGTCCCCGACGCAAAAAAAAACGGCCAGCGTCGCGAGACTCCCGGGCGCTGGGAGTCGGGGTTGGGGGCCCGGTGGCGCCCCCGGAGTGGGAAGGCCCAGTAAGTTTCCCTTTGTCGGGGTTTGGGAGACAGTTGGAGCGTTGCGCCTAGGCGTCGAGGCGTCCGCGCTCGGCGAGCACTGCCCGTGCCTCCGCCCCGCCCCGGGCTCCGGCGGGGGGCACGACTAACCGACTCCCCGCCCCGTTGCTCGGCCTTCGGTGCGTCTCGGTGCAGAAGCCTAAGAGTCGCGGCGTCAGCCAAGGGCCGCGACGGCGCTCCTTCCACCAGGCACGCCACCCCCACTCCCCTCACAGAACCGCCTCCACTCGCCTCGGGGCTCCGAACCGCCGCTCTTGCCCTGCAACGCCACCCGCCCGCAAGCCGGTGGGCTCTCCGATCACCCGTAGACCGCCTGACTCGACGCCCGGCGCTCCCTGTGCGGATGAGCAGGGGCCCGACCCCTCGCCCGACCTCCGAGCCCGGGCTCCCAGCTCGATCCCCTTCCCCAGAGCAGGTAGTGGAGTCACGCCCGGAGTTCCGACCCACGGTCCTTTGCACCCGTCTAAGCCCCCGCTCCTCAATCCCCTTGATTGGTCCACGACTTCCAACTTATCTCCTTTCCCCTAGCAAGATCCGAAAAAACTCACCAGCGTCAAACCTGAACTGCTATGAAAGTTATTTTTGGAAACGTATGAGTAGTTTTCATCAAAATCCTGTATTTTGCGAACTTTACTACCTTCGTAAAATAGAACTGAAAAAATAAAATTTTTTCTGAAAACCTGCTTTGTCCAAATGCGGGAATACTTATTAATACCATATAACGGTTGACCAGTCAAAAATTACTTTACAGAAGTACGAACTTTTTATCTAAACAGGTGAGATCCAGTTTGATTTAATCGAAGGATTTACGGTCAAAAAAGGTCGACTTGTTTTTGTAAATTGACAACAAGTAACTTCATTACTTCCTGTTATTTCTTTTGTTCCTTCAGATCACCCGATGTCCGACTGGAAACTGAAATTTCCATTTTCCTTCTACAACGAACAAACTCTCGAATTAAATCTTCCCGCAGTCCTAGGAGTACTTTTATGTTGTTAGGTGGGGTACCACATACACCTCTAGACCCATCAGAACCTCTCCTCCAAAAAGGGGAAACGAAAAGGAAACCCTTAGTCAGAGACATCGGACCCTCCTTATCGTCTTGAAGTGTCTAAAGGGTCTACCAAACGTACACGTCGAATCCAGGTGAACTCTTACACTGAAGTCCGGAGTCAGGTAGTCGTCATTCGATCTGGGTCTTAAGTCAAAAGGGCAAATATTTTACTCTACTAAGGACTAGTACATCCTAAAACACTGAGCATTCACCAGTGTACACACCTAAATAAAGATCCACGAGAACAAGACAAGGTGACTAGAAAAAATATGGTTCCGGTACGACAAAACTAATGACATCGAACATCACATGAAACTTTAGTCCTCACACCACGGAGGTAAACAAGAAGGGTTCTCACGACACTAATAAGTCGTAGAAAACAACACGACACCTTAGAAGTCAAATCAACCCTCACCTGACAAATTTTCAAACGGAACACAGGTCCTTAACAACCCCTGTTGGACTAAAGACAGGACGTCACCTGTTTTGTCCATTACGATTGGGTACCTACATAAGATGACAAGAAGGGAGAGTTTGCATCCGAAGAAACCCCTTCCAGTCTTACTCCGTCTACATAATCAAACCCTACTGTCCAAAACTTCGTTTACCAGGTACCTTCTAAAGAATAATATGGACTTTTTTAAGGAAATAAAACGTCTGTACCTAAATCTACGGCAATGTTTCGTCAGTCACAATGTACGGTTCGGACTGCCCGAGTAAGAAGTTATACCCTGACGACCTAAAGCTTGCTTTCGTCTTGTAGAACTAGTACAGTACAAAGCTTACCCTAATAATCGACAGGACTCCAGTTTCGTCTGTTTTAGACGGTATCCTCAGTACCATTGTCGCAGCGTGTTAGGACTCCATTACGTAAATCACGAGGTCATTCTGTCCGAAAACAAAGGTTCTGGTTTGAAATCAAAGACTCGTGAAACTGGGGTTAAGTTCAAGATTAAGATCATGAAACGAAAAAGGAACAAGATACGGAAACCAAAACTTGTTCGTGAAAAGAATTGTTCACCAGTAAAGTGAGTGTTGAGAAATTGTCAACACCTCTCTCACTTTACTCTGTCAGTAAAAAACCTCACACAGGTATAACTCTTTATTGTGTTACAGGAATATTGAATCAACATAACTCTGTCGTAGTCATTATTTTTCACAACGGAGACAATTACACCGTCTCTAACTTCTCTAACCTCCGTTCGACCCCCTCCCCTCTCCTGTTTAAAAACTTTTCTGAATCGTGTGAAACTTTTAAAAGTCTGTCGAAAAGATATCGATCCCTTATCAGAGAACAAGACTCACTTGTCGACCTGTACACTGAACTCCCTAGGTCTCCACTTGTAACCTGTCCTATAACTAGTCCGGACTACTCAGATCCCAAATACTGTTAGTTCAAAAAATTTCATAAGGAGACTGTGTTGAATTAATAGAATAAGACATGACCGGATATTGAGTGATTTTGTAACAAATTTATTATACGAAGACAAGTCAACGATCTTGTGTTCTGAAAACGGAAACATCGATTTAGTCGTCCAATCACTCCCTAACATTGGAGAAGGAGAGTGTGGGCGGGGGTGGCTTTTTGTTCTCCTACAACGAATAAGTCGAAGATTTACACCTAACAATATTTACACAATTCACAATTTACAGATTTAGTGGTGCGAACGAGTTACTACACATCCGTCTTGGGGTGTAAATAACAATTAAGGTGTTCGTGCAGAATTCTGTTAAAACTCGAGAAGGGAAGGTCACACAAGAAAACTCACGTCGGCGTCCCTCCTCCCAGAGGTCCCTGGGACCAAGACGACGCCAACACGGAGTAGTCAATTAACTACCACCTACGTGCCCACTGTCGGAAAATTTTCCGATCCCCCCGAGTCGTCGACAACCCACATTCTCAGTCTATCTGAACTACAAAATTATAGTCGTGACTGCGAAGGATCGACATACTTGTGTTCGTCTAATGAACGAGACTTAGAGCCAAAAGAGTCTCTAACCTCATTGGCATCCTCCTAATCAATCTAACTACTGTGCACGTCACTCCTGAATGACTCCACTACGTACATGTCTCGGACCAGGTCGTGGACCGGAAGTCAGCACCAGTGGCCCCTTTGACGGATCGGCAGTGACGGAAAACAAACCCCTCTTTGTCGAACCCAAAGGAAGGAGTACTGACACGTGTAATGAAAAATAAAAATAAAAAAAAATCCTTCTGTTACCACACTTTAACCACCTAGGAAACCCACTTTACAACCGTCGTAGGACCCTCCTCGTACGATGGACGAACCGTTTGCGATTCCTTCTTGTAAACGGGTCTCACAACCACCTGTAGTCGCTCTTCCGTCGGCACCTAGACGTGGTTCTACGGAAGCACCACTAACCATCTCTATGGTCCACGGGTAGTCTCGGTCCCACTTTCGACTAAAAACTTACGGCGTATTCACCAACATAGTCAAAATCGTGAGCTCTGTTTACCTTTCTCAGTCCACCTTACCTTGGTGGGACTCTCCAAGGAGGACCAGAAAAGTCATCCTGCATCCTCAATTCAGTGACGAGATCGAACCCGAACCACAGGCTCGGGGTTGAGAGTTCGAATGACATACTCAACTCGTTCAGCGCATTGGAAAACCTCGCGTGGAAACGAGCGGACGTCACAACTACCACTCGGATGTAGTGCGTCCGGAAGGACTTCTAATGTATTCTATCACATCTGCTGTGTGGACAAAGGACCGCGTTCTGTCCGTGAAGGGTTTACAGAGGGTAGGGAAACAAAGACATCCAAACGTGGAAAGGCGATGTCTCATTCTTGTACACTAATAACGAATGGACACAAACCTCTGATACTGGACACAACGACCGAGCGTGTAAAAGGAGACGATCTCGATCAACCTTTCGCAATTGGTAGATGTATGTACAAACAGTGTAAATCGTCGAGAACCGAAGAAAGTGTCTCTTCACAGTGACATTTTACAATCCAATTTTCACATGAAACTTTGTCTTCGTAAGAGAAATCGTATTCTAGACCGAGATCGGTCTCTAAACAAGATTTCATCTAAAGATAAGTCAGCGATTTACGGAATGGTAAAATGGGAATGGGTACTTCACACAATGGGAATTACACAATGGTGACTAACACCTAAACATCCATTACTTATCGGTTCACCAAATATAAGACTTCGTCTATGGTAGAGTGTCATTTAGGTAGGTGTACATAAAAGGAGAGTGGACAATTGATCAAATTTACTATGTCTTTTAGAACAAAATATTTCGTCCATACATATAACTAGAAATAAAAATCTATCTTTTTATTAAATAAGACTGAAAAATTTTACTTTTGATCTAAGAGATGGGATCCACCAAATTGTGGATCGGAACCGAATGTGCACGAGACACACATAAATGGTAATGACAAAAGTTCGTCATTTACACAACAATGGTAGTTTGAACTTTTTCACAAACTCACATCCTCATTAATCACAATGTCAATATAATCACAATTTCAAATATAGATAAAGGATTTAAGTAAATTTTCCGTTTTGAGAAAGGTTCTTTATATAACTCTTTTCGGTGACCTTTTACGAATGTGAAATGGGCATAAAAAGTCTCAAAAACCCTATACGTCCAAAGTAAATCAAACTTATGTCACCTGAATAATAAGACTTTAAACATTGTATCTTACAGACGTAAACGAAAGTCTTGAACGTCGAGTCAACCAGAACCTATTCTACATTATAAAAGAAGGAAAAGAAAGAATCCGGGTCGTCACTCTTTGACAGTGTCAGACATTATCTGCCACACTGTCAAAATCCTCCAGTTAAGGTACCATACATCAACAAGACTGAACATTTAATCAGAATTTTTTTTTTTTTGGAGTTTCACTTACGTATTAAATTAAATCTTTTCAAACTTTTATTCACTTGAACATCGTAAAATTTATGAATTTATGATGATCGTAAAATTCAATTTTTTAAATTTTTTTAAAAGACCTGTACGTACAATATAAAGTCGACATCCTCTAATAGATATCCGTCACGACTAGAATTGAAGGAAATAATTCTGACTTGTATAACCATATTTTTGAGAACTTCAATGAACTATATGAGTAAGACCCCTCAAGAAAGATAGTCCGTCCATTAGAGATTATCGACTAGTGTACACCTCCGTCACACTGTCCATTACTACCTTTTATGGAAACTGACTGAACACTAGTACTAAAAATTCAAAACTACCTACTAGAAAGGGCAAAATGGTTCACTTCTCAATTCACGTCGCTTTGTCCGACCTTAGGAGAAGAGTGTGACCAATACGTAGAACACTTACGTCACTGAGGTGACACGAACCTCCACTTAAAAGGATCACAGTCTAAAGAGAGTAAATTTTCGTAGAAGAGAACTAGGAGAGTTGGAGGCACACAGGGAGTCAAGGGTAAATTATTGGACCGGAGAAGGTCTGAACGGATCAAACGAGAGATAAACGAGAAGACTAATATTCTTCGGACGACCGCCACTTATGGACAGGAACGGGGAAGTCCCTTTACAGACACGGTTGTGAGTAGACGATCTTTCGTCCTTAAGTGGACCCCGGACCCGGAGGGGTCCCTGACAAATTCGACGGTCTGGGATACCTGGAGACCCATGTCACGTGGTACAATGGACGTGTTCGCGAACAGATCTCTCACCTCAACATCGAAAACAGTCTATGAGTTTCCCTAAACACTAGACTCTTATTGAGAGTCTTGACTATAAACTTTAAAGAATAAAGTCAACTAGAGAACCGTCGATAGGTGTCTCACTAGAGAGGGAGAAAAAGGGGATGAAGAAGTCGGTGACAAGGTATGACAGGACAGACGTCCTAGGAAAAGACAGAGGATTATACCCGAAAGGAGTGAAGGACGAAAGTAAGACGGAGTAAAGACTTACTCGTAGGAACAACGGTATCGAGGTCGACGTTTATGAGAAAATAAGTAAGTGAATAATCAAGTAGCCTGTCAAAACTGATGGACGATACATCTTGGGAGGTCCTCACACAAAGTATCGTATCGAGTCGGACATCCTTCTTCGGACAGAACCTAGTACTGTACACAGATCACACGAACACACTTATTGACTTTGTCTTAAAAGTCTCTTGTCGCGAATGGTAGGAGGCACTGAACGCAAGTAGACAAAGTAATTTTTTACCTCTTTACGACTGACCCAGAGTGATTCATCTAAGGGACTGGACAACCGTCCCAAAAAAAAAAAAAAAAAANGACAACCGTCCAAAAAAAAAAAAAAAAAAAGTTATTAATTTTTAAAAAAAAATTTAAAAGCCGACGTGACCCAGAAGCAACGACGTACGCCCGAAAGAGATCAACGTCGTTCACCCCCGACGCGAGACCAACGTTACTCGTCCGAAGAGTAACACCGCGGAAGAAAACAACGGTCCCTATCCGAGTTCCGTGAGTCCGAAGTCACCAGCGCCGAGAACCCGAGTCAACGGGGCACCGTACACCTTAGGAGGAACTGGTAGGGGACGTAACCGTCCACCCGACGGTTGGTGTGTGGTGGTCCCTACAGGTCGTCCACCAAAACTTTCGTGACCAAACTCAGTACAAAGGGGTATCCACCGACGGGTGAGGGGGTCCAAGTGGGACGGGGTTTAGCACAAGAAAGACGGTAGGCGTCTTACCAACTGGAAAGGTCGAGACAGGAAGATTGAGATCTTGGTAGTGACAAGATCACAAACTTGGATCTTTTTAAACTCTCACTAAATTTTTGTTTGATTGTAGAAAACGAGTAACGACAGAAGGTGAATCACATAAAGTCCTTTGTTTCCACCAACTACACCGAAGTCGAGTCCCTCTGACCCTCTTCGATGATCTTTTATCCCAATCCCTCCACTCGTCCCCGGCCCAGTAAGATTCGGAATGTTCAGTGCCCGTCTTAACCCCAAAATGAAAGTCATACCGCCCTCAGGTGACTTCCTCAAATACGGTCGCTTACCGTAGTGTAAAAGTGAAATTCGGTCAGGGAGACCGACACCAAACCTCTCTCCTCCCTCAACCAGAGCCTTTCCTTCTCTTTGGTCGATCCTCTGATCCATCATCTAAGTACGTTCTGAACGATCACTCTTTTTGCCCTTTGCCACTTTAATCATTACTGTAATTTCCTAAAAACACTAAGTACCACTCCAATCTCCACACTTCTTACCGACGATCCAAAGACCCAACTAGACAACTTACCTACCACTACAAAAATAACTCAGTGACAGTAAAGCATTTACAAATAAAACACTAAAACTATGACCAGTGTTTTAGGCGAACAGAGTCGGAAGTCACACACAGAGACCTGACAACAAACAGAGAAGAATACGTGACGGTGACTCGACCAGACTCGAAGATGGGTGAAATAAAAAAAAATTTCGAGAAGGTGGAAGAGGGTAGATTAGGAATATGGTCTCGGTTTATAGACAATGTGTCGACGTCACGAGTTCTTGGATTTCACTGGCAAACGGAAGGCAGGTCTGAGAACACGAACCGAAACTTCTGGTGACTGTTTAAAACAGTGTCACATAAATAACCTAGGACCAGGTGAAAGTGACAAAGAGAACGAAGAATGAGTATCAGGGAAAGAACACACAAATCGATAAACAAAAGACCCTCTTAATAGACACCCTGTAAAAACTCCAAATGCTACTTCTACATAACGGGACCGCCCCAAATCACAAACGTAGACGAACCCCATGACGGGCCGACCACCCACTATTCCAAGAAACTACTGTCGTAAGAAGACCTAGGGACACCAATACACGGAGACCCGACCCTCAGGGACCTCCGGACATGAACACCACTGTCGAGCAGTCCATACCTGAAAGGGGAGACGAGACAAACCGCGGTTCAGTCGAAAGACCCCCCATCCGGGACCCCCGAATGAGGACTGAGTCAGAACGGGACTTCGTAACAACAAATCAACGGTTCAACACAGGTTGAGAAAACGTTGGGGTGTCTGACATCCGGCGGTCCGAGGAGACAGGAAACCCAGAGGTCCGTTCTTATGACCTCACCCGACGGTAAAGGAGGAGGTCGCCTAGAAGGGCTGGGTCCCTAGTTTGGAAGGAGAGTACGTAACGTCCATCTAAGAAATGATGACTCGGTGGACCCTTCGAGACGTGACTTATCAGGAAGAAAATTTTTTAAATTAAAAATAAAATAAAGTCAAGTCAGCACAGGTTGAGAAATGCTGGGACACCTGACGTCGTACCGTCCGAAGGGACAACTCGTTGAGGACCTCGAATGAGTTTGAGTACAGGTAACTCAGCCACTACGGTAGGTTGGTAGAGTGGGAGACAGCAGGGGAAGAGGAGGACGGGAGTTAGAAAGGGTCGTAGTCCCAGAAAAGTCTACCCAACCAAGACGTGTAGTCCACCTGTTTCATAACCTCAAAGTCGAAGTCGTAGTCAGGAAGGTCACTTAATTTATAAGTAAGTTTGGACTTCCAACTTAACTGACCAAACTTGAGGAACTTCAGGTTCCCTGAGAGTTCTCAGAAAAAGGTTGTGGTGTCAACTTTTCGTAGTTAAGAAGCCACGAGTCGAAAGGAATATCAGGTTGGGAGTGTAGGTAAAATATATCCTCATATTAACTAAATGTTGTAAGTCAAAGTCTACGTGTCTTTCACTAAGTCAATATGTACACAGGTAAGAAAACGTCTAAGAAAAGGGTACATCCAATAATATCTTATAACTTATCTCAGGGGACACGACATGTCCTCCAGGAACAACTAATAGATAAAANCGGTGGACCCTTCGAGACGTGACTTATCAGGAAGAAAATTTTTTAAATTAAAAATAAAATAAAGTCAAGTCAGCACAGGCTGAGAAATGCTGGGGTACCTGACGTCGTACCGTCCGAAGGGACAACTCGTTGAGGACCTCGAATGAGTTTGAGTACAGGTAACTCAGCCACTACGGTAGGTTGGTAGAGCGAGAGACAGCAGGGGAAGAGGAGGACAGGAGTTAGAAAGGGTCGTAGTCCCAGAAAAGTCTACCCAACCAAGACGCGTAGTCCACCTGTTTCATAACCTCAAAGTCGAAGTCGTAGTCAGGAAGGTCACTTAATTTATAAGTAAGTTTGGACTTCCAACTTAACTGACCAAACTTGAGGAACTTCAGGTTCCCTGAGAGTTCTCAGAAAAAGGTTGTGGTGTCAACTTTTCGTAGTTAAGAAGCCACGAGTCGAAAGGAATATCAGGTTGGGAGTGTAGGTAAAATATATCCTCATATTAACTAAATGTTGTAAGTCAAAGTCTACGTGTCTTTCACTAAGTCAATATGTACACAGGTAAGAAAACGTCTAAGAAAAGGGTACATCCAATAATATCTTATAACTTATCTCAGGGGACACGACATGTCCTCCAGGAACAACTAATAGATAAAACATATATCATCACACATATACAATTAGGGTTGGAAAATTAAATAGGGAGGGGAGGTACAAAGGGGAACCCGTGTTATTCTAACAAAAACTTCAGACTCTCAGACAAAGACAAAACATTTATTCAAGTAAACATAGGAAACAAATTTTAATCTAAGGTGTACACTCACTACAGCATACTACGAACAGAAACGAATGAAGAGGACCAGACTAGTAGAGATCCAGGTAGGTACAACGACATTTACCGTGGTAAGTCGGAAGAGAGACCGACTCATTATTGGGTCACATTGTACATGACGCAGAAGAAATCCGCTAGGACACAGTCACCTGTAGATCAAACGAAGCACAGAACCGACAACATTTATAACATTTATCACGACGTCACTTGGAACCCCACACACTACACTTAAGACCAAACTTCTTATCCGGAAACCCCGAAGTCCGTGAAGACGACTCAACGTGCAGAATCTAGTCGTACCTGGAAGATGTGTCTCTTGGTAACGAGTTGAGGATCAAATCTCCTCACGGGAGTCTCGTTTTGACCGAAACAAATAGAACGTAGGACCTTAAGAGAGAATGAATTGAGACCGGATTAACCATGACGTCAAGAAAAACTTTTCCCTATTTTCAGAAAATAGAAAGTCAAAACCAACAAAAATTTTCCTCCCAAGTAGACTTAATGTACCAAATATTACAATACTTTTATCTTGGGTCAATAATGAAAACATGCAACGGCGGCTAGATATGGTCTACTGACCAAATCGACAGTAATCATCAAACATAAAGAAAATGTTGACTCATACACAGGTCACACACGGAGAAGGTGGTGGTTTGTCAAGTAAGACTGAGGTAGGTGGACCGTCGGTGTAGGGTCCGCACGTCCCGAGTCACGGAGTTTGGAACGGGGAGGGGCGGAAGTCTACGGGAGTGGACCCGAGGACTGGTGGGAGAGGAACCCGGCCCCTTCGTAAACTGAAGGATCGTGTGGTCAAATAATATGCCTCACATCGGGTCCTTGCCGGTCTACCACCTCTAAGTACACCCCTCCCCGCACCCCGTAGTCACGCGGGACCCGGGGGGTCAGGGGCGACCGAGGGGCAGGACCTTGGGGTAGGAAATCCCGAAAATACCTCCGGAGGAATGTATCCGTACCGACGAATCTAGAAACCACTTGATTCAACTTGAAACAAGATTCCACTTAAGTCTTGAAACCAACTTGAGTCAGAGGACAGGGAGGAAAGAGGGAAGGGACCTCAAACCCTCCTGCAACCTCCCCCCGTCCGTCCAGATATTTAAAATCGAGAGATTAGGACACCAACCAAGGGTCCGTTGGTCGGTGGGGATTCCAAAGATTCCCGGAAGACTTTCAATGGAGTAATTGTATTGTTTTCTACGGAAAGACACCTCCGAGACGGTCTTTACCTCTGTCTAGTTTACTTACTAAGAACCATATTTAGTGTCATAGTGTCGTACTGGACATCAAAATTACTGAAGTCACCTACAAATACGTATAAAGACCCACCAAATTTTGTCGCAAAGAACATAAAAGACTCTACAGAAAAAAATTTCTACTAAATACTGGGACTTTAACTGTGTCGTACTCAGAAGTTGAAACAATTCTTGACACACTTCACTGAAACACAGAGACACTGTCTAATACCGAACGACTGCTGCGGGGTCGACGTGATGTACCAGAAGACAGCTTTGTCGTTTCCGGTCATACCTTTCCGTTGGCATCTCCCAATGATGGTCTTTGACAGGAGTCGGAAACACCTTGAATGGTTTGTCCAGTCTTAGAGAGGTTACACCAAGCTCAAACTCGTCAACGAATTTTCTTGTAGTGACTTGTCAAATAAATTTATAAACAGTGAAAAAAAAGGTTTTTAAACCGGACAGAGGAAAAAGAAAGGTCCCGAGACGTTCCAGACCGGGAACGTCGGTCGATTGAGACACAACCGTAAATGAACCGTTCCGTGTATCATACAAGAACAATGGCTGGTCCCAAGAACCGGAGGAATTAGTCATTTTTATCCATTCTCCGGTCTGTTTAAGTCCGTCCCGAAACAACCCCGGGGACGACGTCCTCTTCCCTCGTTTTGGGTGTCCAAGCGAACGAACGACTCCCCTCCGGTTCCACCAAGGAATATAACCTCCCTTCTCCGCACAGGTCCGAAGACCGATCTCCTCCCGAATCCACCAAACAGGTGGGGAATCGACCACAACGCACGTCCCCCGTACGTGTCACGGGTCGAAAACGAGGGTCGAGAGTATCGTTAACCCAAAGAAACCCACCAAAAAGCATAGAACAACGGGTATTAAACGGGGTTGACGAACGTACGTCAATAAAAGTCAGGGAGAAGAGAAACATAAAACAACGACCGCCTCTGAAACAGGTCCACGCTCGTGACGTCGTTTCCCAGAGTTCACGGTCGGACAGAGTAAAACTCCAGTGACGCCCTCTCCGCACTACTTGAACGTCAAAGGTATTCACAAGTGCGTCTACTTAAACGAGAATCTCAATAACATCCACGACAACCGCAGTATGACCTTCGTAGATGACAATTCTTTTAGACAGAAGTTCCACATAATCGAAGGATTCGGACTTGTCTCTAAACTCCCCATATTAAGTGAACTAGTCGGTTATAACTCGTATACAACAACAATCCTTAACAAACTGGTTTTGGTTCAGGAACGAGAGTATCTTGAATGTAAAACCCCACTCCCTCCCATCCTCTCCTCTGACGGTCCTTTTGGTGAACAGGCCACCACATTATGTGACACTTCTCTTACTGCCTATAATAACGAGGAGTAAGTAGACGTATGAGTACGGGTGTAAACTTACCAACGATACCTTATGTCTGATTATTCCCTGGAACGATTTAATATTAGTTCGAAGTAAAGACATTACATAAACCAGACATTTTGAAAAGGTTATAGACACTGGTTTTTTACCACAAGATCTTTAGAATGAAACCACAAACTGTCAAAAGTATACTTGTACACATGGGAAAACAAAGGACCGAATTTTATCTGTTCACTTGACTTTATTACCGCCGACAAATGCACGTGTATGGACACGAAATACGGAGTGAAACCATAGGACTTCAACGAGAAGTCAAAGAAACGGAAAAGTCCGGAAGACGTCGCCTCTACTGGTGTCTTGTGAGTCCCAACTGACACGCTTGCCGTATCCGCGGGACTTCGACCGTCTCTACTCTGTGATGAAGAGGGTCCCCGACAGGCAAGTCGACAAGTTGCTACCCTGGTTTCCCTTTGAGTTGGTAAATACACCCCGGCTGAAACACTTTTCAGTAGTCTTTGGAGGCGTCCCATACGCTTTTTACACAAAAATCACGAGACAGACTTTGGTCAGTGAGTTTGTCTCCACCGTTTCTCTCTCAGTACGTCGACAGGACCGGGGCGACGACAATCTGTAGACCCGGGACAGGCGAACGGCAACGGTGCGTTACTGTACGTCTTGTGCCGACGAGAGCCGGGACTCTCAGAACACTGAGAAGTGTCCCCCGTCCTTTCGGTCACCTTTTTCGTCTTAGTCCTGCACCCTAAAACCTCGTCACTAAGAATTCGAAATCGTCTGTATTCTTAGTGGACCTTCCGACCACTCGTACATCTAAAGGACCCGAGATGGGGTCCCCCAGACTAAGACATCCAGAACCCACCTAAACAGGTAAACGACGACAGGTAGAGAACACCATTTCCTTGTCATTACAATAGATTTTAAACTACACTGCCAACGAGTCCAAAGTCATTCGATACGTTTAATGTGTTCTGTAATTAGAGTGACCAACATTAAAAAAACGAGACTTTATCACAAAGAACAATGACTATATTTGTTTACTTTTTAGTGAAAAAAGTCCTAAATTCATGTATGACATAGACGACGACTAATAAATTCCTACATCATACATCATGTTCCCTTTAACTTAAGTTAAATTATGGATATCGAAAGTTTCGTGATACACCGTTAGACACAACGGTTTGGTGACCGAACATCTTCCCTTAAAATAAAATCATAGTATATCCCAAAGTCGAATCTATCTAAAACTCACGAGAAAAAAGCGAATTGACACTTTCTTGAATGACACATTTTTATGATCATTTGGACAATTGATAAGTTTCCAATTCTATGACCAAAATAAACCTTCCCACAAAAAGAAATACAAAATAAAGGTAAATTTACTTAAGAGAAGGGAACTAAAACTTATCAATAGAGACAAGTACAAGTTTTTGTTATATACAAATACATCTCGAAGTCTGTCCTCCTTACTAGTCCTAAAAGGAGTAACTGTTTTATGAGGTCAATGAATATAAACTAATATGGGAGACGAACCAGTGCATTCTTATCTTTACCAAGAAATAGACGTCCATGTTTCTGTCAAAAAGGAAAATTGACCCGAGGTCAAGTGTTTAACCCTCTTTGAAACAAGTCGACTTTAATCTAAAAAAATTGAGAATTCCTGTCCGAGTGAGAAATGGATCGTGTACAAATTGTAACGACTTCAGGACCTTTCTATTAAAGTTTGTGGAAAACTTTACAGTATCACCTGTACGAAGACATATTTGTGTCTCCCAGTGAAGATTAGTTATGAATTACCCTTTTTTTTTAAAGGGAGACATTGATCACACTCTCTTTTTGGATTTTGAAAGATGTAATTTAAAATAGGGGGAAAGAATCTGGCTTTACACAAAACTAAATAAGAGCCACGATCCTTAACTTTACTCCCGGTTACTTTCTACGACAAGGAAGCTACCTCTACGTCTGTCCTAGCAAATGATGATGGTACTACGTCTACCAGTCAAAGTAGAGTATCTGCCTCTGTTCTATCGGTGGGAGTAATCGTCAAAGGAGTTTCTCGAGGACAACCTCCATACCACGACCCCGACTGGTGGGAAAGTGTGTTCTGAGTGACCCCTTTAACAAGCCATAGTCCGTCAACGAACTTGCAGAGTCTCCGTACTAAACACCCCTCAAGGAGTGTAGACACCGGTCTTTTATGTTTTTTTATGCCAGTAAGGCCAGTAAAGTTGCAATCGCGAGACCAAAACCTTGGGTTTCCCTCATCAGAAAAGAGAAAATATGACCGTCTCTCGAAGTACTAAACCTCGAAATGTTTCAAGACCAAAGAAGTATCGACGGAAAAAAGAAAAAACCGGATTAACACCCCGTACACCATAGAATCAAGGGGTTGGTCGCTAACTTGGGTATGGGAGACGTCACCTTAGTACCAGAATTGGTGATCTGGTGGTCCCTTCAACCATTGACTGTGAAATTACTCTCAAGGTACTTGTAGTAAGGGGTCTCGGAACTCAAATATATCTTTCAGAGGAGACTCCCTAAATAAATGATACTAATACTATTGGAAATCACTGCACTCCAAATAATACAATACGAGAAAGTCTTTAGAGTCTAATCGAAATTCATATTTTACATTACTATTAATAGTATTATACCTTTTCCATATGAAATTCTTAAGTCACACATAAAAATAATTTTTGACTTCTCTAGTTCTTTACTGTCCAAAGAGATTTTTCCTAAGAAATCGTTGACTCTCCAGGTAGTATCCCACTTATTTGAAACCAAGTAGGTCTGTTTCCTCATAATAAGTTGCCATTTTTTTTTTTTCGATAGTTCGGTACTTCTTTGTACCTCCTTTACACTTACGTATAAAGATTCACTTTATTCAGTTTGACTTTCCCGACACATATAGTGACACCCAGGTTGATATCCTATGACACGTTTTTTTTGTGGGTTTTGTGTTTTGGACACCACTGTAAATTTTCTAGTCATCAAAGTTCCACCACCCCTCTTCACTTACGACTTCCCATTTGTCTACCTCGTGTCTCCTGAAAAGTCCCGACTTTCGTGTAGGATATTTGTACCTCTGCACAAGAATATGTAAACAGGTTTGGACGTCTTATATGTCGTGATTCTTACCTAGGACTACATTAGACACCCCATTATATTTCCCTTAGACCACTAACTTTCCTCAAGGAACATCTTAACGAAAGTTATTATGAGTTTTTTCATGAATCCAAAAAAGGACCATATGTACACTTAAAAGACACTCAACAAATAACGTATTTTGAACTCACTACCGGCCTGACCGGCTATTAAAACAGTAGGAAATCTTGAGACAAATATCCAAACGAAAGCATCCCAGAAACGGAAACTACCGTCCATTAACAGGAACAAAAACAGATCTAACCTCTACCAAACTCAGAGCCACAACATGTTTGACGTATACGGTTACCTTCGAGTTGTGCCATGGACCTTCTTCAATACTTCCATAACTTGTGAAAGGTAAACAACCATGGAAGAAGTAGTAATGGAAAATAACACCCCATAAAGACACTCCTTTTATTACGGGAGTATTTTTACTTATCTAACTTTACGTACCTGGACTCGACAACAGATGGATTCCCATCTTTCACTTTCACAGTCAGCGAGTCAACACAGACTGAGACGTCGAAGTACCCGTTCATCGGGCGGTCCGAGGAGACAGGTATCCTAAGAGGTCCGTTCTTGTGACCTCACTCAACGGCAAGGGAAGACGTCCCCTAGAAGGGCTGGGTCCCTAACTTGGGTCCAGAGGATGTAACGTCCGTCTAAGAAATGACAGACTTGGTGGTCCCTTTGACGTGAATTTCCATTGATCTTTAGTTTGTTTCTTTTTTAATTTAACAGGGATTACGTCTTTTCCTTTCTCTGAAAGGAAGGAGGGAAAAGGACCTCACAAAGAAAATCGTTCGAATACAAAAGAGACAGGAAAACACTACAGTTAGAAAACTTTCCGTTTTATCCGGTCAAAATGTCAATTCCAAAAAGATATTCCCGCATCTCATGGAGAAATTTTGTATTTGTAGTTCCTTCCATCGTAGGGTTGTGAATCGGAGGGCTTTCAAACTGGTGGAATGGTGAATCTCGGCCCGTGGGTAGACGAACTGTCTCTCTACACTCTTTAACATAGTAAGGAAACCTCTTCCTGTCAATCGGTTCGGGTCACCGGTGTCGAAAGGCTGTCTAGGAGCACCGAGTCTACAATTTCTTAGACGGACGTTACGTCGTTTGGGTCCAAGCTAAAGGACCCTGTCCTTCTAGGGGACCTCTTCCTTCACCGTTGGGTAAGACCATAAGAACGGGTCTTTTAAGGTACCTGTCTCCTTGGATCACCCGACGTCAGATACCCTATAGTCTCAACCTGTGTCGACTCACTGATTATACGTGTGTGTGCGTACTGTTTTCCGTGACGTCTCAGAAGGACTCTTCGTCTGGACAAGCCATCTATCTGACGGTGCCCCAAAACATCCCCCTCTCTGACCCGAGTTGAGGACTATGTTGTTCCTTTTCACCTCTAAAATATCGGTTCCTTATCCTATACCCCCGTCCCTCGCCCAACCACTTACATTTTAACGGTCCTCCTTGGAGTCCCTCCCAAGACCGATTTGGTTACATTGTCCTGAAGACAACTGCCGTCCGGACCCACCAGTCTACCATGCCCCACCCCTGAAACCCGACTATACCTCCCATCCCCTAAGGTCGATTTCACTAACTCGCTTTCTAAGAAACATTTTGACCCAGGAACCTCTGTACCGACTCCTGTCCTGGACAAGTCCGAGTTTTCTCGGACTGAGAGTACACCAACTCCTCTCTAGAACCAGTTCTCAATAGAACTCCACACATTTTCCCACCCTAACGATAAGCAGAAACGCCAGAGAAAGGTCCCCGGGGGTCGGGAGTCCTAGATCGCGGCCCTAGACTCTACCTCGACGACACTACTGTCATCATCTTTCACGTGTTAGTTACACTACGTGAACTGAGTAGGGCTTTGGTAAAGGGTGGGGGTCCAGACACCCTTTTGACAGAAGGTTTTTTGACCGGGGACCATGGTTTTTCCGACCCCCGGCGACAGAAGTCTCCTAACGGACACTACACGTAGTGTCAGACCAAATAACCAATAAACCATTGTCTTGAAGAGAATCAGAAGACACCTCTACAAAACACCCAACCATCCTCTAAAACAAAGATTAGTAAAGGGGTCGTAGGTGGTCCACTGAGACGGAACATGTAGAGTAGACGAAATTCTTAGTCTCCGACGTCCTGGGTTTAACCCAGACGTCTTTCATTAAAAGAGAGGGACCGATCACACTATAAAAGGTTGCAGTCACAATATGGAACAGTCTAACGATGTAAAGTGATCAAAACCACCGGTAGGGTAAGAAAAATAAAAAAATTTAAATAAATAAAATTAACTTCCGATTAACGAAAATGTTATAACATAACCAAAACGGTACGTAGTTGTACTTAGGTGGTGCCCATATGGACACAAGGGGTAGGACTTGGGGCGAGGGTGGAGGGAGAGACATGGTAGGGAGACCCAGTAGGGTCACGTGGTCGGGGTTCGTAGGACATAGGACGTAGCTTGGACCTGACCGCTAGAAAAATTTCGTCCTTACCGTCTCAGTCCAAGGAAAACCTAGACCTATCCTCTTCACTTACTCAGGTCGTCCACCCGTGTCTGAACCTCCCACACCGGTCCGGTCGACGACAGTGGAAACCAGTCTCAGAAGTCCTCTTTGACTTTTAGACTTAAAACCACACTTAAAGGATGGAAACTTCAGAACCGTCGACTAAGTCGTAAATTTTCTTTATCACCAATCCGGTGTATTTTGTACAGACCTCCACTGATGGACCACGGGACTGAATTTATATACCAATGTCATTTATATACGGAATTTATAAACCAATGTCATTTGGGTGAGTTCCATGAGGTAGACCCCGCGTGAACGGACGGAAAGTATCTCTAAGAACCACAAACCCAATAAGACATAAAAGAATTAAACAGAGTTTTTACCGAAAATATCATTCTACGGGAAAACTCCTTTGACTTGTAACCATTGAGAAGAAGAGTTGTGTAAGAGAACATCTAATTTATAAAAGTCGGGATCGGTAAGGGTTCAGAGGATTTGGGTTAGTTTACGGTCCGGGCAGACTCGAACGAGAGAAAACGTCAAAGCGACGACAGAAAGGAATTGGTAAGAGACCGTCTAGGTAGGCTCTGAACGACGGGTGACAATCATGAGGTCAGTGACTAAAGAATGATCCTAATCGGTATCTTTGGTGGATTGGATTCGGTCTCGAATCGTTTGTCACCGGAGACCCGGTGTGACTGGGACGGTCGACAAAGATCAAAGTACCCTTATGTCGGTGCGAGAGCAAAAGTATACCAGAACACTGACGAAAGAGTGATGTCTCTGTCTTAGTTCGTCAACACTACCTCTGGTACACTGGATGTTTCGGACTTTATAATCAATCGAGAAATCTCATTTTCGACCTTCTGGGACCAAAATTCGGTAAGAGGTGTGACATCGATTTGTCGAAAGACTTTGCTAGTCTAGTCCAGTGAGGGGGTCGAACTTAGAAAGTAATATTCCCCGGGGAGTCGAGAGAGTGGGGCGAAATGAGAGCCGACACACGACGACACGTCAGTGAGGGGGTGTCCCTGTGAATCCGAAACATAAAATTAACGAATTAGAGTGACCTGATTCAAGGTCCTCAAAACAAGGGATCCTACCATCCACCACCACCAAGTCAACGATTCGGTCCAGGCTGAGAAACACTGGGGTACCTGACATCGAGTGGTTCGAAGGGACAGGAAGTGGTAGAGGGTCTCAAACGAATTTGAGTACAGGTAACTGCATCACTATGGTAGGTTGATAAAGTAGGAGACAGCGGGGGAAGAGGAAGACGGGAGTTAGAAAGGGTCGTAGTCCCAGAAAAGGTCACTTAGCCGAGAAGAGTAGTTCACCGGTTTCATAACCTGGAAGTCAAAGTCGTAGTCACGGAAGTCACTTATAAGTCTTAACTAAAGGAAATTCTAACTGACCAGACTAGAGGAACGACAGGTGCCCTGAGAGTTCTCAGAAGAGATCGTCGTGTCAAGCTTTCGTAGTCAAGAAACCACAAGTCGGAAGAAATACCAGGTCGAGAGTGTAGACATACATTGATGACCTTCTTGGCATCGAAACATGTGTCTGAAAAAGAGTCGTTTCACTACAGAGACGAAAACTTATACGACAGATCCAAAAAGTATCGAAAAGAAGGTTCCTCTCTTTTAAAGTACTGACGTCAGTGGTAGGTGTCACTAAAACCTCGGGTTCCTTTCTTTTAGACAGTCACAAAGGTAAAAAGGGGGTAGACAAACAGTACTTCACTACCTTAACGTACGGTACTAAAAAAAAAGTTTGAAAAATAAATTCCTATTAATGAAATGTCTTAGAACGACAAAAGACAGTTTGGAGTGGGACTTAGTCGGTATCCATATGTATATAGGAGAGGGAAAACTTGGAGGGAGGGTAGAGGGAGGGGTAGGGTGGGATGATCCAACTATGTCTCGGCGACAAACTCAAAGGACTCGGTGTGACGTTTAAGGGGAACCGATAGATGAAATGTATACCATTACATGTAAAGGTACAATGAGAAAGGTATACAGAGTGGGAGAGGAGGGGAGAGGGAAACACGTATTCAGACAAGAGATACAAAGAAGTAACGACGGGACATTCATTTAAGAAGTCCTGGTAAAAAGATCTAAGGCATACATACGTAATCTTATGTTATAAATAGAAAGAGAAAGACTAAATGAAGTGAGACATATTATCCAAGATCCAAGTAGGTGGAGTAATCTTCGCTGAGTTTCCACAAGGAAAAATACCGACTCATTATAAGGCAACACACATACATGGTGCTGAAGAAATAGGTAAGTAGGCAACTACCTGTAGATCCAACGAAGGTACGAGATTGATAACATTTGTCACGACGTTACTTGTTACCCTATGTACACAGGAAAAGTTAAAACCAAAGGAGTCACATATCCGTCTCCAAATATTGTTGTTTTTTTACACTGACTCCTTTTTTTCTTTCTCGAGTTTTCGAATTAATCTAAAGTAGCACGGTTATTTTACCCGTTGCTCCTCCCCCCTTCCTTTCTGTTTAGGTTTTCTTAGATGTCTTGTTCAGTTTCGTATTTCTTATCATTTACAAAAAGAACTCAGTGACGACAGTCTTAGGAAAGAAAACGACCCTCAGTGTCGGGTGGAGTGGAGGGATCCTACGGGAGGTTGTGACACGACTAGAGACCTGGAAGACACCCCCGTCGAGTCTGAGATTAGACCAGGACGAGGAGACACAAGAACGAAGGTTACAGACGTCGGTAGTCTTGATCACGAAAAAGAATACACCCTCGAGAGTTACAGGAAAATATATAAGGTACCTGGGTCTCAGACGGATCAACTAGCAAACCTAAATTAGTCGTCGAAGATGTCGACCACCCTTCCAAAATCCAGAAGAAGGAGTCGGTGTGACGGGGACCCAAAGTTGACACCAAAATAAAGGTGGAGACGTACAAACCCAGTAGGTGACCCCAAACGAGGACTCCGACGGGACCTCCTGAACCCAAACGGGGTACTCCCGGTCCACACCTCCGCCAAGTAAGTCGACGAACCCTGTGTCCCAAGACCGTCGTGGTCCATGAGTCCCCTCAACCGTCGATCCCGTCGTCCTTTATGTCACGAGATCCTCCCATACCGTTGGTCATAACGGGTGATGCGAGGTCATAACGGACCTCTTGGGGGGAGGGACTGTCTCTTCGAACCGTGTGGTGTCAGATGGCCCAGCGTCTCCCAACCTGTGCTGACTTCACTGGGACGCGGGTATCTGTGTCTTCTAAACAAAACGGACACCGTCGAGACAGGGTCACACTCAACCCACACTTCCACCGCGTCGACGAACCGACCGTCCCGGGGACCACCACGTTTTACACGTCCCTGCACCTGACGGAGGCGACACCCTCAATTACCGGGAGAGTCTCAGAAAAAAGTTCGGAGAACATCGACCACTAGTCCGCCGGAGTAACCGGTCAGAAAGAGACATCGAAGCGGGCAAGTCCGCGAATCTCCCGAGAGAACGGAACCCAGGAAGAGATAACAACCCGTCCAGTCCGTGTATCTCCCTCCGGGGGCACCGACCCCAGGATGAGACATCAAGTCACGTAATCCGTAAACTACCCGGTCGGAACTAACAAGTCGACGACTACGACCACACACCCCTCTCTCCGCGGAGCCACTACCGAGGTACGGGGTGCGTACTGAGTCGTCATAGCGGAGCGAAGGTACCGACGGACCGAAAGGAGGTGTCCGTAAAGGGCGGTGTCAGAGGAGGGACTGTAGGGGAGCTAGGTAGAGAGACGTCAGGTGTCGTCGTGAACGGGACTCTAACGAGGTGTCAGCGATTTGAGGTCGACGGTCGGTAACACGGAAGGTCCCCTGGACCCAGGGACAGAACCGATTCATACCGAAACCGTTCCTGACAGACTAAGAGTAAGGTAAATCCGACACTGTCTAGTCGACAAAGTGAAAGTCGGAATTTACAAAGAACAGACTGAGTCTGTCAACGGGGTGACACTCCTTGTCTAGGGACGAAGTCAACGGGGTGGGTGGCTCCCGTCCAGGTCAGAATGATTCTGAGGACAAAAAGGGGATGAAGGAAGCAGGATGACTCGAAACGCACCAAGATATATAAGAAAAGACGACCAGCCCAGGAGGACAGACGAGAGTCGACCGCAAGACGCACGTGAAGACACAGACTTCCACAAAGGGACTACATAGGCACCTCTCTCTCCATGAGATGTAGGTGGATGAGGAGGCGGTAGAACAAGAGAGGGTACTAGATAAACACTTACAACTCAACATTCGGTCGAAAAAGTGGGAGGAGAAAGTAGGAGTAGTTCTCCGAGAAATCAAACAGAAACCAAAGACGGTAATCTTACCATAGTAGACGCATAGACTCAAACAACTATGAAGACCGTCAGAACTAAGGTCGAACACTAAGAAAGCGGCTGTATGAGACGTATATTCAATATATTCGTCCCCCTGTTATATGTCGGAACTACATGAGGAAAGGATTAAATCTTGGTCAGACAACAAGAAATAGACCAAGTGAACAAAGAACTGGACGCACGTCCAAAGAGTCCTCCGTCCATTGTACCAAACCATAAGGGTAGAAAAATTCTTAAAAGACGTCAAATAACACTAGATGTGTCTTAAAAGGTTTAAACGACCATATAACTCACGTCGTGGAATTGTCATAGTAGAAAATCCTAAAATTTATCGAGTCGACCTTAAGGTATTGGTGGTGATCGAAACAAGGACATAAAGGATTGCGGGTGAACTGAAGTATGAGGTCCTACAGACCGAGTTCCACTCACTGGTGTGGTAGTTCCAACCAATTCATGTGTCACTTATAAACGACTAATTGACGACGAGAAAATATTTATACACAAAGTCCATGGACAGATGACATGGTTTTGACCACAATTTGTAAACGTGGTGTTTCGAGTTCTCAAACTGTAACCACAAATAAAACTTCGTTTACCCGTACCGTGTCATTCAAGAGTATTTATTACTGGACGGAAATCGAGCGTGAAAAAAAAAAAAATTTTCTACCTTAAGCCATTATAAGGTGAAATTACTTTACTAACCCTACCACTATCTTTACTATATCGACTATAAAAGGATACAAGACACTTTGGCACCGAGAGTGTAACATTACTAGAAAGAACCTTACACTTCTCTATTATGATTAAACAAGGATATTATATATATCAAAGAAACTTTTATACATCCAGAATTAAGGGGACGTTGATCCGTTAAATATGTTGTAAATTTTAAAAAGAAGTTTTCACACTCTTCCAACTCCTGATTGAATGTTCGTTGATCTTTACTCACATTTCATTAAAAGTTATCCGTAGATTTTAAAAAATACTGAGAATCGTCTCCCTCTTACTTTCAAACTCTATATTAAACGTATAGGACTATCGTAAAATTGTATTCAGACATCATATAAGTATTCCAAGTTTTCAAAAGAAATAATTTACAAAAAATTATAGATCGGAATATAGTATTTACCTAAACTCTACCAATTGTCTTTTACAATAGATCCAGTCTATTAAGAGTAATAAAGTTTTAATCGAACTTATCCGGTACTGATATTCTCCTTTTTATCATTCAATGATCTTTTACAGTAACTTTATATTGAAGTCACTAGAATACGTCCCAACCATTTACGAAAACTTGATCATTTATAAAATCAAAAGTGTTCGGACTTTCACTTCAACGAGTCAGCACAGGCTGAGAAACGCTGGCGTACCTGACATCGGATGGTCAGAGGAGTCAGCACCTCAAAAGGTCCGTTCTTGTGACCTCACCCAACTGTAAAGGAAGGGGTCCCCTAGAAGGGTTATCCCCACAAACAACGTAGACGAGTCTAGAGGATCACTTCTCATTTACTTACCCTCACCGGTACCAAGGTGTTTTCTTCACTGGTCACGTAGAACCAATGGTTGTCCGAAACATAAAGTAGTTCGCCGGCGTACATGACACGACGGGGAGAAGTCACGACCCGGAGACTTCCGTGATTTGGTACACCCGTTCGTCAAGTTTTGCCGTCCTCAGGAGTCCTCGTGCTGCGTATAGCACGTAACTCATAGGTGCCGTGGCAAACGGTATCACATTATACATACTGTTTGGAGAAAAGATGAAAAGAAATCGAATACAGGAATTTTTAATTCAGTTCTTTTGATATAATTACCGTTACTTAATATAAGAAGATTCATCTTACCTATGTCTAGTCCGAATTCCTTCGACCAACGGGTCTTGACCAAATCGACCGACTGTCGTTGTAGTATGTGGGTGGTATACGTAAGTGGAAACGGTCCCACTAATAAAAGAACCATTAGAAATGTAAAACCACTGGGTTAAAATATTAGGATATTATGGAAGACTCAAGACTAAACTAGAATGTAATTAAAGTATATAAGATGTCGACGGTAAAAATAAGGGAACCAAAGAGGTCTGAGCGACTCTCAAAGTTTTCATCAAATCAACCCTACTAGCATGAATGACTGACCCCGTACCAAACACAAACCACTAAAAAAAAAAAAACCATACGAAAATAATATCCATGACAAGTCATTTCGACGACTTTGTTTCTATTTTGTTGATCGTTTTCTTAGTCTTCTACTCTTTTCCTTTCGACGGTTCTACGAACTTTCATATTAACTGAACAAATTGGTCCACTCTTGACGTCCCCCTACCACCTGAGAACCAATACGAACCGACGAGCCAGCAGAGGCTGAGAAACGCTGGGGTACCTGACATCGGTAGTCCGAGGATAGGTGTCCCTAAGAGGTCCGTTCTCCTGACCTCACCGAACGGTACGGGAGGAGGTCCTGAGAACCAATGAATCTGTCAGTCTTCCATCTGTCCCAGTACACGACGTAGTTTGTAGCTTCACCTTTTCAACACCGTCGAAGGAACGTCGACACATCTAAATTTGACTTTACGTCACCGTCTTGTGAATACACGAAGTCTAAAAGTTCATTACTAATCAAATGTCGACTCCAGTTGTCTAAGTCGATACTCCATATAGACACTCCGATTTATATATATACAAAACTTTGGTTGGAACAGTTCCCTTAAGTCTTTTTTATCAAACTACTTCGTGTAGACACCCAGTCTACTAACCCTGACTCACCTTTGACACCTTTACCTGCTCGTTTCGTATCCAGTCACCTTTCGCTGTCTTGAATATAAATTCTCAGAACGTGTATACCCGTCAAGTATCTGGAGTCACACATTAGGAACGTATTGTCCTTCTCAGCCGTAGTATTGAGGACAAAATATTTGCTTCTTTGTCGGAATTTCTCAATGAGTCACCGTCTCATACCGTCTCATAGGTCGAAATCCACACAAAATGGTGGTTTTCGAGGTGAAATGGTACGTACTCCGGAAGGTGGTAGTACCGCATTATAGAGTCTTCCCTAGATCGTTATTTATTTTACAAGTAAGTGTCTCACAATTACGACCTTGGAGTTCTCAATAGGTCGGATTGGAGTGGAATGTATACTCGTTCCTCTAATTTCCGTCCACCAGAATCATAAGAAATATCAGGAAAAGAACAACGGAAGGTATCTCCAGACAGGGAGTCACATCAAGTAAATGGGTGGGGTCAGTCAGTACGTCGTACCCCCCTCCTCCGTCGGTCCTGTGCCAAAAGAGTCTGTCTTCTGTAAGAATAGTTGCGGCACGAGCACAAGAGCGTAAAACGTCTGTTAACCACTACGATAAAGGCTGTACGACCACTAACTCCGGTAGAACCGAGACTTCCCGGACTGGCACGTCGTCACCCTGCGCGAGATATGTCTGGAAGGTTTGTCTGTCGAGTTTCAATTCCACACTCGGTCAAGTGAGGGAAAGATTTCTGGTTCAAGTAAAATGTGTATACATAACGTATCTTTTCTAACTTAAAAGAGTGTAGAAATTTTTGATGTCTTAGGGGAGGATTGGTAAGATGACAATGAATCTTCATAAACCAAAGGTTGACATAATATTTATACATAGTGAAATTTTCTATAAAAAAAATTTAAAATTTCTACACTTCTCTCTTGTTTTATTACTTGGGGGAAATGTGATCGAAGTTGATCACAGGAGGTGTAGGGGTGATAATAGAACTTCGTTCGGGACCGATCGAACAACCAAGTTCACGTCTACAAAGGAAGGAGACGTAATCAGAACCAAGTGCGTCATGAAGGTCTCCGACCTACGACTCTTGATCTTCGACCCGATTTTCCCTGTGTTAAAATTTCCGTAAAATCTATTTAACGACTAACAAAAGACATACCCATATATGGTCTAATGTGTAAATGGTTGTCTGTAAAAACTCTCTCTCTCTAATTTAGGTGTCAAGTGTCTTTACTGACGACTAACAAGTTCAAAAAAAAAAAAATTCCTCTAAAAATACTAAGGGAAAAATTTTTTTATGGATTCTAATAAACTAGTTACTGATTCGGTATGTCATGACCGGTAATAAAATCATCACTGACATTCTGTCAGACACCATTAGATGGAGTCATGACATGAAACACCATGTTAGTCGACCTTACATCCAGACAAGGACGACTGTAATTTATCGGTATTAGAAAACCACCCTTAGTACAACTTACCCAATTCGAAGACTTTCCCTCATACTATATCCTTTTTTTGTACTTTACGAACACGGATCCAACGTCTGGCCGTTCAGTAATCGTGGTGTCTACGACTTTCTGTTCATCAATTTGGAGGTCCTGAGGTCCTCCGGTAGTTACCGGACCACTTCTTCATGTCCGAAAGGGCGCGAAAACAGGCCGGGAGACCATGTCTTCTGTATCAGGCTCAGATACGTCTTCGTCTGAGCGTCCATTCGACTCTGTCAAGATGACTTCCTTACACGTCACTCTTAGATTTCCACCACCTCCTCCCACCATCGTCCTCTCTTTTGATAAAATTACGATAACCTTAGAGATTACAGGCTCTAAATACCTCGGAAAAAAGAAGTCATCATCAATGTATCAACTGATTTTGAGGGGGTCTATAAGAAGAACATTACATAAGATATAAAGGATTTTCCCAGTATAAAGATTGACGAGATTCTTATGATGAATCATATGGTTATGTATGCATCAAACTGTGTATCATTAATTCGAATACGTAGGATTTCACCTTATATGAAAAAAGGAAGTAAATTTTTGTAGGACAACGACTTTAGGTACTTTTACTGAATGAAACTTCAAGTAAAGATTTGAGTGACCATAACGTGGGCACGACGGACTTTAAAGAGAAACACAGATCCGAAAGTTAAACCAAAAGTTTTTAAAAGGAAATTTACTGTCGGAACGACACACGCAGGGAAAAGAACTATCCTAGTCTCTGAATTTTCACAAAAAAGTCGACTCCCTTTCAATGTCCCCCTACCGGTCTCGGAGTCATTCTCTAGAGAAGTTAAATATCTCATCGACATCGAAAAAACGTCTTTAAGTCCGGTAATGTCTTACGTCATTTGTTTATAGGGACCACGTACTCCTTTCCTATTGACCCCGGAGTTGTCAATGAAGGCGAAAACCAGTTGACACCGGAAGAACGGTAATTGTTGAATGACGGATTTCTCGGTTATTGAGAAGTGTGATCATGACTGGCCTCTGCCTAACAATACAGAAACGAATAATGACCTAAATAAGTCTCAAAATTGTACTATTAGTTTAGTCTAATATTTTATTTCAATCAATCCTTGAATGGACTAAATCTTCTTACACTGAACAAAAGGTGAATAGATAACATTAAACAATGACTTTCTACTTTTTTTCAAGAGTAAACTTAATAAACATTCACTTTGTTTTAACCTTTCGAAGGAGGGACCCTCAACGTCCATTGGACCATCTACGACACAGAAAAAGTAGATTATAGGAAAATACATTGAACGTCCTTTTGTGTCTGTCGGAACGTATACTTCACTCGAACCGTCACAAAGTCGACCGACCTCCTTAACCTCTTTCTGGAGTTGCTCCAAAGACTCCTGTTAAAAATATAAGAAATCTTTGGTCTCAAAAATTTTTTCAAGAATGTCTTATTATGATGACGGTGACAACACTGTCCAAGTCTGTGTAAATATTATTACAAATGTCACATGGAATGACCTAACAAAGATCTAGACTAACAAAAAGAATTTGTGATGGTCTTAGTAAGAATCTTTATCCATTCGGAATATAAACAATTCAAAGTAAAAAAATTTTATTTTGATTTAAGTGGACATTATAATTAGTGTGATTATATTTCATGACCTCGAGTTCATATACTAAGTCAGTAATTGAAATATTATATACGTTCCTTTTAAAGTACTTCCGACGATCTTTTAATTTCGAATAAATAATGGTTGAGGACACTACAGAAAAGGTAGCTACAATGGAGGGGTACTACAGTAAAACGTCAGGACCATCAGTGGTGACGACTATGTTGACCCGTCCCACCTCTTCTGAATTATGTTTATGTTGGTCAAAAAGAGTATCGTCTCAGAAGTTTCGTCAAGAATATATGAATGGAGAACTCAATTGTAGTCGCCCTTGAGTCTCCCCACTGACACTCCGACACCTGGAGACGAGACATGACTCCACCTCTACGGACACGATGTTCATGAATGTTCCTACGTACCCGGTCCGGAGTCAAAAGAGATGAGGAGAATCACTTCCATTCACGCTCTTTGACCGACATTCTGTAATGGTTCGGAGACTGTCTCTTCACTGTGGTAAAAATATGATCTTACACCAATTATTCTGTTTCGTTTTCTCAGAGGTTGGGTAGATTTAATTTGTTTCGGACTTTGCTTATCTTTTTTACACGTCACACATAAACCGTCTAAATTCTGTTGAGTCCTGTTATTTTGTTACCTGATCTCACCTGACAAATGCATATATATCTAGAGAGAATCCGTGGTATTAGTTATACTCGGGTGTCAATAAATTTGAACTAAGTCCGGTGTCAGTCTGTAAACAAGAATAAATGTTTATAAATTTAATTTATGTTGGACTTTGTACAAAACAATGTATGGTTTTTTGTTTTTTTTTGATATGTTGAGCTTCGTTTACAAACAAAATTTATTAATGTAAATTTGCTTTACCTTGGTGAACACCACCAGTTCAAAAATGGTGGGGAAGGTCTTTTAGAAAAAGATGGTAGAGAAGATAAAAAACGGATCGAAACGACCTTTTACCAAACACCAAAAGGTCGAAGTACAGGAACAACCCCTTCCACCACCTCATCTCCTGCCCCGAGGGACTCACAGGACGCGTAGCCGACCACTGAAACGATAACTTCTGAACCGACTCGTGTAACTTCTTGCCGTCCTCGACGAGCTCCGACGCGTGTCACGTCTACCACTCGTCGTTCACGGGGCCGAGGGTCGGGTCGCGAGAGGGACTCAACAGGAGGAGGCCTAAAAAGACGTCTTTTGTCTCTCCGTTGACAATCGTTGTCTTCCGGAATCAGACACTCTTTTGAATTTGTCTCAATTCTTTACTTATGTTTACTACTGTAATTCAGAGGTAAGGTCTGAACGATTTTGTGGACGAAGACTGACTCCGGAAGACCACGGTTAATAATTGACATGTCACATCATTCTAAAAGGTAGATCTTACGTGTTCATTCGAATCAATAATCGCCTTAACCAAAACGTATATCTGTTTATGACTTCAAGTAGAACACGAAACGTATATGAGTTTTTCGAGGGTCTAAAGACCTGAGGGTGATTTCATAGGCTCCTGATCCAGTATTTTACTGGTGTCTTCTTCCCTACCTTCCAGAGTATGTACAGTGACAATCATGTAGTCAGTTAATGTAACACCGGTCTTCCGAATTCGGACGGTGTTCTGTCATCGTCTCAGACTACTTATTAATGATGGTGTGTCTCTTTCCTTTCCGTGAGGTTCCTCTCTGGACGATACACGAAGATCGAACATTTGGTGTACCCCTTCCTTTCGACCGGGACCTCCGTCAATGAGGTCCCGACCATAGGACGAGACGGTACAGGAATGACACCCGTTCTACGTTGGATATTTTACCCCGTCGTCTTTTCAGTCTACTCTTACATACACTTCTGACAAGTGGTTCATGTTCGTCATTAAATGTATTCGTCGATTAAACTCTTCGGTTGATTTAATATGTTTATGTCAACATCTGTAATCAGATAGATCTCTTACAAGACTCTCTAGACTTCTACAGACTTGACCCCGTCTTAGTATGTACCCTTTTGTATGACTCATTTCTGTTACTTTTGTTGTTCATCTTTTTTTATAGTTCACCCTGAATCCTTCGTGCTAATATCAAAGAGTATAAACAATTGTTTACCCCAAACGGAAGATTCTACAACGACTCTTTGAAAGTAACAAATGAATCATAAAATTATAGTGATCAAAGGATCACCTCTTCGTCTACGTTTTAGGTCGAATAAAAGAACACACGAATTGTCTCAAACGATAAAATTTTCTTTTAGGACAAACTTAGATAAAAGGAAAGAGTCTTCAGATCCTTGTTTATTCTTTTCTAGTAAAACAAGAAATAGATACCGGTTTAATTTTTTTTTTTCGTCGATAGTCAAATAAAGAATCATGTTTTAGTGAAAGGAAAGGAGAGTGGATCATTACGACCGAAATTACTGTCAGGACCCTGACCGTTGATGTGGTGAAAATAACGGGATTTAGGTTCACACTAAGTTATCGGTAAATTCTCAGACGTCTCTACTTGACTCAAACTTCCCTTTGTTCATTATACGAACTTGGCAGATGTGTCGACTAAAGGTTTACATTCCTTGACACCATATTGGAAAACTAATATAAGGACGGTTCTCCATGAAAATTATCCTGAAAAAATGATTTTTCGAGAACTGGTTCTTCTCACGTGAACAAAATCACAAAGACAAGAAGAATTAGTCTTGATTTAGTGACGGAGTCATTATTTATTTTAAATTTTTCATTTTGTACAAAGGTGCACTTGCTGAAGAGGAAAGTGAAGCTGTCAGACGTGACCTTTCTGAAGGAAGGACAAAATGGAGAGGACCTGACGACTTTAGGTCTGGACCCAAACACAGAGTTCTAAACCAGGTCTACACCGTTGAAAACGACGGTATAGTGTTCGTAGTTTTTCGGTGGGAGTGGACTACTGACCGGTAGAGGTTAGGGAGGTTTTAGTGACAGAATTTCAGGAGGAGGAACAGGACACCTTCCTTTCTAATCTTGAGTATCGGAAACGAGGTAACTTTTCACCTGAACCGGTACTTCTGGAACAAAATTCCGCAAAACCTACTCTTTTACGAAAGGTTATTTTGTAAAAATAAAACACCCTCCTCAAGATATTTTTGAGTAATGATACTCTGTCTCCCTACTGTTACATGGATATTGGCGTATCGAAGACCTAAAGAACAGTCCTAATAAAAAAGTCTGGGACGTTATAGTTTTACTTCCATGGGTTCACACGAGGATGTGAGACCTAAGTTGAAAGTGGAAGTAGAGGCAAGACAATGAATAATCAGAGGGTTTCTTTGCTGAACTAAAATTTAGTTCAAGACGTACAGGAAACTTATATTGGCGGAAACTTTAGTGACAGGGGGTAAGGTGGAGACTTCAGACACCTTACACCAAATTCTCGACGAAGGACTTATCCCCTGAGGTCTTCTGACCTTTTAAAGACTCGTGAGTTTCGTGCGGAATGTTAGATCATGAGTTTTGTTGTTGGGTCTGACAGGGGTATCATATGTTAAATCAAAACTTTAAAAGACTTCCGTTTTCTGTTTTCTAAACATTGTTTCCGGATGACTACTTTCTTTGAGTGATAAAAGAACTTATTTCTAGACGTTACATAATCGGACTACATATCACCTTCAACATGTATTCCATACGACATAGAATGTTTACAATTGACGAATATGAATTGTTTTTATGTAACTTTTCTTACATTATGGAAACGGGAAAAGGCTTCTTCAAAACGATCAGCATGATGCATTCCAAATTTAAGAGCAACTACATACGGGACGGAAGACTGAAGGTTTGGTCTTAGTAGACTCTGAAGACCTTACTTCCGGGTAGCCATGGATACATATCTTCTTACCATAGTCATAGTCATCCTATGTGTGCCACGGAGATTCTGTCCCGGTGAATTTATGTCATCTGTGTAGTACTGAGGTGGTACATGTACCTAAGTACAAGTCGACTCGGCGGACGTCGGGACAGGGGAACTCGAACAAACAATTGGACTCGGAAGCAGTCATTCATTTCTGGGACAGTTGATGGGGTGTCTCAACTTCACTCATTTACTTGTAAACATTACTTGTGTACTTTTGACCTTTCATGAGTTGTGGTAAAAAAAGTACTCGTGTCTACAAAGGATGGATGTCTCATTCCACCCGTTTCCTGACTTTCCTAACTTCTTCCTACATTTATCCCGAAGACTCATGTGAAGGTAAGATAAAAACACAAATTTTAAAGTAGAAATTATTCATTTTAATCATAGATACTTTTTTTAAGTTTGTCATATTTTCCCACGTGGTTTCTTTCCATCAGAGAGAGGGGAGGGGTGTCGAAGGTGGTCATGACGGCCAAATAGAGGTAGGCCTCAGATACGTGTTTTTTCGTACCTAAGTGTGTTCGTTGAGGGTGGAGAAAGTCATGTATTTTTACTGACGACAAATAAAATTAATGTATAGAACCTCTTTCTAGTATATTTTACGGTAGGAAAAATATTCGATGTATCAGGAGGTCACAACCTTCCATGACTGAATTGGGCAAAGGATCTGACAGGTTAAAAAACGATAATGTTTATGACGGTATTACCTATGGGAATACTTAACGACTTAAAACACGTACAGACCCTCCTGTCACCAACCTATTTAGTATCCGATATCGTCTTAATAACCGGATTCCTTTTATACATAAGACTTATAACCATTTATATTTGGAGAAACCTCTTTTTGCTCTTTTATAGTTACATATGAAGGTTGTGATCATTCTTACAAAGATGAATTCCCATTTTCCTCTATGTGAAAATCTAGAAATGGTAAGACTATCAATGATTATTGAAATTAAACTTAAAGAGAATGATCATTCGGATTCGTAGAAAAATTTGTAAACTTTTTTAGTACTTATTTTTCTATGATGAGAAAGTTTTTAATAATTTAAGAGGTACAATAGAAAATGGTGGAATATCTAAAAGAATTTTTTTTTTTTTTTCTGTATCAATTTTTTTTTTGGGACATCAACTATGTAAAAACTAGGGAAAAGATATAGAACTGTTCTCCCATTCGAGTAATACCAAGAGTGGTACCTCGATTTTTCTTTTCCACACACTTCTGATATCAACATCATGGAGACACTTGTATTCGAAGGACCAATTAAAACCTGTCAAAGGATGTTAAGAATCATCGGAAAAGATTTAAAGAAGTCCTCATTATAGTAAAATTGTCTGTGGGTTGGTGACTTTAAGTAATTCTTCACCTATATATACCAAAGTTTACCCCCCTTTTTTTTTCCTTACACTTAACTACATTTTTTTTAAGGATCAAGAATGGTAATGTAAATTACTTTTCATTCGAACACGTTGTCGTCAAAAATCTCTTTTTTCCAAGACCATAGAATGAGAAATAGGATAATTATAAGGTAACGTGGGATAATTATCGGGTACAAGAACTTATATAACCTATCTTATTATGTTGTGTTAAATATTTACGTATTAATTACTACACATATTTAAGAGGTTAATCGGTGTATAATTACTTTGTTAGAATATCACGAACGTATAATGAAATTGTTTATACTTTTTTTCACTTTCACTATCGACGAATCAACACAGACTGAGAAACGTTGGGGTACCTGACATCGGGTGGTCCGAGGAGACAGGTACCTTAAGAGGTCCGTTCCTATGACCTCACCCATCGGTAAGGGAAAAGGTCCCCTAGAAGGGTTGGGTCCCTAGCTTGGACCCAGAGGACGTAATATCCGTCAAAGAAATGACCGACTCGGTGGTCCCTTCGAGTTTATACTTTTTGGTATTAATTCATAAAACTCGTGAATACTTGTTCCGTAAAGTACTCTTAGACCAATATAATTAAAGAGGGAGAAGGAGAGACGGTGGAGATCGAGTGATAGTAGACTTTCATTTCCACATTCCTTCGACGGACGGCTACGTCCTTCGTACCCAAGTCAGGGACCCAAGCCTTCTAGGGGACCTCATCCTTTACCGTTGGGTGAGGTCATAAGCGTAGATCTTTTAGGGTACCTGTCTCTTCGGACCGGGCGATGTCAAGTACCCCAGTATTTTCTCGACCTGTACTGAACCGATGATGCGATGGTGGTGGTGGTGGAGGATGTGACCCGGACTTCGACCACTCAGCATAGGGTACCGGAGTGTAGACGACCGATGAGTTGGACAACTGACTTGCCAGAGAACCAGAATTATCTAGGTACTGTTGGTAGAGGTTGGTTATTGTCACAACGGGGTGGCAGGAGGACGGTTTTTCATAATGTAAAATTATTTTTAGTCTTTATGAAAATGAATGTGTTTTTCAAGATAGAATCTACAGTGACTGGTTTCGTTTACGTAAAGGTTTTACAGATAAATTATAGAAATTAAATGAATGTAGACTTTAACTCCTT
This sequence comes from Capra ibex, assembly GCA_006410555.1. NCBI lineage: Eukaryota > Metazoa > Chordata > Mammalia > Artiodactyla > Bovidae > Capra > Capra ibex. The sequence continues at coordinate 10,264,910 of SJYO01026388.1, read as the reverse complement.
CTAAAAGCCTCCCGTTACGGTCTCGGTTTAGGTTTTTAAACGTTCGTCTCTCTATCTCCAAATTGGTGGCGACCGACAACATACTTCATCTTTTCGGTAATGGAGGACACATCCAACAGAGGTCTGGTCGGTGTCTCCCCGGACTTCAGGACATCCGTCCCCTGTCACGACAGTCGTCAACATGGGAGAATGACTGTTCATTAAGGACCTTTTAGAGTTTTACGGTCGATTATAAAAAGTATTAGTCAGACTATTTACATGGTCATTAACGATTCGTTCCAGTACTGATTTAATATGACAAGAGTTTAGTTTTTAAGTAAAGACAAGAAAATTTATAATTCTGATATTTTTGTCGTCTCTTATTGATATGAGTTCTTTCTATTTTTATATTCGACACTTTGATTGTCCGGAGGGACGATGAGTCACGGGAAGACATTTCTATCACTCTCCCCTTCAAGGAGAGTCTTGGGTGTGCCAGTAATCGTGTCCCCTGTGAATCTTTGGATCGTGACTTCCCCTCGTCTGTTTAAGTTCTGTGCATCACAGTTGAAAAGTTAAATATTTGACCAAACATGTTTTTAAGGATTTATTTTTATTTAATACAAATCGGCATATAATTATTTGACGAAGTGATGTTTTTTATTTTAGATCGTGTAATTTGACTCTAGGAAGACCTTCTATACCTGTAAACTTATGGAATCAATGTCCAATGGACGGTATTATCCAAAACGACGTACAAAGTCCCTTATCTCTACTGGATGATTTTGGTTGGAACAAGTGTGTCGTTACGACGATGTAATGACATCACTGTCTTAACATCTTTGTCATAACGGACTTTGACATAAATACAGATCTCCGGGTGTCGACGTTTAAATCTATCAAATTAAGTCAGATTTTTTGGATTCCATATGTACTTTGACATGATATCGGGTTTCGTTATTTAACCTATTGTTCTCTGATTTATGTACTTGATAAGTCTACTTTATCACAGATAAGGTAGGATCAACATTGTGAGACCTACTAAATCCTGTGATTTGTGACTGTTATGACTTTACTTAATGTATAATGGCACTTTATAGAAGTAGTCGTCACTCAAGGACGAGGTAGTCATTTTTATGGACATGGACTTCTGGTGCCTTATTCACAGTTTACAAATAGATTAGGAAGGAAGTTCAATAGAAATCCGATATAAAAGTAGTTAGGTTTGTGTTTAAAATCCTATGTTACAATCCTAGTAATTTAATATCAAAGATTTTTATTTTGACCTACAAATCGTGTCTCGGTACGATGAGTAGACCGTCTCCACCCTACTTTCGTACGTGAATAAACCACTAATACCTTGTTTCAATATCAATGGATTTTTCTGTGTACAATGTCGGTAAACAAACACTCCTTTCATATCCCGACCCAAAAGTCTCAATTCTCTACCAAAAGAGAAAGGAATGAGTAGAGAAGGGGGAGGGGGTGGGAGGGTTCCGTAAGTCTACTCCCACTACCAAACCAGACTCTCCTCTTACCCGACCATAGACCCTGAATTCTTCCAAAATAACAAACCCTGAAATGTTTTAGAATAGTCTCACAGAGACTTCGTTAAATAGACCCATTCTCGACGTAAAGTCTCACTATGTACGGAAGTCCGGTGATTTAAGTCGAATTTTTTTTTTTTTTTTCACTTCAACGAGTCAGGACAGGCACAGGCTGAGAAACGTCGGGGTACCTGACATCGGGTGGTCTGAGGAGGTAGGTACTTTAAAAGGTCCGTTCTCATGACCTCACCCAGCGGTAAAGGAAGAGGTCCCGTAGAAGGACTGGGTCCCTAGCTTGGGTCAAGAGGGCGTAACCTCCGTCTGCGAAACGGGAGACTCGGTGGTCCCTTCGGACTTTAGGTCGATTGGGTGGAGATTAGTGGGACCTCCAAGGTGATATCCACCTCGGTCCGGGCCGTCGGTGCCGTGTCAATTTGGAACAGTACATTTCGTCTAGTCCACTTCACTACTAAGTGTTCCTCGACTACTGGGACTTATGACGTGTAAAGTCAAATTTGGTACCTCTGTATTAGACTGAACGAAATGATCAAAGTCGACATTATTAGAGCCGAATTGATCTCAAGTCAAGTGAAGGGTTTAGTCAAAAATAGGTCATTCGCACGGCTATGAACAGGGTAACAAAATATTAAGTCTAAATGATGGACTCAATTTTAATTGAGTGTTCAAGACACTAGTACCATCCGGTCTCGCTCCATTCTACAACACCTCTGTAAGAGTTTTCATTGTGAGACTTTTTGTCCTTGTGAACTCTCACTTCTCAACCGTGGACCCCGTCTGCTTCTGAGAGTTGGTTAGAGAGACTTTTGTTTGTTTGTTTGTTTCTTTTGGGTCATATAAAAGTTATAGATTTACAAATCATAGTAAAGGTATATTTGTAAAACTATATTAGATAATAAAGGTTTTGATTCTACTTCTTAGTTGAAAAATTTTTTAAACATTAGACCACATCTATGAAAGTAATTAAACTAAAAATGATCTTTTTAACGACATTTCCGAATTTTACGAATGAGACATAAAGACATGAATAGTACCTACCTTATTGTCTAACTATAACCAGGTGCCTGGTGTGAAACTCTTCGTGGTTATCTCAGTTACAAGTTTTGTAGTGTCCCGTTTATCACACATGCTACATGGGACCTGTAATCCATATTTCTCAGTCTTTTCTTCCTCAGGAAATAGAAGTCTCTCGCTCCGTATTAGAGACATTTCTCTACTGTTGAGAGTAAGAGTTGGGTCAGGGGTGTGGCGGACGGCTCCGACCCCCGACGGACGTGTGACTGAACACACGTCGTTTGTCAAGACGGACCCGTTCAAGTGAGGGCGATGTCCCGGTGACCGCCGCCGAATCCCACTACTGACGTGGCTATGGGAGGTCCCGTGTCCTGGTGGTTTGGGTACACTACCTTCTCTAGCCTTTGGAATGTATTGGGCGACGAGACGGGGGTTTAAGATTGAAGATCGATTTTAAAGGACCAATACGCAGATAAAGTCAGAGGAGGAAATGTCTACATATTGGAGAGTAGGTGTTTTTTTTTTTTTTTTTTTTTTCGGTGATTATACGGACCGACGTCGTTTTGTCAGAAGGTGGAGTAAGAGTTTGTACTGAAGGGTCCTTTAAACTGGGTTTATTATTTTATCTCTGGTATAAATGCGTTCAGGATATTTGCGTCACAAACTAAAGAAAATGTAAGCTCACTATTAATTAAAAACAACAAAGTTATCTTATTTAAAGATTAAGATGTTGTAAGAGATAGGTGGTTGTAAACAATTTATAAAGTGGGGTTGAATATTGAATACCTTTCATAAAAAATTCCTTGTTGTTTTTGAGTTGTCAAACCTTTTATCTCTTTTATCAAAAGGTGACAAATGGAACATATAGCCCTTCTATAAAGACTATGACCAGTTAAAGTGACGATTTTTATCGTTTACGATTAGAAAAGTCTTCGTACCGAGAGACGAGATCAAGGTGTAGTGCCAAACGTTTCTCTAATTCGCTTGACGAGACCCGGTGTCGATGTGCTCGACTCCCCCTATTTTTTCGTTCATTCTCCGACAGTGTCAGTAAATCGCTAAACTTTTTTCTACGAACGTGAAAAGCAAAAATTCTTACAGATCTTTGGGATACTGTGGGCTCTCTCTCTCCGCGAGGCCCACCTCCTGACCCCTCGAGAAGAGGCTCCGTCTACGCGACCGTGTGTCTTGGTCGTGTGTGTTCCGTCTCTGGTTACGCTACACCTCTCTCTTCCTTTGACTCCCGACTGCATCCGAAGTCTTCCACTCTAGTGATTGTTACGGGGAAATACTTCGGGAAATAATAAAATACGGTAGACGGATTTAGGAAGAGTAATAAAACTTTTGAAGACCGGACCGGGTCGGTTCGGATGGCTCGAGAGGGAGGACAGAACATGAGTGGGGGTAAGGGAGAAACGTCGGTGAGACAGAAGAAACGAGAAAGCACTTGAGTCATTCGAACAAGGATAGGACTCCTGAAATATTAAAAACAGGAAATAAAGGATCTTATGAAACAGGGATCCGTACGAGTATCGACAGAAAAAAAAAAAATCAAAGTGGAGTTCATACTCAAGGACTCGACAATAAATTTTAGATGACATTGCGGGATAAAGGAAGTGTTGAAGAATGAACGAGAGACTTTATTAAAATGAATAACCTAATTCCACTCGTATTACGGACCGTGTAAAAACAGAAAATTATTCATTAACAATTTTTCTACTTAGAGTTGGAATTTTGTTTGGACACCTCTAATCTCTTATGTGACAGGAAAAAGATCTCCCCTTTGACGTCGAACCAATTCTTCCCTGTATTTTAAGTTTCCTAAGTAGGTTGAAGCGACGATAAATTCTAGTAATCAACTTATTAAAAGTTTGAAATTCTTTTAGTTCTTTTGAAAAAAAAAGGTCTACTTTATGATGCTCTTTGAGGTTAAATATTTGTTTTTTTTTATCTATTAATCACCCCACTTTTCACTGAGATGAGAAAGAAGTAAGTTTCCTCTATTTGTGTCGGGGTCATAGAAGAAAACCCCCAGAGTGAAGGGGTTGGTTCCTACCTTAGGTGTGCGGGCCGTCACCTTCGGACCTCAGGACGGGGGTCCTACCTACCGGCCCCTTGGGGGGTCTCGGGGTCCCGAATCTCACTGAACAAACTATCCAGACAGGGACAACGGACGAAAAGAGGCGGAAGGACCGCCAGTCAGGAAGGAAACCACTAATGATTCACGGCCCAAGGTACGATACACGACCCCCTTGTTCAATCTCTGTTTACACTGTTCCGGCTTATCAAATGACTACTAAATAGGTGATACGACAGAAGGAGTTCAAAGTTGTAATATAAGGACATCCCGTGATTCGTAGTGATAATGGACTGTTTCTCGATTAAGTCATCAAAGACCTGTTCTCGTTTCGTTCATTCTTACCGAGTACATGTCCTCTCTGCGAACCCAGCAGTAGGAGTCATGAGTGAGTAATTTAGAGATTTGCAGCAGAATAGTACACAGTAGTCTAACAGGTACTAGCGAGAGGTTGACTTTCTTTGGTCCTAGTACTATGCGTAGAACAACAATCATAATTTTTCACAAGATGAAACGTCTATCGTCAACTAAAGTTGTCTAAGACACTCTACGTAATCGTACAACTTATCTTCGTCCTCCTGAATGACCAATTGTGTTCTCCGTAGGTAGACTTTCTTTGACCCTAGGTATTTCTCCAGTTTCCGAAGAAAAAAGGTTCGAGAGGCACACATGACTATGGGTGATTCTGACGAGTCGTCGACCTGTGTCCGAGCTATTGACCCCCGTAATACACGCGACCCTCCTTCCTTTTGGTGTAATTGGAGACAATATTGAAATAAGTAGTATAATTCAATGAGTATTCACAAGTATAAATGGATATCGTTACTACCCTTTATCTTTCGTGAACACATTCTCTTTGTAAAAAATAGTGATATTAAATTTCATTTTTATTTCAGTAAAACACTATTAAAGTAAAAACCTTATTTCCTTCACTTGACTTCAGCGAGTCAGCACAGGCTGAGAAACGCTGGGGTACCTGACATCTGATGGTCCGAAGAGACAGGTACCTTAAAAGGTCCGTTCTTATGACCTCACCCAACGGTAAAGGAAGAGGTCCTCTAGAACGACTGGGTCCCTGACTTGGGCCCAGAGAACGTAACATCCGTCTGCGAAATGGTAGACTCGGGGGTCCCTTGACTTATTTCCTTGTGTTGAATAAAAATTGTCTTATGCTCAATTGATTGCGTAGATCAATTTATTATCATCATGGATACTAAAGCCTCCATCCCGTGTTGTATTACGTATTATAAATGTTCATTTCCTTACTGAGCAAGAAAAAGTAGTGACATCTTTTGGTATAGGTTTTCTACTCGGTTTTGGATTTTTTTTTTTATTTGCTTTACCTTACACATTAGACGCTCGACTTTGACTGTCGTAGATCTCCACCAAAAGTCAGACATTCTTGTAGATCTTATGGAATTGTAATCTTTTGAGATTTTCGTTTAAGGAATTTAGGCAAAGATGTACTTACCGAAGACGGTGACAAACGTAGGGAAAGGTGACATTGACTTCTTATATGTATACCCGTTTATAATGGTCCTTCTTCTCTTTTTCTCTCCGATTCTTGAAAGGTCACACTGTCCCTCATTTGTGGTTTAAATTCTGATCTTTGAGTCATGGAGAGAGGGACTGACCCAATGGTCCCCCAAATCCTTTTTAGGTCGGAGCACTTAACCCTACGTTGAGACAGTTAATCGATAGACGGAAATCAGTATGACAGGATTAGAAACATTCCAAGTCATAGGAGTAGACATTTCCCCTTTGTTTTTCCTTGACGTCCAGACATACTTTCTTTCACTTTCACTTCAGCGAATCAGCACAGGCTGACAAACGGTGGGCCACCTGACATCGGGTGGTCCGAGGAGGTAGGTACCCTAAGAGGTCCGTTCTTATGACCTCACTCAACGGTAGAGGAAGAGGTCCCCTTAGAAGGGCTGGGTCCCTAGCTTAGGTCCAGGGGGTGTAACGTCCGTCTGCGAAATTGGAGACTCGGTGGTCCCTTCAGTCTCGTACATATATTTTTATAAACCATTTGACATTTATGAAGTATCACTGGTCGTAGAAATATAGTGAAGATGGGGAGGGATGGTTTGACACTATGTTTTCGTGACAAGTTAAAATTTGTCATATGAACAATTTTTATCACGTACCCCCACCGTTACAGATTTCAACGATTTCAGTACAGACTGAGAAACACTGTGGCACCTGATGTGTCAGGTACCTTAAGAGGTCCGGTCTTAAGACCTCACCCATCGGAAAGGGAAGAGGTCCCCTAGAAGGGTTGGGTCCGTAACTTGGGTCCAGAGGGTGTAACGCCCGCCCAAGAAATGTTCGAGTCGGTGCTCCCTTCGGGTTCTTATGACCTCACCCATCACATAGGGAAGAGGTCGCTTAGAAAGTCTGGGTCCTTAACTTGGTCCCAGAGGACGTGACGTCCACCTAAGAAATGGTTGACTCGATAGTCCCTTCGGGTATTTTTACAAACCATTTGACATTTATGAATTATCACTGGTCGTAGCAATATGGTGAAGGTGGGAAGGGATGGTTTGACACTATGTTTTCGTGACAAGTAAAAGTTTGTCATGTGAAGACTTTTTTTTTTTTTTTTATCACGTACCACCCCCCCTCGTTCCAGATGTCACGACAGTAATTATAAATTGTTTGATGATTAGCCTTGTGTTTCAGATTTGAAATAAAATATATGACTAAAGAACTTGATGTTTTATCATAAAGTTTAATTTTAGAGGAAACATTCTCGATGAATGACGAATGAACCTTCAAGTACACTTTTTTAGACTGTCACAAATGGAGTCTTTCATTACGGTTACGTACCTGTGATATCTGCCTTCCTCGATACAGACTCCAAAGGTGACGTCCACTATTGTACAGATTTATTCTTTTTCTGTCCATTTCCAAGTCAATCCAAAAAAGGGGTGACTTTTCTTGATGTACCATTTGTGCTCTTTTCCCCCCTAAAATATCGCTAATATCGCGACTGACGTTATTAAAGAGTTACTCACCACCACCACGAAGTCAACGATTCAACACAAACAGAGAACACTGGGGTACTTGACGTCGGTCGGTCCGAAGAGACAGGTACCCTAAGAGGTCCGTTCTTATGACCTCACCCAACGGTAAAGGAGGAGGTCCCCTAGAAGGGTTGGGTCCCTAACTTGGACACAGACGACGTAACGTCCGTCTAAGAAATGTCGACTCGGTGGTTCCCTGTCTACGAAGTTTATGTTTGAAGTCACATCCCCCCTAGTTATGGAAGTTGTAGTCTAAGGTTTAACCAAGGTAGCTGGTAATAAAACCCTCTTCCGAATTGAAGTTCTAAAGCGGCGTCGGTACAACAGACAAGGTTTCTTCTTGGTCGTTAACGTGGTTAACGTAGGTGATAAAATACTCAGTGTAGGACTTCTTTGTTCCTATTGGGTAATATAGAGGCACACATGTGTCCGCGTGTGTGCTTTGAAGTGTCTACTAGAATAGACTGGAAGGGTCGAATCTAAACTCTCGTAACTCTTTGGCTCAAAACCGTGGTCGTGAGTTAAGTCTTACTGCATGGACCTCCAGAGAAACCAGAAAAAATAAGAGGTTTGATCCCAAAAAGTACTATTTGAGTAAGTCTTGAGACTTTCCCAGTTTCTTTTTTTGTTTGTCCTTTATAATAACACTTCTTTTACTACATTATATTAAAAAGTGTCGTTCACCAAAATACCAGAGTTAAAATTGAAATATACACATTACTTATACCCATATACACCTGTAAGATACTGAGTCCATTTTACGTATTTGGATACGTACATTTGTGGACATGTTGTCACAAGTATTGTCGTAATAAATATTTGAGATTTCCAGGTCGTTATCTTCTCTATTTGCCACCACATAAGTATCATACTTTGTCATTTGTCGTTACTTTTACTTCCTTAACATCGATGTACTTTAATGGACCTATTAAAAATCATTTGTATACGACATACTTTCATCGTCGGTATTTGGTCAACAAGTTTCGGTTCCGTCGTAAATGGCCGCCGTGACGTACAGTCTTATCTCTGATAGAACCCCCCTCCCTTCCCGTCGTTAACCCCCCCTGAACTCCCCTGGATACGACCGAGTAAATTAAATCCAAACACTGACATGTCAACCGTAGAAGTGAAACATTATTGAATATTAAGCATACAAAAGACACTAAATATATGATTGTTTTTTAAAATTTTGCATTTGGGGTAGTTAGAATTTAACATTATATTTTTACCAAAGAAATACACGTATTATCTAATTTTTCTTAAGAACTTACATTCTTTAGGCAAAGGTGACAAACGATTTTAAGATGAGTTATAAATTGAACTAAATTGATATACGTATTAATAAAGGTTTGATTGTGTATTTCACTCTGACTTCTTGTTAGTATATTTATAGATATTAATCCTTAAAAATCTCCTAGTCACCTTACCAACCCCCTTTTTTATTTGGTGGGTTAAATTTTCTCAAAAGTGCATACTCACTTTTACGGGTTGAAAATTAAATTTATGAGTCTTCTGTGTGTGTAACTCTTCCTCCATCTTGTGAAGTAATAGACTCTTTACTCTTTCCTTCTTTTTTGTCCACTACTTTGTTTTTTAGAACGTCTCCTCTTCCACTTTCAGATTGTCAACCAAAATTAAAAATTACTCTAATCGTCCTATAAAGCACTACTAAGTTTCTCGACAGATATATGAGGAAGAAACTCGGAATCTTGTTAAATCTCCATCCATCAAGTCAAGTCAAGTCGGTGAGTCAGCACGGGTTGAGAAACGTTGGGGTACTTAGCGTCGTGCGGTCCGGAGGGACAGGTAGTGTCCCTCAAGTGAGTTTGAGTGCAGGTAGCTCAACCACTACGGTAAGTCGGTAGAGTAGGAGACAGCAGGGGAAAAGGAGGACGGGGGTTAGGGAGGGTCGTAGTCTCAGAAAACGTTACTCAACTGAAGTGTACTCCACCGGTTTCCGTCCATGATAAGGAGAACTTTCTACCCTTTTATCGGAACCTTTTCAAATAACTACATGGGACCCAGAGATGTACTCTCAATTTTGATCTATGGTTTTCTCTTCTTAGTCTTTAGAAATACCCTTGTAACAAGACTAAAGGTCCCAAATATCAATAGAGAGTAGTTATTCTTAATAGTATGTGCGGTCAATAGAAATAGAAACCAGGTCCTTAACGTCTGCGACTCAGGTGACGAGAAAGGTGATGTGGAAGTTACAGTATTTTGGGGAAGTCTAAAGACCAAATCTTTTGTCGTGTTCCCAGATCCCTAGTGACGATCCCAAACGTCACAATGAGTCGAAGATGTCCAACTGGTCGACAGGAGGTCGAGAGTAGGAACAAGAAGGTGGAGGAGAGACGAAGGACCACATTCTGATGTAAGGATGTAAAGGGTTTTAGAGCTCAGGTAAAATGGTTTCTTGGGAGATTGGGATTGGGAGGGAGATGAATTTTCAAAAGATCTGGTGACCAACGGTTTCACCTTAGTGACCAAAGGAAGTCCTGTTGTCTCTTCGATTCAGACATATATCGTGGTGGGATGATGTGAAAATTTTTCGTGGTCGTCTTGATTTCTCCAACTGATTCCAACCTCAAGAAACGTACACCAACTCAAATGTAGGGTAAGTCACCTTATTGTGTAACTTACAGACTTCATTACGTTTGTCCAACCTCTGTTCCAATAAGGGAAAGAGTTTAAAGGGAGAAGACAGAGTTTGTCAGGAAAAGTTTAAAGTCCTACATTACATTAGTGAACTCTGGGAACAATTTGACGTCTAAGACTAAACCCGCCAGAGCCAACCTCGAGCTCTCAGATGTAAAGGCTGTTCGAGGGTCCACTGAATGACGACGACCAACTTCCTAGTTGGACTCAGCGTTTCAAAATCTCCTTTACGCCGGAAGAAAGAGTGAGAATGGGGACGGTAAGGGACCAGAGGTAGGGGAGGGTCGACAGAGACCTTAGACCACGAGGGTTCCTCCGGGGGCGGGGATGTTAGAGGATACCTTGTGAGGGGAATTTATTATCAATAATAGTCGGTCCGTGATAAGATCCTTAAATTGTTTGTGATTTACTAGGAGCATTGTTGAAATACTCCATCCGGGATAATAGTAGAGGTAAAATGTCTACCTTTCCCATATATTGGACACGTCCCGGAATCTCGTTTCTTCGTTTCCTCGACCCTAAACTTAAGTCCGTCTCAGACGACAAGGGATGAGTCGTAGCAGTCCAAAGGAATCGTAATTACTGCTGAAAGTTTAGTGTAAAGGACGACGATGGAACAGTCAAGAGGAAGAAAAGTACTAGTTTGTTTGAGTTTCTGATGAAGTGTGATTGAAAAAAGTGAGACTGGGAACGGGAATCGTAGACACGAATAATAGAGTAGGTTAGAAAAAGGGATTTAATGGTTAGGAGAAACCTAGTAGTTATTTATGTGGGAGAAAAATATGTAGTAGAAGGGATTAGAGAGATTTCCCCAATCGGTACGGAATTGAAGAGAAACGAAGATCTTGTGACTTTTATGGACAAAAAGAAGATGGAAAGACTACAAAAAGAAAAGATAGAGGACACAACCGGGGGAAAGGAAGAAAAGAACAGGACAATAAAGTCAGGGTATTAGGTGTCGTGTGTTTGAACGATGGAGGGTAATCCTTGCTAAAATAGAAGAAAGGGGATACTAGAAGATGATGATTGAACGACCAGTATAGGGAGGAGTTTTGGACGGTAGTGAGGGTAGGGGACTGGTTCTGGTTTAAAGAAATTTTTTACGTTTAAGGAAAGGGTAAGGTCGAGGGTAGAGGGAGAGTAAGTGGGTGGCAAGGTGACGATACGGATGTGGTGTCGGTTTCGTCTGTTCCGCGGAACGGGTCATTGGGGAGGGACCAGGTGTTTCCACAAGGGGATGGTAGAGGTGAGTGACTCGTTTATAAAGGACCCCTGTATATACTTGGTTCTTATTACTTCTCATTTTCCAGGCCTGTAGTACCGCGAACGTCAGTTCCCATTGATCTTAAATGGTTTATTAGCGCGTGTAATAATTGTCTCTAGTCCTTAGTTGTACTGTCTCTTACTGAAAAATACAAGTCCCAAAACTTGTGTTTACTGATAATTCAAGGGGAAGGCAGTAGGACGAGTGGAGGCGGGGAAAGTTAGGGTGTGAAAGAGTAGTGATTCACTGATGACGACGTTGTCAGAATGTAATCGTACAAATGTAAAACGTATACATATTTGTGTGTTACAACGGAGGTATTAGGGTGAGGGGGGGTCTTCCATCTCTAGTGTGGTAGTGGGTTTTGTACAATAAGTCGTTAGTCTCTGTTACTTGTGATAGGAAAATAAACTTTAGTAAAAAATTCCCTTTGACGAATGGGTTCATATTCTTTGACGGGACCCCGACCTTCCGAGTCAACATACCTTAGAAAGTCCTCATAGTTGTCACTACGGGTCGATAGGTGATTTAACCCGTGACCTTAAGACGTTCTACTTGTGTCAAAGATATGTGTCTCTTTCGGTTATAGTTGAAATTAAAAGGGATATAAAGGGGTCAGAAATGGTATAAAAGGATGAAAGAGACTTTTAAAGGACTTAAACTATCTGATACTATGACACTATCTTATAAAGACTTTCGAAATATAAAAGATGATAATATGCATTTTTCTTTTGGTTCGTATGTATGAATTTTATAGGTCACATCGAATAATGTCATCTTTAAAACGGTGTCTTTATGGTCAAGAATTGGTGTGACTGAGAGTTTTACGTCGAGTTATCTAAACAAACTAATGACTGTAGTATCAAGGGATGACGGAAGGGGTAAGAGAGGTGCAGAGAAAGACAATCGAGAAAGAGGAAGTGGATACTCGGAGGTAGAGTAGATTCCCTCCCGACAGTCAGATAGGACTTATAGTCGGAGAGTGGAGATCTCTTTAATTCTAAGAGAAACAAAGAAGAACTGGAATTGGGCTTGAGAAGATGGATTTGAATCTAAAATCCGTCAGGGATAAGATTTAGTGTTGGTCAAATTGGATTGAATTATTTACAATCAGTAGTTAGTGTTTGACTACGCTTCAAACTACTAATTTTACCTTTTGTAAGAATATTCTCTCCTAATTTTAATTCCAAGAACTTATTCTTCAAATAGTTTTGAGTTTAGTTGCTTTGAGACAAGTCTACAGTCGATTTACGTTTTGACCTTACGGTATTGTTCTTCTATAACAGTATAGTAAGGTAGTCTTTTTTTTTTTTGTCTAACTACTGGAACACAAGAGTGGATATAGTTTTATTACCTAGTCACCTTTGTCCGTATCAAAATTCTTGTCCTACATCAAATAAATATCAATTTACTAAAAGAATGTTAAGTCACAAAATTACAGGTCGCATGAAATTATATGAATCCAGAAATATAGACATCCTAGGTGTACTGACCCAGTAATTCTCCGGTTGACGGAAATAATTATAAAGGTGTTTGTTACAAAAAGACAAAGGTAATAATCAAATCAAAATCTTCCTTTTTTTTTTTTTGAAGAACTTTCTTAAGTCCACGGAAGAAGGAACAAAGGATTGAAAATATGTGACGATTTATTTCACTCCTCTCTAGGTATCGTCAATAGAATGGAAACTTATATTCGTATCTTTTTGACTTCGTACGTCTGAAGGTTTCTTTCTACAAAGATATTTGTTTTCTTTGGCGAAAATATCACTTCTTTTTACGACGAAAAAGAAAAGGTATCAATGTTGATGAGACATAAAATGGTCCAAATTTAATTTTTTTAATTTTCGTTTGTTTTAGTTTGTGATCCAACAGTAGGCTTAGTGTGTCGAGGGAAGGTACATCGTCCGTTTTGTGTTGTCGATGAATTTTTCGACTTTTACCTGTCTTTCTTAGCTTTCTAAGAGTCAAGGGTGGGTGGGGGAATATGTTTCGTGTGGGGTCAGTAATAAAAATTTACTAGGTAACTGAGATATTCGTAGTTGTGATAAAATTAAAATTAGTCGGATACGAACCGACCCGATAGTCTTAATCCAACTGAAAAAAAAAAAAAATTATTTTACACTAAATTTAGATAAAATGGTGTTCAAAGACAATTTAATCCTGTCCGTCCATCCATATCAACCAAGGTTTAAACTTGATTGAGGGTTGTCGGATTTTAGATAAGAAATTTCAATCACGACTTACATTGTATATTATTTTTCTTCCGTGGACGGGAATTTTTAGTTATTATCTGTTCTTTTATTGTGACTACAGGTGAAAGTAAATGGGTCAAACTAAACAATACAAAACTGTGATTGATAAGGGAACTTTTAAAGGGGAACGTGGTGTACTCCTTTTTAGTTCATAGACTACTTACGTCTTGAGTCGTATGACTCTTGTCCGACCCGTCGTCAGCTCCTCGTGTCCTGAACGAGAATGAACTAAAATATAAGAAGTGTGAATCGTGTCACAGAGACCGTGCTCATCCACGAGTTTTATTAGTGTGATTTCACTCGAAAGTGTTCGTTTAAATTTTAGGATAGTGTTTACGGAGTCACCACTAATGTCTTGTCATTCCTTTAACGATTTTTCAATCATTCCTGTGACCGATAAAAACATGTATGAGAAATCCGTTATCTTTTTTTATTACGTTATAAAAGTCTATACACGTCATTAAGAAAATTCCTTTATTAGTCCGGATAAAACCGAACCGAATTTCAGAATACAATCGTCAACGATTTATAAAAAATTCTTTTAACTTGGAGAATCACAACGACTTTATTCCTCGCCTTTTCATCTGTTCAAGTATTGAAATGATTGAACGTCTGAAAATCCAGACGGATTGATCTCTGTTGCGTAACCCTCACGTTTCTGAAACGGTAACTGAAGAGCCATCGTGTCTGACATGTACCAGTTCTTTACTGTGGTTGGTCTTTCAATACCGTTTTACACTCCGCGAATGTCTGAACTCTGGGAGTAAGGTTTCTCTCTCGTCGTTCTTCGACACTTTTTCCGTTGCTGGCTTCATTTGTCTGGGACCCGAGACCGAAGACACGAAAAGGAGATGTACTGGTCTTTTTAGAGTGGATTCTTAGACCAGGGTGTGAATGAGTGACGGAATCTGCATGTGTACCTCGCGATGCTCGTCACTTGACGAGAAGGCACCGGCGTCCCTCCTAGTACGGTCGCCCAGTGTGTACATCTATGACCATTGACAAAAATAATCCCGTCTCACTCTTGTATACGTGAGTAGAGCCGTTAGATAAATTTTCCTACGTAACATGTTTTTGATCGAAGGGATGGTCCCAGTAGATACTTTGTGTTGACGTTCGTTTAGTTTCCTGTCGCGGAGAATGGAACAGGAACCGATACCGACCCCCGACGAAATTCTGTAGAAAGTGTCAGACATACTGTCAGAGACGAGAGTACTGTGACTATCTGGCTTGGTCGAGATGGTCATTCTCGACGAGAAGTGACCGACGTCCTTATTGGACCTCTTGTGTAGTGACATAAGTGAATACAAGCCCATGTCCATTTAGAAAATTCTCTTTAGTGTCTTAATTCTCTTATAAAATACCGGAGAAAATTATATTTCCGGGAAAGTACAGGGAACTACTGAAACCCATTTAAAGTAAACAATAGTTATATTGTGTCCATGTAACAAAGTTTTTCTGTTTGTCCTGTTCCATAGAAAATTCTTTTTTATCACACGAACGTGAATACGGGGTTTTACTGGTCCGAGTTGAGAACCGAGAAAGGATAGTAAAGACTCATTATTATCACCAACAATAAAAAGGATAAAGTCTTATAAAAGAAGTTAAAATGTGTAATAGACGACTGTAGGATGAAGTCTTCTGTTTCAAGACCAAGATAATGTGAGAAGAGGGATAGGAAGGTGGTATCAATGTAGTATTAAAGTAAATTTAGATGTGGGTCATAAGTACTAATGAATATCAATACAACATACAATAGTCATATGTACAGAAGAGAATATGCTGGAAAACAAAAAGGATTTGACGAAAACACACGGTTAAAAATTTTTATTAGAAGTAAATAAGTAAGGTTGACTTTTTAGAATTGTTCAGATGTAATTATTGTATTAGACGAAGTTTCTTTATATTAACAAAATAATTTTATAAATAAAAATAAATAAACCGGTACGGTCCAGAAGCAATGCCGTACGTCCTAGAAATCAACCACCGTACGTTTGAGAACCTACGTCGTACACCCTGGATCGAAGGGTTGGTCCCTAGTTTGGATCCGGGGGACGTAACTCTCATGTTTCAGAATCGGTGACCTGGTGTACCTTCAGGGTTATATTAGCAAAAATGAAATTGTCAAAAATTCCTAGAAGTATTTCTTTGTGACTTATACTATTGATGCAGACGCTTGAAAGTAAGTAAAGTCTCACCAAATACTATGCTTCTTAATAAATACGTATAAAACAAAGGGGTTAAAAGTGATTTTAGTACTAATTTTTAATTTTCTATATACTTATTAATGTATAGTTGGTCTTCTACATACTTTATTTACGTATATATAGTTACCTTTCATAATGTTCCGGGATAAGTGTTACAAAATATACATTTACACAAATTTTTATACTATCATATATATTCTTTTGTATCAAAAAGAATACGTCATACTGAAGTCAACCTAAAAAGATAGAAATATTTTTATTAGAAGGAATTGACAGTGTCGTACAAATTATCTTCACACACGTATACGTGTTCACGTAAAGACACAGATGTGACCAAAACAAACGAACCGGAAGAGATAGTATTCAAATAGGGGTTTCTTAGGTTGTTGACAATTCAGAGGAGATTAATGTACGAGTTTTGGTAGTCTAGTCTATTGATTGGATGGAAAAGGGGAAGGACGAAAGAGAACTCTATAGAGACTATCTACAGAAAGACAAGATGGGACCAAACCATGAGAGATCCGAACGACATAGCCTCTTCCGTTACCGTGGGGTGAGGTCATGAGAACGGACCTTTTAGGGGACCTACCTCCTCGGACCTTCCGACGTCAGGTACTCCAGCGACTCCCAGCCTGTTGACTCGCTGAAGTGAAAGTGAAAAGTGAAAGTATGTAACCTCTTCCTTTACCGTTGGGTAAGGTCACAAGAACGGACCTCTTAGAGTCCCTGCCCCCTCGGACCACCCGACGGCAGATACCCCAGCGTGTTTCAACCTGTGCTGACTTCGGTGAATCGTCGTCGTCGTCGTCCGAACGATATATCATAGTAGAACTATGAAGAGGACACTGGTAGTCGGAAAGAAAAAAGGACACAACCTTGAAAATAAAGAATCTAGGGTACGACGGAAGAAAGAACAAAATAGGGAGGAGACGACCTCTATGTAGAATGTCATAAGCTCTTTCCCATTTAGTTGACGTTCAAAAAAACTCTATGAAGTTTCAGTTTTGAGTGGACTCACTGTGAAACCGACCCATTTCATGATATCTAACTTTGAATTGAAAGGTTAGTATTCAAGATCACAAAGATTACTATTCAGTATAGCTTATACTGGTCATAAAAGAGAAATCTTCCAATAGTCTGGAGGAAAAGTAGAGACCACTAGACTGTAATGAACGACTAGAAATACATCTGTCTAGAGAAGTGTCACGGATATTTTTGAGTAAAGGAAATGAAGACCCCTTAAAGGAACATGATAAAGAATCTATGAAAAGAGGGGAGTAAAAAAGATAAAGAAGAAAGAAGTTTTTCTATGACGTGGAGGTCATAGCAAAGGGATTAAATTTTCAGAGGAAAGGGCATAAAAGGTGTTGAGATTTAAATGTAAGATATAGACTATAAATAGATGAAAGTGAAGAGAATATGACTAAAACAAAACGAAGACGATTTTTTAAAACTGTAAATTCTGTTAAATTTTAAAAAAGTTAGTCAAGTCACGTCAGCGAGTCAGCACAGGTTGAGAAACACTGGGGCACTTAGCGTCGTGTGGTCCGGAGGGACAGGTAGTGGTTGAGGGCCTCAAGTGAGTCTGACTACAGGTAGCTCAGGCACTACGGTAGGTCGGTAGAGTAGGAGACAGCAGGGGAAGAGGAGGACGGGGGCTAGGGAGGGTCGTAGTCTCAGAAAAGGTTACTCAGTTGGGAAGCGTACTCCACCGGTTTTATGACCTCAAAGTCGAAATCGTAGTAAGGAAGGTTTATTTAGGGTCCCGACTAGAGGAAGTTTTACCTGACCAACCTAGAGGAACGTCAGGTTCCCTGAGAGTTCTCAGAAGAGGTTGTGGTGTCAAGTGTTCGTAGTTAAGAAACCGCGAGTCGAAAGAAGTGTCAGGTTGAGAGTGTAGGCATGTACTGGTGTCCTTTTTGGTATCGGAACTGATCTGCCTGGAAACAACCGTTTCATTACAGAGACGAAAACTTATACGATACATCCAACCAGTATTCAAAAGAAGGTTCCTCATTCGCAGAAAATTAAAGTACCGACGTCAGTGATAGACGTCACTAAAACCTCGGGGTTTATTAGAGAATAAAGTACCTACATTGTATTAAAATGGACAACTTTAAATGTAAAAGAAGACAATGGACGTGATAATGAAAACTGAAAGAGATAGATGAACAAAACCAGAAATAGGACAAAAGTCTCCGAAAGAAGTACACTGACCATAAGGAACCGAGAGATAAAGGGTCCATCGAGTCGACCATTTCTTAAACGAACGTTACGTCCTCTGGGACCAAATTAAAGACCCAGTCCTTCTAGGGGACCTCTTCCCTATCCGGTGGTGAGGTCATAAGGACTGACGTTTGAAGTTCCTGTCTCCTCAGACCGTTCGATATCAGGTACCCCAGCGTTTCAACCTGTACTGATTCGGGTCGTGTCGTTGTTATTTTTGATATGTGTTTATATAAATGTCTCAGGAATAATTCACGGTGCATAACCATTCACGGTATATATATACGTATGGGAAGGGGGGAGGGAAAGGAGAAAGGTAGGTGGGAGGGAGGGAGACCAAGCCTAAGAGTTTTGGGGTAATTCGTCATAACGACGGGACTCCTGTAATATATCGATCACTCACCTCTTCAGTTATACACTTGGGGTCCCTGGACCAAAGTTTCATACTCCAGAATTGTTGATATAATGATGACGGAAAGTTTTTCTTTAATTTTCCACTGCCCTTCGGTTCGTAAGTCCACGTTCTGATGACCTATCCACCGGGAAGGACACATCACGGTCGTCGGATCAAAACCTCAGGAAAAACAACAACAACAACAATCCTCTGTGTTTTTAAATTCATCGAATCCAGAAAAAAGGACCAGTCCGGTAA
The DNA here is from genome assembly GCA_006410555.1 of Capra ibex. NCBI lineage: Eukaryota > Metazoa > Chordata > Mammalia > Artiodactyla > Bovidae > Capra > Capra ibex. The sequence continues at coordinate 10,245,987 of SJYO01026388.1, read as the reverse complement.
AAGGATCTCTCCTTAGGATTTTTAAGGATGGACTCCTTGTATTACCGAAGGACGGTAGAACGACCCCACTCCAACTAAGGTAAAAAGTCTTACATCTGAAAAGGACTGACGATATTCGTCGTACTACAGATTAAGGATGGACATACTTGGAACATGAACCTACGTTAGAGTTTTTACTGTCTTACTAGAGAAAAGTAAAGGTTCCGTTTGGTAAGTTATAGTGTCATTAGATTCAGATACGGGGCTCGTGATTACGACTTCTTCGACTTCAACTTGTCAACACACTCCTAGATGTTCTGGAAGACCTTGATTGTGTGGTTTTACTACAGGAAAAGTAGTATCCTCTGACCTTACGTTTTCATTCTTCAGTTCTTTGTGGACCTCATTGTCCGTTTAAACCGGAACCTCATGTCTTACTTCATCCCGTTTCCGATTGTCTCCAAACAGTTCTCTTGCGTGACCAGTGTCGTTTGTGGGAGAAGGTTGTTGTGTTCTCTTCTAAGATGTGTACCTGTAGTGGTCTACCAGTTGTGACTTTAGTCTAACTAAAATAAGAAACGTCCGTTTCTACCTCGTCGAGATATGTTAGTCGTTTTTGTTCTGGTCCTCGACTGACACCGAGTCTTCTTGAGGAATAACGGTTTAAGTCTGAATTTAACTTCTTTCATCCCTTTTGGTGGTCTAGTAAATCCATACTGGATTTAGTTTGGGGAATACTAATATGTCACCTTCACTCTTTATCTGAGTTCCCTAATCTAGACTATCTGTCTCACGGACTTCTTGATACGTGCCTCCAAGCACCGTGACATGTCCTCCGTCCCTGGTCCTGGTAGGGGTTCTTTTGTTTTACGTTTTTCCGTATTCCCGACAGACTCCTCCGGAATGTTTCTCGACTCTTTTCTTCCCTTCACTTTCCTTTCTACGTGGGTAGACTTACGTCTCAAGGTTTCTTATCGTTCCTCTCTATCCTTTCGGAAGGAGTCCCTAGTCACGTTTCTTTATCTCCTTTCGTTATCTTACCCTTTCTGATCTCTAGGATAGTTCTTTTAATCTCTAGGATTCCCTTGTAAAGTACGTTTCTACCCGATTTATTTCCTGTCTTTACCATACCTGGATTGTTTTCGTTTTCTGTAATTCTTCTCCACCGTTCTTATGTGTTTTCTTGACATGTTTTTTCTAGAAGTGCTGAGTCTATTGGTACGACCACACTAGTGAGTGGATCTCGGTCTGTAAGACCTTACACTTCAGTTCACCCGGAATCCTTTATAGTGATGCTTGTTTCGATCACCTCCACTACCTTAAGGTCAACTCGATAAAGTTTAGGATTTTCTACTACGACACTTTCACGACGTGACTTATACGGTCGTGTAAACCTTTTGAGTCGTCACCGGTGTCCTGACCTTTTCCAGTCAAAAGTAAGGTTAGGGTTTCTTTCCGTTACGGTTTCTTACGAGTTTGATGGCGTGTTAACGTGAGTAGAGTGTCCGATCGTTTTATTACAAGTTTTAAGAGGTTGGGTCCGAAGTCGTCAGACACTTGGTACTTAAAGGTCTACAAGTTCGACCTAAATCTTTTCCGTCTCCTTGGTCTCTAGGTTAACGGTTGTAGACGACCTAGCAGTTTTTCGTTCTCTCAAGGTCTTTTTATGGATGAAGACGAAATAACTGATACGGTTTCGGAAACTGAAACACCTAGTGTTGTTTATTTTAACACCTTTTAAGAAATTCTCTACCCTTATGGTCTGGTGGACTGGACGGAGGACTCTTTAGACATACATCCAGTTCGTCGTTCAATCTTGACCTGTACCTTGTTGTCTCACCAAGGTTTAACCCTTTCCTCATACAGTTCCGACGTATAACAGTGGACCGAGTAAATTGAAAAACGTCTCATGTAATACGTTTTACGACCCGACCTAGTTCGTGTTCGACCCTAGTTCTAACGGCCCTCTTTATAGTTATTGGAATCTATGAGTCTTCTGTGGTGGGAATACCGTCTTTCACTTCTTCTTGACTTCTCGGAGAACTACTTTCACTTTCTGCTCTCACTTTTTCCACCGAATTTTGAGTTGTAAGTCTTTTGATTCTAGTACTGTAGAGTAGGGTAGTGAAGTACCGTGTATCTACCCCTTTGTTACCTTTGTCACAGTCTGAAATAAAAAGACCCGAGGTTTTAGTGACGTCTACCACTGACGTCGGTTCTTTAATTTTCTGCGAACGAGGAACCTTCTTTTAGATACTGGTTGACTCTGTCTTATATTTTTTCATCTCTGTAATGAAACGGTTGTTTCCAGGTAGATCAGTTTCCATACCAAAAATGTCATCAGTACATACCTACACTCTCAACCTGACACTTCTTTCGACTCACGGTTAATCTTAACTACGAAAACTTGACACCACAACCTCTTCTGACAACTCTCAGGGAACCTGACGTTCCTCTAGGTTGGTCAGGTAGGATTTCCTTTAGTCAGGACTTATAAGTAACCTTCCTGACTATAACTTAGACTTTGAGGTTATGAAACCGGTGGATTACACTTCTTGACTGAGTGATGTTTTCGGGGACTACGACTCTTTCCAACTTCCACCCTCCTCTTCCCCTGTTTTCTCCTACTTTACCAACCTACCGTAGTGGCTGAGCTACCTATACTTAAACTCATTCGAGACCCTCAACCACTACCCTCGGACCGTACGACGTCAGGTGCCCCAGTGTCTCAGTCTGACTGACTCGCTTACTTCACTTGACACTTGGAACACGGGAACCTAGTTCTCAGAGAAAAGTATTTGAGAAGTGTTTCATTTGAACTGAGGTCATAGGACAACCCCATCCCGTTCTCTTCACCCACCGACGAACCCAACCCTTTTCCCTTGATATTTGAAAGTTAATCAGGAGGTCTAAAGTCGGGGTAGGATTGAGAAACGGAAATCTTCATGGACTATGAAGATGAAGGTCTGACAGATATCTAAATGTAGTCACTAACTAGGAAACGAACGTCGTTTAGTCCTCTCGTCTCTTTTGAGTATAACTATAGATTCAGTCAATATTGAGTCTGTACATAAAAAACAGCACGTTTTGAAAAACTGTGAACACCAGTATACTGTAAATACTGGTGTGAATACACCAGTGGAGAGGGTTCAAAAACAATAAATTTTAAAAAAGTGAGAGTAAAAACCATTCTCCCTTCTATTTTTACGTACACAAGTTATACGGTACAATTTGGTGTATACGAATTGATTGAAATTTATTAGGTTCAAGAGTTAAGACAGGTTACATTATAGATGATGACTTAGGAATGTACGTTTTACAGTATATTTGCCTTACAAATAAAAAATAATGAACTTTACACAGTCGTATGTACATTACACTTTAGTCGTGTTTTTATTCTAATCTTTGGAAGTCGATCTGCTTAGTGTATAGAATATCCTTATTTAATAAATTGTCGGAATCATCAGATCACTCAGTCATAAATATAGGTTATGTTTTATCAAAAAACTCGAAAGTTTGAGTGTTTCGTTGTTTTAAAGGTGTATATATTAGATTTCTGTTATATACTTAATGTAAATTCGTCAGTGTAACATTGCTTTTCGATTAGTTCTTTTAAAGAGAGGTATGAGAACGATACGAGAAATTTACTGATAGTAAATTTTTTGTGTAACATAGACTAATGGTAAAGATATGTCGATGTCAAAATTATATTATCCGTAAAGAAAAAAGTGTATTTCATAGAAAATATAAATTCTTTAAATCCGTTATATAATAATAGATTTGACCTTCTGTTTGAATGAAAAGACGTTGGGTGGGGTAGGGTCGGGGATTAGGGTAACGTTGATTACCTTTTAACTTTGAGTCGTACATAAGTGGTATACGAATGGTTCCCTTTTTTATTTGTGTATGGAACCAGGACCACCCTCGAAACAAGACAGAAGAGAGTAAGGTGTGTTTCCGTTACCGTCGGTATTTCACTTGTGGTACTAAGTAACTTTACCCGGGGTTATTAAGATCCTAGACGACGGAGTTCAAGATTTTTTTAAACTCGTTTAGTATTCATGTAATTTTTAATACTTTCGTAATTATTGACCTGACATGAAAATCAAAAAGAACCTTCTTATATGTCTTGAACAAACAAAATGGTGGATTTGGTACTATCACTTCACTTCACTTTCAGTGAATCAGCACAGGCTGAGAAACGCTGGGGTACCTGATATGTCGGGTAAGTTAAGAGGTCCGGTCTTATGACCTCACCAATCGGTAAGGGAAGAGGTCCCCTAGAAGGGTTGGGTCCCTAGCTTGGGTCCAGAGGGTGTAACGTCCACCTAAGAAATGGTCGACTCGATGGTCCCTTCGGGTTCTTATGACCTCACCATCTATTACCATAGACACCATTTATTACCACCTCCTTTCAAATTATTACAATTCTCTACGTTGGTACCAGTAAAATTAAGTTTTCCTTTTGTTTATTGGACATTGTCAAATTAGGTTCATAATTTTATTTTGTAGTAAAATAAATCTAAAAGATAACTAAAGATCGGAAGGAGGTGTCACGGTCCACACGAGGGTACGGAGGGTTCAGATCCTTCAGCCTAGACCTCATTCTAATCCATTAACTCCCTATAGTTAAACTACTGGCCGGTATCGTTTTACGAAAATTTGTAAGTGTATTAAAGGGCGATTTATATTTCTTCTTTGAAACCCTTTATAGACTTTCATATTCTTCTTTTTATTAAAAACTTAGTTGGTAATTGAAGTAATAGGACTCTATTAGTGATAATCGAGTACTTAAAATAAGGAAGAAGACGTCTAATAAAAAATTGTACTAATCTCTATGTTATAAACAAGTTAATACATTTTAAGGACAAAATGATTTGAAAATTCGTGAAATGTAGCTGATTCTTAAGAAGTTTTGGTACTAATAATCACCGTTGTATTACATTGTGACTCAGTTATTAAATGAATTGGTAAGGGAATAACCAGTCCTAGAGAAAAAAGAACGGTAATTTATTCCGATACCACCACCACCGAGTCAGCGATTCAGCACAGACTGAGAACACTGGGGTACCTCACATCGGACGGTCCGAAGAGACAGGGACCCTAAGGGGTCCGTTCTTATGACCTCACCCAACGGTAAAGGAAGGGGTCCTCTAGAAGGGATGGGTCCCTGACTTGGACCCAGAGGACGTAACGTACGTCTAAGAAAGGACTGACCCGATCTCCCTTCGGGTATCATAGATAATATTTATTCCGACATTATTTATAATATGTATAAATGTATTAAAACTAATGAAATCTTAACTAATGATTTCTAATGATCCAGTTTTTGATACATTGAATTTCAAGAGACATGTATAACGATTTGATAAAAGGTCCTCTCTAAACGTATAATTTTACAGTCGAACTTTACAAGATTTTTTCCCTATTTCAATATTGTACATACTGACTTAGAGTTTTTATAATACAGTGTACTTTCTTCAGTCTGTCTTTTCTAGTTTATTACATAATAAAGGAAAAATGTCCTTTACCGGACTTTTTCGTTTAGCTATATGTCTCTTTGGTCTAATTCCCAACTACCATCAATCCCTACCCTTGGTTCACGGACGTCTACCCGTACTTCTTAGAAAAACACCACTACCGACACAACTTTGTAATCTAACACCACTCTTATGATCTCGCGAAATTTAAATGATTTTTTTTTTACATAATGTATACGAATTTTTCATACTAAAAAAAAATTACAGCAAAGTTCTTTTATCAATTTTAATGAACTATTGGTTAATGTGTTAGGTGTGTCTCATAGTATATGAGTTTAATAAGTGTTTAAACCTTGTATTAGAGATCCTCTCAACAGTTTATCTGAGAACTCGAGGTTCACACTTCACACTGAATAGAATGGAAACACCGAGGTTCCAATTATCACCATTGCCTCCGTCTGCGCCGTTACCAGTAAAAAAGGCTTCTTAGTCGGACTACGTCGTGTGAGGTTTCGTCACAGTGACTCCTGTACTAGTACACTTCCTAGCTCTCCTAAGGTGACGCCCGAAGATTGTCCACAAACACTAGATGTAACTGGTTTTCGATAGTTTCAGTCCCCTTTCTCTTTGTAGTAAATGACTCCAAATGTTTACCCCTGGATAATCCGGAGTGTCAGAAATTTTTGGTCAGTTTATAAACACGTCAGAGTGAACCACTATAACACATCATCCTAGGTTGTTTGTCATCACCTATTACCGACACTAGGGAAGGTTTTCCCATTCTTAGTATAGACCACCCTAATAACTACGGTAGGTGTCTCCGGACTTTCTTTTACATAGGTACACTTGTGTTCAAGACACTTGTTCTTCAAGCACAAAGTAGTTATTATTTACAGGTCGTACACGATTCGTGTGTCATTCCCGAGTTATTTATAATATATTTATTTACTGATTTATTTATTTAATCCTCGAAAATATAGGAGTAGATTATTTCATTGACACTGTGTAATTTACATGACTTCAAGAAACCCCTATTGTTTAAGATTTGTTTTATTTATTTATGTCGGTCGTTTAGAGACCGTTGGTGCATTACCGTCCGGATAGTCATAATTTCTTATGTCGGTCAAAAGAATATAGGTCATGGACTCGAGTGTGTCCTCTATTTGGTCTGTGATCAGATAATTTGTGAGCCTATTTAAAACTGTCTAATTAAAACTTATACCGGACCCCTATGTCTATTTTAAGCTGTGGTCTGTTACTTTTAAGTTTTGTTCTTTATTTTAGTCTACCCTTTTCGTAAGTATTAAAATTGAATTAAAATCACACTGTAATTGAACGTGAAGCCTCTTCCGTTACCGTAGGGTGAGGTCATGAGAACGGACCTTTTAGGGTACCTACCTCCTCGGACCTTCCGACGTCAGGTACCCCAGCGTTTCTCAGCCTGTGCTGACTCGTTGAAGTGAAAGTGAAAAGTGAAAGTACGTAACCTCTTCCTTTACCGTTGGGTGAGGTCACAAGAACGGACCTCTTAGGGTCCCTGCCCCCTCGGAACACCCGACGGCAGATACCCCAACGTGTCAGTCTGTGTTGACTTCGCTGAATCGTCGTCGTCGTTGAACGTGAATCTAGTTACATAGTCTATTTGGTTCCTTTGGGAAACGTTTCGAAAGACGATGAAAACGGTCGAGTCAGTTCTTCTCATAGTTTTAAAGTCGAGATGCCTCCTTTTTTCAGGACAAATAGATAGGCAAGACAAAAGGTAAGAACTAAGAAGATACCTATGAGAAGGAGTTAAAAGAAGAAATACTTTTATTGTATGATACACATTGGATTGTTATTGGAGATTAAATAAATGGGTTTAACGTTGGCTGAAAGATCGACTACTTCACCAGTATGTACATTTTTTACGGTTATTACTGTTTTAATTTTTAGTTAAGAATGGATGATAGTCTATTAGGACAAAGTATAAACATGACAACTTAATTTAATAGATTTAAAGATGTTTCGACATCACAGTGTCTCTGTTGGTGAGAGACCTCTTGAAAAGGGTACATTCCGTCTCATCTACACTAATTTGGTTAGGTGACGCCCACGTAGAATGTCCGTGTCACAACTACATTTCGAGCATAGTGGCGTGTCTCCTTGTACGGAACTCTTCACTAACCGACCCGTACGTTTATGACTTCTCTTCAGTACCCGACTACCCCTGACTACACGAGGTCTAGTCTCTGGTGTTTCAGTTTTGGACAAAGTAAGAGAAGTCCCTATCAGTAATGGGACACAAGCTCTTGTTACTCGGAGACGTCGTGAAACTCTTCAACACTGACCTCACACGACGGTAACAGTTTAAGTAGAAGCCTCTTTAACTAGTCCGACAGGAGACTCTTCGGAAGAAGGTGTCGTTAGTACAAGAATGGACGGTAGAAAAGTGACACGGTAAAGACACGTGATTTCTATCTACTGTCGTTTGTCACTTCTTAGTGAAAGACTTGAAACGTGAATCTATTGTATAGTCTCTATTTCGATCCCTTTGGAAAACGACTCGAAAGATACTGAAAACGGTCGAGCCACTTCTCCTCCCAGTTTTAAAGCTACGAGTAGTAGACGTACAAAGCTAACGGATAATTTAGAACACGACTTTGGAACTGTACTCAGCCCATCACCGATGCGTATATTATGTCTGTCTCTCTTTATTCCTAAAGATACATGTATCTTGAGGCCTTCAATACTAAACTCAGGTGACCTTACACTGACATTTTTAGAAAAGGGTATTGCCTTTAGGCCACAGACCGGTTTTCTAAGACTTCGTCTCTGTTGACTCCGCATATGCGCAATAAATGTGATCACCAACTTTACCGTAAATGTTTTCGTTACCCCAATCAAAAATTCTACCGGAACTACCGTCTTTTTCGTATGTCTCAGGACCTACTTAGCATGTTGACCTCTATGTCTTCGTGTACAACCATCTCTCCTACCTACAACTTTAACCCTCTAAAAGCACTAGGACCTCTTGGGTACAGTGAGAGCTAAAGTCTTTAAAGAGGGAGCGGTGTCGACATGGTCAAGAGATTTAGGTCTGGCAGTGACTTCTTTTGTGACCAGACGAACCCAAAAAGCAAACTTCAAAAGAAGAACAGTAGTAGGAAAAAAGACCGTTCAAAATGAAAGCCAAAACGAGGACCAACAAATGGACTGAGGAATTGTTAACAAAGAACGAGCCTCTGAAAAAGACTATTAAAAAGAAACTTCGACTTGACTTACGATGACACTGAAGAGACAGCTGTAGACCAAAGACATCTTCGTTGTCTTCTCAGCACCTTTCAGACACGCCAAGGACTTTATGTTCCACTCCTCGACAAAGACCTTTAAGGTAAACCGTATGTGAGTGTCGAAGGGAGACGTCTGTGTCTGTCTTTGACGCTTGGCAGCAATAAGTCGTTTCGTGAGACCGAGACGACTCGTCCGACTAGAAGTAACGATCAGTGGAGGAGCGGACCTAGGTGTAGTGACAGGAAGCCCCCGTCGGGAAGGTAAAGACTGACTCTACCGTGACTACGTCTAAGGCGAAGCTCCGGTGACTGTTGAAATGTCTAGTCCAGTTTCTGGTGGACGACTTGTAGTAGTAGACCCCTCGGACGCGAACCGCGGACCCTCAGCAGAACGCGTCAGTGCGAGAGTCCTAGCCGAAGCATTGAGTTCAACAGGGGTCGTCTCCTGACTCTTGTGGGGCTCAGTCTGGAGACTTCATAAAGCTAGACAACCAGACCGTCTAGCTTTAGTCTGTGTTGGTATCCCTAACAGAGTGACGACCATGACTCCTCCCTGTCAGACAGTGAATCACCCAATTGACATTCCGACTTCAAGAGGTAAAGCAGGTACCATTCACAGAAAAGTGGTAAAGGAAAGCTACGGTACTCAACATGAACCGAATGACCGTTTCTTTCTCTTATTTCTTTTTGTTATGTTTTATGTAATTTTATTAACTTTACATTTGACTTGTTCTAAAAACTTAGTAATGAAACTAATGAATGAATATAAAAAGATAATTTTACAAATAATTATACAATCTGGAAAATTCAATCTTTTAATACATCTACTGATAATTAATCTTAAATTATTTCTGTTGAGTTGTAATCTTCCCGATAATGAGTTGACTTAATTTGTTTTGACGTGTGAATTGTCTCTCTTTTGTATTTTGTAACGGGAATAGGGGTTTATGCTGTAAGAAAATTTTATCAAGTCATATATCAATTATATATTTATGTATTAGAGGAACTAAAATTGTTTTAAGTTGTTCGTAAATATTTAATAGATCTAACTCATTCCGGGATTTACTCCTCTTCTCGCACTCTTTTCTTGTTTTGTAGTGAGAAATGAGACTCTTCAAAATTTTGCTCATCCCCTAGTGTTTATGGGTAAAGACACGAAAATCCCCTCGTAAAGAAGTCTCTCCCATCTTCCGAATCAAGGTACGTTCTTCACGTTTTAGTCTTCGAAGTTTAAGTCCCTTTCGAAGTACTGTGGTGTCTACTCCAGACTCTTTCTAGAGTCTCTCCACTCTCAAGTCGTCTGTCCGTCCTTGATGACGCCCGTTTCACAATTACGTTTCTTCACGACCACCTATTCGTCTCGTCTCGTACAAGAATTCTCCAGTCCCCTTCGATGCCTTTTCTTTCCTTGGTTCCGAGACATCTTTGTGCGAGTTGTACTTCGTCCTCGGGTCAAGGCACGATTGAAGTGGTGGATGGTCGACACTCTGAGACTCTTTCGGTGTCGGAGTAGCCGTTGTACTGGAAAAGTAATGACTGGAATGTCCTAATAAAATATCCTCTCTATTTACTTTAACTAAGAAAACAGATAATTAAAGATAATAATCATTATCATAAGATAATTGTCATTATCGTTTATAAATAGTTTATAATTAGTATTGTCACCTGTAAATAGTTTGTGAATGTACAGTCAGTGACGTGATTCGTACAGTGATTGTACTGGTGTGGATTACGAGCGGTACTTCAAGACCCTCGACCCGTCAGTGGGAGTAAAGTGTCTACTCCCTTTACTGTGGACTTTATCTTTACACGTGACTTTCGAATGATAACTAAGGGTCACCTCATAGATGTCTTGGGACGTCCTGGTCCTGACATTTCAGATGTCCAATAAACGATTACGATTTCTTACGAAGACTGGCCTCGATACGATTACGGAGGGGACTCTCTCAGTCGACTATTGTCTCTAGGTTCAGGAGATTCTGCCAGTCACTACTCCACGCTTGACTGCGTACGTTCGTCGCGATGACGTGCGTCTCCCCTTCTTTTCGTCGGGTGCCTCTCTAAGAGTGCCAACCAAGAGAACTGTTAGACGACACACAAGCGGGGAGAGAAATAAATAATTAAATTAAGATTTATTTCCACCAGATGAAGGTACACTATAAGTGGTAATAACGTCCTTTTCAAGACGTACTTTACGAACAGTGAGAGAAGAGGTCCTTTTGTCCCTCGGAATAAGGTCATTGCAAGACGAACGTGAGAGACGTGACTTTGGGAGACTCAAAACCCTACGTCATCCTCGTTATCGTCACCAAGGTTTTGAGAGCGCTATAGTACAGAAACGTCTTGAACCAAGTCGGTCCGAACAGGGTGTCTCGACCACCTTGGTAGCTCTGACAATTCCGATAGATCGTACTACTTGTCACTGGATGTTATTTGTGGTCACTAATTTTGTTTCTTGTCTTATGAATGAAATCAAAATTATGAGATTAAAAATTTTTTAATTGTAATGAGATTCAACATAAAGAATGCGACTTAATTGATAAAATTTCATTAATATAAAGTCTTATTGAAAACTGATGTCGTAAAATTATTGGAATTAGGGGTCAGAGTCATCTATGTTACTTTATTTCTTTTTCTTTGACTTCAATGAGTCAGTACAGACTGAGAAACACTAGGGTACTTGACATCGGATGGTCCCAGGAGACAGGTACCCTGAAAGGTCCGTTCTCATGACCTCACCCAACGGTAAAGGAAGAGGTCCCCTAGAAGGGTTGGGTCCCTAGCTTGGACCCAGAGGGGGCGTGACGTCCGTCTGCGAAAATGGTAGACTCGGTGGTGCCTTTGGTTTTTCTATTTTACTCTTTCCTCTTTTATCAGGAGAGAGAAAAGAGTTTGTGAACATAAAAAACTTTAAAGTGTTCGTATGTAATAAAGATATTCTATTTATGATTTTTTGTCTTCTCTTTTGGAACTCTTAATCAGACAAAATCATGGTATAATGACAAACATAGTGATTTATGCCTCGGGAGACGTTCAGTTGTGATAAAGGTACAACGAGACACGAGGAAACATGAGTAAGAGAAGTAATCAACTTCGGTACACGAATTAAGTTCCTTTCTGGAAGACACTTTCCACACCTCCATACCAAACCCTAGTCTTTTGGTTTCTACTTAGACCCGGTAGACGAAATAGAGTACATACTACTAGAACCCGTTTAGTGAATTGAAGTGACAGTACTACTCTTGTCCACCAATGACTTAATCTCGACCATGAACACTTCATGGGTCAGGGTCCCGGGTCAAATGATCTCCCCAAGTCATCGTCTGGTAATCTCTTACCACTACGACGAAATATGGTCGACTCTATTGTAGGTCGTCTTGTGCGTAGACTACGACTCACCTCGAAGTTCGTGTCAATCTAAACCCCGACGGAACTAGTCTGAACGACCACTCGGGCACTACATACATTTAGATGGATATTTACCGTAGAGGAACCTTCAGTGACGTTTAGAATAAAGACCACAGACTCCGTAGATACATCAGGTCTGTTTGTCGTTTTGGTGAGAGTCCGTCGATTGACATCTAAAAAACTTAGGTGTCTTTACTAGGTGTCTTCACGGTCATAAAATTGACATCTAAGATTCAGGCCAAGTCCGTTCTGACCCTTATTAACGATCTCTTTGTGAATATGGAAGATGATACATATACTTTAAAGTGACTTACATCTGAGTTCTTCCGACGTAGACAACGATATAGGGACTGTGAATCTTACCACGGACCGTGTATCCTCCTTGAACTACTCCAGTGGGCTATTTTCCTTCCCCGTGACCCATGAGGTCTTTATGTTTCCCTTTTAGTCAATCTATTTACTTTTACGGTACGGAAAATTATGTCGAATCTAATTTTTTTTAATATTTAAGAGAAATATTTTAGACGTTTAACGAGAGAGGATGAGGGCGGTTTAATCGGTCCCGTAAGTTCTTTCCTTTGTAATTCTATAAAATAATATTTTGGACTTATATTCCCAGTGTGTTAGAAGTCCCGTAATCGGGTGACACCGGGGAAAACGGACCGTTTCGTTATTTTCAATGAGAAAAGATGAAGTACAGGGGAGTTTTTGTGGACTTATATTTTGTATTGGTTGGACAGCTTTCTGGCACGTTTTCTACTCCTGAATAAATATACCTCCAGGGAACAATCTACGGTTTCTTGACGTTTGAAACGTACACGAAGGTAGGAATAAAAGACTCCTGTTTATACCCTCTACTATAATAACAGATACTTATATGACTCACTAAAAATCATTTGTTTTTTTTTCAACGATAAATTCTATCATAATACAAGTCACAAGTGTCATAAGATCATGTACGACTTTATTCGACATAAAAAAACATACCTTTGTCTTTACGTGTTTTATGAATTTATATATGTCTTTATAATTTGGATTTCCTGGTACGACGGTATTTTCAATAATGAATCAAATCCACTAATCAAATGATCTAATAAAATATTCTCCCATACCTTTCTTGATCATTACACGTACAATGATATAGAACTGATGTCCTTTGTGAAAGGGGAAGTAAAATTATATTCATGTGTCATCAGTTTTGATTAAAATACCGTGATGTATTAAACGAAAACGAGGGTCTTTAATATATAATTAAGGTTTACTTGAATAGTAGAGAATATTTCGACCAAATAATCTAATTTTTAAATTCCTGAATTTTTTTGATAAAGATGTGTTTTTGATAATGTAGTGAAAACCCTAATAGATCTTTTCTAATACACTATTGTTACCTATTTTATTACATTCTTATTTAATAAATCTTACTAGTTATAAACTATAATCTATTATTATGTAATCATCTTTAATATTATCATATTCTTTAACATATCAGAAAGAGGTCGTAAACATCTTGGGTAGTTCATTTTCTAGGGGGTTTAGTCTGACGTTGACAGATTTGACACTGTCCAATCTCCTTACGAACGAAAAGGACAACCGAATTGTGTACGAAAAGGTTACTTCGAACGTACACATGTAGTTGGTTATGTTTGTGTATTTTTTTTCATTCATTATTGACTATGAAATTAAAAAAGTACCTATATGTTATAGGAATAAGTCTTGAATCTTTACACTATATTCATTTGTCCCTATATTAAACAGGATCTACATATGAATTTGATGTTGTTTGATAATGTAATTTTGTGTTCCGAAATAAATTTTTAAAGACTTGTTAAGACTTTCTTACATGACTTCCTCTTGATCTTGTAATTGTAAAGAGAACCTTATTTGAAAATTAAGAAGAGAAAGTGAGGTAAACGGTGAAGGGACGACGGTTTATGAAGTAAATGAGTTGTGTTTCGGAAACCTTATATTGGATAAGTTTGAGTGATCGTAAATCTTAAAAAAATTTACTCCCGTTAGGTGAAGATTTACGACAAGTTACTTTAAAAGATAATTATATTCTGTCGTCTGTGTCCTTCTGGAGTTTGAAGCAACCCAATGGGACTGGTCCAGTCAGTCTGACTAGCAATGTCGACGAAAAGTCCGGACGAGTATTGAGTCGGTAGAAATTGACTGTGAATACTTAGTGTGAAGTATACGTGTCTTATGTTTTAGGAATAAATAAGAGACAGGTACCTTAACAGGTCCGTTCTTATGACCTCACCTATCGGTAAGAGAAGAGGTCCCCTAGAAGGACTGACTCCCTAACTTGGGTCCAGAGGACGTAACGTCCGTCTAAGAGATGGTAGACTCGGTGGTCCCTTCGGGTATTGGAGTATATAATCGTAAGACATTGAATGTTTACAGTAAAGTGTGTGTAACCATTTACTTAGGTGGTCAAAGTATTGACTCTGGTGACTTATGTAGAAATTTGCTGGGTTCTTGAGTCTGGTCGTTGTTGAACTTAGTAGTCAGGCGTGAGGACTTAGTGTTTTATTTGGGTCGTAAACTAAACCCAACGAACTAAAAAGTCTAATGACAGTGAAAAATCTTTCTTGAAAGGAGTTTCTTCTTATCTCGTGTCAATAAAATTTCTATACTATTAGCAAGACTTACTTCAATAGAATAAGTCTGTGATCTACGGTATTAAAAGGATCCCAAAGGAATTAAACGGAAAGTCATATTGTCCCCGTCCCCCATCCCACCCGTGTCCTGGTCGTCTCTTCTTAAATGGAATAGAAATACCCAATTGACGACCGAATAGTGTAGGAGTGTCTACGACCTACTTCCTTGGTTCAATACATTGACTATCTTGTCAAGGTGTGAGAAGACCACCACGACTCCACAACGTAGAGGGTCGACCAAGGTGTTACAATTTCGATGTACGATAATTTTTTTTTTCTGCATTTTCAGTGTCACAATATGTTAACATTTACTCTTGAAAATTTGTAAAGGATAATCCATGTTTGTTCGGAGACTGACGGTCTGGATCTTCCAGAATCGTGAGTAATACAATGACTTTACTCTAAAAGGTAGACGAACGAAGAACAGTAGGTCCAAAGATCCTAGCGAATGTTGTCTGTGAGGAAATTGATTTAAATGAAATTTGTGGTCTATACAATCGTGAAAAATGTCCCGGGTCTATTCTGGGGTAAAGTGATACAATCACTGCAAATCATTTCACTACGATCTTTTGTGATAAATATTCTCCTACATTTGGGGTGTGACTTCCTTCAAATTACAAATACCAACATACAGCGTTTCACTTTATATTAAGTATCAAGTTTTTAGGTTTGAAGAATTTTGTATTTTGTCCGACACACATAAAGTCACGGTGTACACAATTGTGTCGTGTACCACTAGATAATGTCAGTAGTCCCAAGTGGTGGTGGTGTCCTATCTTGGGTTGAAATTGGATCGACCTGCCTGATAGACTCCCTGCGTTACTGAACTTCTAATTTTAAAAAATATATATTTCTTAGATGGACGAATTCGTTTTATATGAACTACAAGAAAGATACGGTTCCTATAGTATATACGACGACACTTTGTTTAGTTTCCTATACGTACATAGTGTCTACTAGTAGTCTGTTAAGTCCTAACCTTTTGAAAAAGACCATAAAACCTCTGGACTCCAACATGAGATACTTTTCGTTTTCACAATGTTGGTGAAGTAGACCTTTGCATAAAAAGTCATATTTACTTGAAAAGAAAAATGGGGTTATGAGGAGAGGAAGAAAAACGGAGGAGTGTTTTGACTCCTGTCCTAACCGGTTCGTCATGACTAGTTTATGCCATATACCATAGAAAAGGAATGTCATACTACAATTGTCCACAAGTCAATTCGACTGATAGTAGAGACTTTAGAGACGATTCGTTTAGTCCAGCTCACAGTAGAATCAGTACGAACATCAAGAGTCTTGAATGGAACTTTTTAAGGCAGAAGAGTCGATACATAGAGTCTAACGGACCACACTCTCCTCCAGATTAGTGGTGTCGATGAGCAGGGACCAAACCTGAATTCCCGACCCGTCCGAGGTGTGACAACTACAAAAGGGGTCACTGGTGCCGGTGTCTGACGCAGTCAGGATGGTCCAGGTAGTGATCACTTTACCGTTGTGAGACGTGTGACTTTAGTGACCGAACCGACGTTCGCGAGTAGTCGCAGACCTCGGTGTCACCTCCGACGTGCACGAGGGTCAGACTTTCCCTTCGGCGTTCGGTTGTGTCAGGTAGTCTCACTTGGAAAGTACATATTAGACAGAAGGTTCAATTAAAGATTTTTGTTTCGTGAATATAGATTCTTGAATCCGGAACGAGACACTTGTTTTGGTATCAAAGAGTGTATGTGATCTAGAAGTTCTTTTATTTCGTCGTTGTCCTTAAAGTATTCAAAAATTATACATAAAAAGAATACGGTTCAGTTGTTAGGTGAAAGACAGGATTTTTTCAAATAATTAGTTGTTTATAATGTATCGAGTGACTGGACACACAATATGTATTTAAATTTCCTTACATTTGAATATACTACGATCAGTATTATTTCCTTTAGTCGTCTAGACTTACAATATGATTAAAAGAGGCCTCTTTCCTCAATTAAAGGAGGAGTCGCAGACGAACGAGTGGTTGTTTGACACTCTATAGTTCTAGTGTTTTAAGAGGTTATATAGTTAGAGGAGTTTTACTGTCATAAAACAAAGTTTTTTGAATGTTTAATTTCGTTGTGACAATTTTTAATTGACCGATTTTTTTCTTTAATTTAGGGTCAAAATTATAGACTCGTAAGGAATTTGATTTCCCACTCACCCACCCTTCGTACGATATCTTCTATAAAAATTTATTTATTTTGTCTCTGTTGGAATGGTCACAGACTGAAGAGTCTTGCATTCAGACTCCATACCAAGGGGAGTCGTTACATTTGACCCTTCGACCTCGTGAGGTCCTTCTCGACTGTCCGTCGCTCCTTCCGTCTCTCCATAAGAAAACTCCAAAAAACAAATGAATATAAAGAGAGAAAATGCAGGGGGACCCTTAGGGACAGGGTCAAGCTTTAGAGGGGGACGAGCGGTGACTCTAGGGGAACTACGAGACCTCAGTTTCGGACTCTCTTCCGCGACGAGACCTACTACATCTCCAACTACTCAGACCACTCTTTGACGACCTGTATGAGGTTCGTCGTGACGTAACGCCAAAAGACCCGCCAGAAGGGTGAAGCCCCACGGCGGGGGACTCGCTAGTACCTTCCCCCGACCTACTAGCAAAGAAGTCTGGGGTGGCACCTCCGTCAAAGACAAAGTCTCCTACACGAGGGTTAGCCCTACCGTCGACGGGGGACGGGGAGTGAGTCGAGAGACAGTTACAGCAGTCAAGCCAGGCGAACTATGACATACTTGAGTCACTTGGGTGAGAGACTGCTCGCTGATGACCCACCTAAAAGAGGTAGAAGCTTGTGAAGCCATCCTAAAAGTTCTCTTTGACTACTCTGGACCATCAGTCATTTTTCTCGTCCTCCGACTCATCGATGTACATATATGATCTTTAATTTTAATTTATCAGTGTAAAACTTTCTTCAGTCGATACCTAATCTGAATAACTGTTGAATTGAGTGTAAAGTGTTAAATTAGATATGTAGACCAATTGAGAATTTTGTCAAAGATGTTAACTAAGTACATGGATACTATTGTCCTTTATGACTCTCTCAAGATTAATTATATAATTATATTTCAGAAAGTTCTTTATAAATAATAAACAATATACGTATTGAATTCAAATCCCAGAACTCCCGTTTTATACATAAACACTTTGAGAGATTCTAGATATAGGAACAAAGTTTGAGGATTGTTAAATAAGTTAGATGAAGTACTTTAGTGAAAGGATTGTAGATTTATTACGTACCTTTACTCTGTACGTTCCAACTTTTTTAATGTAAAATTCTTGATCTTTATTTTAGATGCTCCAGATGATAAGTCCTGGTATACTTTCACTTTGGACAGACTTCATACATTTTCAAGACAAAATTACAAAGGGTAATTAGAATGTGAGAAAGTTCATTGTCAATAACTTGGGTATGATAAACGGTGTAATCCATGATCGTTACTTTCCTTAATAAATATTAGATCTTCTCTATTGATTAGTGTTGTGTTTGTTTTTTGTTTGGGTGATGACTTCATCTTATCTCGATCTTGTCTGGTTGACGAGGAAGAGACATTTCTACCCTACTCATATTGGTAGTCCGGATAAAAGACCAAATCACTCATTTGTTTTCGACATGTGTAGTACTTGAGGAACCCGTTGACACGGTCTCGTGACTTATTCTACTGATTTTTCACTAGATTGCCTTCTGGGGACTTCTATATGTGAGATTTACGACGGTGTTTCGACCCGGAGTGGGTCTCAAGAAACGGAGTCACTCACTGTGTTGACAAGTAGGTTGGTCCTTCCGTCTGTCGGTTCCCGCGAAGAACGATGGAATAGGTGGTGAGGAGGGGTGAAAGGGATGTAGGTAAGGTCATGTCACCAGTTCCCACGACCGGTGATCAAACGATTCCGAGACTGTAAAAGGGTAAACCGTTTAATGATTAGGAGAGGTTTGGGTCCAATGGATTAGATACATTGTCTCTACCTTTATAAAATATGTAAATTCTTAATGATACTCCTAATTCAATTCTGTCACATATGTCATCCCCTTTTTTCACTTTCCCAATCAGCGAGTCAATACAGGTTGAGACGCTAAGATACATATCATCGGACGGCCCGAGGAGACAAGTACCTTAAGAGGTCCGTTCCTACCTCACCCATCGGTAAGGGCAGAGGTCCCCTAAAATAGTTAGGTCCCTAACTTCGGTCCAGAGGGTGTAACGTCCGTCCAAGAAATGGTAGACTCGGTGGTCCCTTCCGGGACACATATGTCACTTCACTGCAGCGATTCAGCACAGGCTGGGAAACGCTGGGGAACCAGACATCGGGTGGTCCGAGGAGGTAGGCACCCTAAGAGGTCCGTTCTCATGATCTCACCCAACGGTAAAGGAAGGAGTCAATGACACATATGTCATGAACGGTGAATAATTTGTGAGTTATTTACAATCGTTAGTCAGCAATGGGATGGTTAGGTAAGGATGTCGAATACCCGAAAAGGAGGAGGTGTGTACCGACTAGGTAGGTAAAGACAGAAGTGAGGGGGTACCACAATCGTGTACAATAGTGGTGGAGAGTGGACGTGATGACGTGCAGAGGGGTGTTGGTAAAGACAAAGAGTCTGGGTATGGGGTGTGACGTCAGTCTCATTGCAAAGACTGTGTGCTTAGACTGATACAGTGAACGGAAAAAGGAAGTCGCAGAAAGGTAACGACGATTCTATTTCTTATTTTCCGAATCATGTCACTGCTCCGAGACATTCCGGGCCGGGGGTGGACGCGGCTGTCGCCACAGAGGGAGTGGCAGACGCGCTGCAAGAACGCCGGGCTCTCGGACACGTCTACGAGGGACGACAGATCACGAGAGACGCAGGGTGGAGTGGACGCGACTGAGGAGATCTCGACGTGAGTCTGTTGGGAAGGAGCTCTTTCGGAAGGGACCGGGGACTAGATCCAGTCTAGTGGGGTAAAGGGTGTAAGGCTGGTGAGATATGAAAGGAAGTATGTAAATAGTGTCGATATTAATTTACACATAAATGAACAAATTACACACAGAGGGTTCATCTTCCTTTCACAACCCTTCCCGTCTTAAGTGGTTCCACACCGATCAGGTGACGACCCATGTGTCTCACCCACGGCTTACCTCCCTCCAATAAAAGTGATGAAGTTTCCATTTTTTGTTTGTTTGTTTGTTTGTTTTTTGACTCCGAGTCCCTTCAAGTTATGTTTTGAACGGGTTATAGTGTCTTTTATTCTAATTATAAATCGTCTTCTCGAGTCTAATCTGCTAAGGTTCAAGTGTGAGGGAAGTACCGTCGTCTAGTGACAGAGACATTGTCGTATTCTTGACACTGTAATATTACGGTTGCTAATTTCCACCGGTAAACTTGACTTGGACAGGTAAAAGGAAGAAACTTTTTAGAACATAATTATGTAATTTCTTTTTTGTTTAGAACAAATTTACCATTTTGACAGTAATCGAATAATAATGAAGACATAATTAGAAAAAGTATACTTCTAATATCTTGCCCGTTGTAATACAATTATCTTAAGTATGATATTTAAGTCAATATGAACATATGTAAATATTATGAACCAACATACCAGACATAATGTATTGATACCAAGTCTATCGAAGTGTTATTTCATTGAAAGACTTTTATCTTACCTTACTGTACAAACCTGTAAACCCATATCTCTAGGTCCCGTGACTAAAAGGTTTTTTCATGATTCACGTACTTCTGTTTTAATCTAAGTATTAAAAATTTTCTTAGTAAGGTAGTCAATGTCACAGTTTTTTTTCTCTATGTCTTTTATGAGAGTCGAAAGTTTATACTAGTTGAAATCTGTAGAGTCACTTCTATTATGGTAGTTCAAAGTCATTTGGTGGGGGGAGGGGGCGTTTCTCTTTTTGTTGTGTCTATGAGACCTTTGTCCGTTCTTCTAGTTTTCCACCCCACCCGTCCTTCGGATAGGTTCCAATTAGTTGGTGATATAACGTTTTTATATAATAACTTAATAAGAGGTAAATTGCACTTACCTACAAGAATAAATGGAATGGAGATTGGTGGTTATTTCACGGAGGTCTACAAAACATGTATTATACACTTATACGATAAGTCTCTTGTGATGTCAGGGAGAGGTTGAAAGTCTTTAGAGTAAGTTTTTTTTTTTTTGGTCAATTGTCAATTGTAAATAAAATCAAAATAAGGATTCTTCTATAATCTCCGTATTTCCTTTTTGTCGTGTGTTTTACATGACAGGTTGTTACCTTAACTATACATGTGGTATATTTATTATTCGTGCATCCTTTCCCTTTATTCTGTCTGATCAAAATCAAATACATCCTATTAGGACCCTATATAAATTTAACAAACCACCATTACGAGTACCGTATGCACTTTTCGTTATATAAATCCTCCATGTTCTTTTTTCAAAATCCCAATTCTGAACTACCTTTTCCGACATACTCTAGTAGGACTATTATAAAACGGTCCAATTGTTTAAAAATTTAAAAACAAAATTGTATCACGGAGACGCGGATATAAGTTACTTTAATGTACTAAGGTAATGACAAAAGTAATGTAAGTGACTTTTTCTTGACATTACAATATTTGAACTTTCGAAAATTTAAGAACTAAAAACGTATGAACAAATTTATACGATGATCACGGTTTGTAATTTTAATGTCAACTAGGACTCGTCACATCCCCAATCTCCTTGGTTCCAGCATGTTTCAGTTTTTGGGTGTACATTGAAAACTATGGGGGTTTTAAATTGATGATTTTCGAATGTCAACTGACCTTCAGAATGGTTATTGTATTTATCAATCAATTTTGTGTAAAACATATACATATAGATACATATAGAATACGTAAGTATTGTATGGAAAAAGAATTAAAAACACTATAAAAATCCCATGTACTAAATAGACCCTCAAAAAAGTTTGATAGTGTTTAAAAGTTTTTCAAAAGGTTATATAAATCACCTTTTTTTTTAGACGTATATTCACCTGGGTGAGTCAAGTTTGGTCACAACAAGTTCCCAGTTGATGCAATGTTAAGATAAGTTGTAGTATTTCACTCGTAGTTCTTAGACCTTCTGACTCCTCTCGTTTTACTAAGACCTAAAGTTCTTCTTGTACAGTTTTTAAATCACACGTATACTTTTCCTGGTTATTTGACACCGAATATTCGGACGACAAATTATCCTATCAATAATCTGTGTAAACCGGATGACTCTACAACTTTACACGACTAGACTGTCCCTTTAATTTTAAAAATTAAGTTAATTAAAATTAATTTTAAAATCTTTATTATGAATTAAATCAAGGTTCTTTTGAAATTTCATACCAATCTTGTTGGACCCATACACTTAAATTAAAAAGTTTACATTTAAAATACTTGAATTCATGTCTCTTTCATGAAGATTTTTTTTAAATCATAAACTTACACGATATTCATTTTTTATGTCTCATCTTAAAACTTCCGCCATAGTTTTTTACATTTTACAGATTATAAAAATACAGTGTAGTTAAAATATAACTAACGTACAACCTGACTGTTATATAAACGAGATTACCCTATTTATATTAGTTCTAATAAAAATGGAAAAAGATAAAAAATTACATCAATGGTCTTTTAAAATTTAATATATACAACGAACATATATTTAATATATATTATATATTGTATTCAATATATAATATTAAATATTATATACTTAATATATATAAAGAGAACGTTTCACACTTATGTCTGTCAATATAACGTGACCTCGGTTTTTTCGGATGTTTTGTCAGATGACGGTCTTGTGACCCTTGTTCCTTTCTGAGTGATTATAAATTTACTAATGCACGTCACTAAAATCAATCTTTGGCAAGACGGAACTTCTTTATATAAACCAAATCTTACTTTTTATTAATACTTTGTAATGGAAAAACAGAAGGGTGAGGAACTGACTCAACAAGACGGGTGAACCTTTGACGTTGTGTGGAGGTCACGACCGTCTATTGTCTCCTCCAACTTGGAACGATTCTTAGAAACTCGTCTCGGACTCACTTAGACACTCAAGCCAGTTCACGTTACAGACCTCTACCGAACAGTCCCGCCTATAGTAAGCCTCGTCGTTGACCCCATTCACAAGACAGACCTAAAGTTACATTCAGAGGACTTTTATTTACACTTTACTGTTTTCAAATGTGTCACATGTTGGGGTGTCAATACAACAAAAATTAGATATATGTCTTTTTCCTTTATTAAAATATACATAGTACGAGAATTAATTGTGACCCGTAAATAATGATTACTGTATTTTAAAGATAAGGTTTTTAGAGTTAAATTCATGAAGTTTCGTACATAATATCTTCTTGGGGTCAAAATGAAGAATATTATAACTTTAATATTGTATTTTTTCATTTGTTAGTCAATTTTTGTTTTGTCCGACTTACAGTATGGACTGTATCGTGGGAGTATGAAGATCATCCGAAGTTTTCCTCTTTCGTTTCTTAACTCCTCTCTTTTCCCCTTTTCTAAAGGTTGTCATAAGTAAATTATCGTAGTAATTACTTATGTTTCCGTCGTTATCTGATGATATATGATTTGTATATTCTAAAGTTATTGTACGTTAATGTTTTATTTAAGGTAAAGAATATATTCTTAATATATATATAATATCTAATACATCCAGTCTTCTGTTTTGGTAACTTTTTAAAATAAATTTTTCGATCCGGTTTTCCTTTTAATTAAATTAAATTTTTTACTATGAATAAACTTCTACTCCAGATAGAAGTTGTACTTTATAGACTCGACACGATAATGTAAAGGGGTTATAAAAAAATGGTTCCACTAGAATGGTTTCTTTGATATAGGTTGTTTTTTAGGTGGTCATTCGTCTTTGACCAGTCGACATTAAGTCTACTGAGTGATGATAGAGGTCCGGGTCAGACTTCAGACCGTACGTCACAGGAGGATTTTCCTGTTTTAAATGAAATAGTTCATATGATAGTTCACTAGACTTATGTACACTGTTGTGACAACGGAAAAATTACACTCAGTGTAGTTGTGACCCTACGTGTATTAAGTCAAGAACACCACTTCATACAAGGGAAAGGGGATCCTGTGATGGAGTACCTTGTAAGGGTTTCGTTCTAAGGATCCGACTTGGAGAGGGACCTTGGGGGTAGGACTTGAAGGTTCATAAGACCTACCAAGATAAACCCTGAGTAAAGGGTAAAGGGGGTGATATGTAAAGGAGAGAATCAATTTTACGTAATAAACGACGAACTAAAGGTCACAAACAAGTATGGTTGAACGGGAAGAGGGGATTGGAGTAGGAAAGTGTAGGTCTTGTGTCGGTAAGAAGTTCCAAACTCTAGTTTTCAATGGAGAAGGTCCTTCTGAGAAGACTAGGTTCGTCATCTCTAGTAAGGAGGTTGTTTGTACGTGTAATTTAACATAATTACGATTTACTACTATGTGACGGGATGTGGGACTTCTGTACTTCTTCTACTAGGTCAGGGGTCGGTCGTTCTTTATATTCGCATCTCTGTTTATTACAGTCACATACTCTTCGTCTAAGACTACGTGTAAACTTAGAAATAAACTTGGAGAAATGACTTGGAAAGGTCTACCCACTCCCTCTTCTCATAAAATGTTCTGTCGTGTTCACTTCCGAGTCGTCATCAGTCCCTTGTCAGGTCCAATTAATTCCACGTCAATTACAAGAAGTCCCTCATGAGATCCAGTTTATTTCTTCCCACACACATACGTACGTACGTTCGTGGTCACACACACACACACACTTATACTTACGTCTTTCAAGTCAACTTAAGGCAGCGAGTCAGTACAGACTGAGAAACACTGGGGTACTTGGTGTCGTGCGGTCCGGAGGGACAGATAGTGGTTGAGGGTCTCAGATGGGTTTGAGTACAGGTAGCTCAACCACTACGGTAGGTTGGCAGAGTAGGAGACAGCAGGGGAAGAGGAGGACGGGAGTTAGAAAGGTCGTAGTCCCAGAAAAGTTTACTCAATCGGGAAACGTAGTCCACCGGTTTCATAACCTCAAAGTCGAAGTTGTAGTCAAGAGGGTTACTTATTTATCCTGACCAACCCAGAGGAACGATAGGGTCCCTGAGAGTTCTCAGAAGAGGTTGTGGTGTTAAGTTTTCGTAGTTAAGAAGATACGAGTCGAAAGAAATGTCAGGTTCAGAGTGCAGGTATGTACTGGTGACCTTTTTGGTATCGGAACTGATCTGCCTGGAAACAACCGTTTCATTACAGAGACGAAAACTTATACGACAGATCCAACCAGTATTGAAAGGAAGGTTCCTCATTCGTAGAAAATTAAAGCACCGACGTCAGTAGTAGACGTCGCTAAAACCTCTGGGGTTTTTATTTCAGAGAGTGACAAAGGTAACAAAGTGGTAGATAAACGGTACTTCACTACCCTGGTCTACGGTACTAGAATCAAAAGACTTACGACTCAAAATTCGGTTGAAAAAGTAAGAGGAGAAAGTGAAAGTGGTTCTCCGAGAAATCAAGAAGTGAAAGACGTTATTCCCACCACAGGAGACGTATAGACTCCAATAACTATAAAGAGGGCGGTTAGGACTAAGGTCGAACACAAAGTAGGTCAGGTCGTAAAGTGTACTACATGAGACGTATATTCAATTTATTCGTCCCACTGTTATATGTCAGAACTGTATGAGAAAAGGACTAAACCTTGGTCAGACAACAAGGAACAGGTCAAGATTGACAACGAAGAACTAGACGTATGTCTAAAGAGTCCTCCGTCCAATCCACCAGACCATAAGGGTTGAGAAATTCTTAAAAGGTCAAACAACACTAGGTGTGTCAGTTTCCGAAACCGTCAGTTATTTCGTCATCTACAAAAAGACCTTGAGAGAACGAAAAAACTACTAGCTTGCCTACAACCGTTAAACTAGAGACCAAGGAGACGGAAAAGATTGAGGTCGAACTTGTACACCTTCAAGTGCCAAGTGTATGACAACTTCGGACCGAACCTCTCAAAACTACTAGTGAAACGATCGTACACTCTACTCACGTTCACACGCCATCAAACTCTTAAGAAACCGTAACGGAAAGATGTAAGGATGGTGTAGTATTGGAGAGAGAATTCCATGGACATTCGGAAATTATGATGCTTATTCGTACACGTGCAGAATGACCGAGAACGATACTCGAGAAACTTCTGTCCCTGAGAGAGATACAGATCTCCATCGTCAAGTTACTCATTCGTACGTTGAAAGATTTAGTAATTTACCTAATTACGAAATATCAAAATTTTCTGAAGATTTAGATTCTAGTATTTGCGCATGAACAACTAATTTTCGGGAACTCAGGACTTCAAATTAATTAGACCAAGACTCTCCTAAGGCATTTTTAAAGAACTATTTTTAAGATGAGTCTCAGTGATCATAATGACCCAAAAGTCTCGTAAAAAATTCGACATTCAGGATTCCCCACCTATTGTTATATCCGACGAAGATACAAAAATTTTTGTGTTTTCGCTGGTTCCTTAAAAAACAATGAGTTTTACTCTTCGCAAAACCCTCTTACACGACTGGTCGGTATTTAAACGATAAAGGAGATGTTGTTACTTTTGGATCTAATGATATCTAACCTTTCCCTTTTAGAAAAAGTAGATACGATGACTGAGTTATTGAGTAGAGATTCGAGGAAAAGTTTCGATTCTAATATACTAGTTACTAAGATATAAGATCTTACTGTGTCATCCTGTCTAATACCGGTAATTTATTTATTATTAAGAATCATCATCATGATCTGACATATTTTCTGATAAGAAAAGTAATTTGAGTTCTTGAGTTTTTTGTTTCTGATAATCTAATTTTACTTATTTTGTTAAATTGTATGGATGTTGTAAGAAGTTTGGTTGCACGTTGTATTAGGGTGTATATTATTCCGAGTTTCCTTAATTTCTCTTCCAACCGTCAAAATTAGTCAAGACGTCAAAAGAATAAAAGGGAATTAAATGATTTTTTTGTTTTTTTTGTGTTTTTGACTAATTACAATTGTAAATGTAAAAGTTTAAATTTACACTGGCGTTTCAATAATCCCCTCATGTACAAGGATCTTTTGAACTTTTACTGTTACGACGTTGTTCATTAAAAATAGAAGACGGTGAAATAGTGAAATACGTGTCAATAAAAAGGTTTAAACTCAACAGTATTGAATTTACATACTAATTCGAGTCTTTAGTCGAAACGTATTTTCTTTTTCGACACGAAGGTCGTCTTGTCCTTCAAGAAAGACTTAATAAGACTCTCGGACTAACACTTAAACCGTAATTTAAGGAAACAAAAGGAATCTGGTACATTTGACTTGACACTACACTAAAACTGTCGGAACTAAGACTTTCTTAAAACAGACGAAAGGACGTGATAAGTCCTAAACAAACTCTTTCCAATTCAAATAAAACACTCAAAGTCATTGTTTTTCTTGATTATGACAATTGTCAGTAAGAATGATTTTAAGGTGGTCCTTTAAAGTTCACCCTTGGGACATCGGATAATTTGTGAGTGGATAGATGGTAAAGGAAAGTTGGAATTGTTATTTTGTTAACAAAAATATATCTCTCTCCATGACAGCTAATTTTGTTCGTACAATATCGTGTTTCGATTAATTTATGAGATACACGAGTCCTCGCGTCAACACAGACTGAGAAAAGATGAGGTGTCTGACATCGGGTGGTCGAGGAGACAGGTACCTTAAAAGGTCCGTTCTTATGACCTCATCCAATGGTAAAGGATGAGGTCCCCTAGAAGGGTTGGGTCTCTAGCTTAGGTACAGGGGATAACAACGGATATGACCGTCCACTCGGTGGACCCTTCGGGATTTATAAAATCTCCTGTTTTATTTGATAGTCCGTCACATGTTTTACTTTGTCTCATGCTCCACCCGAAGGGACCACCGAGTCTGTCATTTCGTCTGCAGACGGACGTTACATCCTCTGGACCCAAGTTAGGGACCCAGTCCTTCTAGGGGACCTCTTTACTTATCGATGAGTGCGATCAGAAGAACAAACCTCTTAAGGTACCTGTCTCCTCGGACCACCCGATGTCAGGTACCCCAGCGTTTCTTAGCCCTATGTTGACTCACTGACTATATGTGTGTGTGTGTCTCATGGTCCAATCAGTTATTAATGAAGAGTTTGTTTTTAACCTCTCCTAAAATGAATGATCTTTCGTTTTTGACAGAATTTGCCGAAATTATATATTTTCATACAAAATCCTTTCGGGTCCAGTAGATGTTTCAGAGTGGTTCCACTGTGATGATTTTACGTTTTACCCTTAAAAGACCGTCAAGTCACGAATCCTGAGACGTGAAAGTCACGACTCCTGGACCCAGGGTAAGGACCAGTCCCTTGATTCTAGGGTTTTCGGTGTGTCACACCGGTTTATTTAGCTTAGTGTACGTTTCATACATTTTCTTTAACGAGAGAACTTAGGAAACAGTATTACTATCCACTATGACCCCTTTTTTTCATACGAGGAATTTCATCTTTTCTTTACTTTTTTACTCTCACAGTTATACATAGATGGCAACTGAATCGCTTATCCTATACAATTGTAATAGACTGAACAGGGTCGGTAATGTGTGTGTGTGTGTGTGTGTGTGTGTGTGTGTGGTGGGGTGGGCGTGGGGGGTGGGGTGGGGTCCACCGCGATGACCATTTCTTGGACGACCGGTTTCGTCCTCTGAATACATTCTCTGCTCCCAAGTTCGGGACCCAGTCGTTCTAGGAGACCTCCTCCCGTACCGTTGGGTGAGGTCATAGCAACGGACCTCTTCGGGCACCTGTCTCCTCGGACTACCCGATTTCAGGTGTCTCAACGTTTCTCAGTCTGTGTTGAGTTCACTGAATTGGGGGGACGTGTGTGTCTATCTGTTAGACTTTCTCCTTTATTAATTAGTCAACTTTTTTCAGTCATTTCTTGTGGATGACGGGAAACTAAGTAGACTTTCCTGACAGGTTCAGAAAGAGACTAGATAAGAGACCAGAGGACTCATACGGTTCCGTGGTTCTCCGTGAGGAGGTGCGTTTGATGATCAGGACCAAAGGTTTGTTCGATGTCGAAAGCAATAATTGACTATACACCGTCGATTAGAGAACACTCAAACTATCCACACTTACTTAAGAGACCTTGGATATAGAAGTGTAATTGCCGATTTTAAATCAAAAGATTTGACCACTCGAACTCTCGGTTGGGACCTTCCACCACCGATGTGTCGTCAGCATAGACAAACTTTCCAGTCACGTCAATTAATACTTTCAAGTATAAAGATTTTATATCATTCTGGAATTTAAATGAGTAAGTATTGTGTTTAAAGTATGTCGTTACAGAGTAAAATTCATAATCATTTACTCCTGGAAACACAGTACGAATTAAAAAACCATTAGATGGACGAATTGACTCGTACTAGAAACGACTTCCCACCAAGGTAAACTTCTAGGTTAAGACGAAACGTGACTCTTATATTGCAAGATTTGTGAAGTTAATCCTGTAGAAGATCCTAATGTCCAGGATTTAATTATGTGTATAATGTCTATTATTAATTGTAATATTTAGTACTAATAGATATTTAACTGTGTTAATTTCATACGAAATTTTGTTCATAAAACTTTTTTATTACAAAAAAGGTCTTCACTTTGATTTGAAGTGTAGGACTCTTCGATTGTGTTTTATCATTTATTGACTTGTTTACAAGTAAATCTTTAATGTCTTAGTCCTTTTAACCAGAACGGTCAATTTTCGAGAAAGCCGGACCTGTTAAATTTGAGGGAACTTAAAATTAAAGAAGTACATCTTACTCCTATTATTCTTATTTGAATATCCTACTAGTCATAATTCCCAATCCTTTTTAAAACATTCTATCCATCGTATGAAAGGTCTTATATTACCCATAAGTTAATTATATTGAATATAATGATAACAATTAATTTTGTTATGTTTTTAAGTGTACCGATTGGAAATCATGACATTCTCTGTAGTTAGAATTTTTTAAAAGACTTGAAGTAGATAATAATGTATTATCAATTCTATTTGAGAGTTTCGGTAACCATGTTGAGTTCAATAGAAATATGAATTTAAAAAAGTAAAAATAAAATTCTCAACCATCCTTTTGAAGACGTATAAAAGATTTTATGGATATATATTAAATTATTTTAATGTAGAATAATAATAAAGTAAAATAAAACGGATCCGAAAAGAATTAAAGACATGGTCGAAGGTATTGACAGAAAGGTTATCTAGTTTATGTATTCTTTATGTGTTACTTCTTTCCCTTTTGTGTTTTTTTGTCCTACACCCCTTCTTTCAACTCCCTATACTGATTTTATAAAAACGAATTCAGGAACTTAAGACCCTTAATATTCTGCTAGTACTGTCTAGTAGTTACAAAACTAAAGTCATTGAATCGGTCCTAACTCCTCGAATCTGTCGTAGAAATTTCACTGGGACGATAGACGCATCATATCCCATCTGTATACTATTGGGTAGTCAACTTACATATAGACGTAGAATTACAAGATCTCGTCACCAGGGGGCAGAAAAACCGTGGTCCCTGATCAAAACACCTTCTGTTAAAAAGGTGTCTACCAACCCCCCTCCCTACCAAACCCCCACTGCTCACGTAACTCAAATGACACACGAAATAAAGACAATACTAATGTAGTCGAGGTGGAGTCTGGTAGTCGGTAATCTAAGACCTCCGACCCCTGGAGAGCAGGTCTCACTTAAAATCGTTCCTTAGTAACTCTTGGATAATATCCAGTAGAGTTTTATACTTTTACAAAGATTCACAATGAATCAGAATAAAAATAATACGTCGTTATGTTTTGTTGGTGTACACTAGAATACGGAATCCTATCGTATATAATGGATCGAGTCCAAACAGGTCATTTGACTAATTTTATGCTTTCCCAAAATTTAGGACGTAATTTCACGAGAGAAGAGGTTTATTTAAGTGAACATTCTAAGGGTGGTAACGGAAGTTTTTTCTTTTTCATATAATCAGTAAATTCATTTGTCTAAATTTCCGAAAAAAGAATTTGTTGTTTTTTTAAAAAAAATGTATGTTGGTATATATTTGTCTCTAAATGTAGAGGATAACAAAAAGACTTCGAGAAAACGGTTTCGACCGAAAAAGGAACCGACCCCCCTTTATTAATATAAGTAAACAGAACTTTCTTTCACGAAATGTAACAGAGATCTTTCTTCCACCTTTTTAATTTCTTTTAAATCTTTTTTATTTAAATACCTAAACTAAAGGATTTTCTATTTTAGTAAAGAGAACTGTCAGTTGTACGGGATTTAAGACGGACAATAGTACCATTATAGCGATAATGTGGTAATAAAAGGGAAGTCATTGAGTTTTGACATAAGAATATTGGAGTGAGTAAAGTTTTATAAAGTCTATGGTACATAAAGGAGTCAAATAAACCTCTATAGAACTTATTTGTATTAACTTCATTTTTTGTTACACTTTATTTGGATACCTAGTAACATTGTAAAGGTAGTATTATCATCAACAAGGTGTACCTCTAAGGACAAAGCTGGGTTTAAAGGGACCTTAAAGTCTCATTCATTGTATCCGCGAGTGAATAAAAACCTTCTCAAGGTTGAAAATGTGCCCGTCTGTCCACTCTCCGACGTTAATACAATATTACTTCAGTCCTTTTGGTTCATTTACTTTTTTTCTAGAGTCCTGAGTGTGTCCTCACTCAGCTCGAATGGTATTGAATAAGTGAAATGACGTCAGTAACCGAACGATGGCGGTAAGAATCCTCCAGACACTCAGAGTAGAGGTGGGGAAGTTGACATGTAATTAAGTGACTTCCGCCCTGAACCTGCATGTCTAATGAATGACTCATTGATGTCGCCAGTGTCTTATTGTTTTTTTCTTTCGAGGTAATGGACTTGGTTGTTCAGAAAACTTTTCCATCATTTTATCATCCGCCGTACAAGGAGTCCTAATGACACAGAACACGAAGACCCAGGATACTATCGTGGCAACAATAGTTTTGGAGGTACCTTTGTTTCACATTTTATTCCATTTTGACTTAAGAATTTTGACAACAAGTGATTTATGGTTTTGTTGTTTGTATAGTCTTTGTCGTGATTTGTGAATGGTTAATCGTCGGGTTAGTTACAGTCGTTCTCTCTAGTAAAATCTATCAAATTATTTCCCTTTGGTTAAGTTATGTATTCACTCATAGTATCATATGAAAGTCTTAATAGAACAAAAAAGCTTGTTACTTTATTGACTTCTAAGTCTTTTAAGTTTTATGCAACATAACACAGAAGAGTGAGACCCGTCATCTCAGCATTTCTGTCCGGTTTGTAAGTGTTTTTCATGCCTTTTTGTTTCACAGGTGCCATTGAATGACGGACTCACCCTGTTCCATGGAACACCCTGTTATCACATTCAGGACTAAGTTCAAAACCTATAATACAGTGTTAAGACTAATACTTAAATAAGAAGAAACAGATGTATGAATTATCATATTGTCGAAGTTAAATATGCCTCCCTTTTTTTAGAACCGTTTCCCTTGTACTAGGTATCTAACTTTATCGAAAAAGTTGATTCTTCGAAAACTCTAAAGAAGTATAGTATGTGACTATGACAAAAAAACAAACAAACAAACAAATGACAACAGATAAATTCATTTAAAATCAGAGAAGTAAGTCCTGTATGTATTTGAACTATTATGAATACATACCTTTTAAAGGGAAGTAGGAAAAGGGTCTATTCTGGTGTGTGTAGTTTGTGGATGGCTCTTCGGTCCGTATTTCAGAAGCCAAGTCTCTGTATAGGGAGGAGTCCTGATGTACGTCGCGGCGACTGTTCTAGGCCTAGTATAGACCAGCTCACCGGACGTTGTCAACCCTTACACCAACATGAATTAGTGTATATTTTTGTATAGTGTAAAAAAAGGAGAATTTTTTTTTTTTGAAATGTTATACAAGTCTTGAAATCCCGAATACTCCATGAAAGTATGTAATAGAGTACACTAGAAGGTTTGTCTCCTTAATAATGAATATAAAATGTCTAATCCTTTGTTATTCTTTTCCACCCATTGGCAATAAATCAACGTATCGATTTTGATATTGACTTAATAAAATTGGAGGTAAAATTTCAAGAAATAGGATAGGTTG
The DNA here is from genome assembly GCA_006410555.1 of Capra ibex. Classification (NCBI taxonomy): domain Eukaryota; kingdom Metazoa; phylum Chordata; class Mammalia; order Artiodactyla; family Bovidae; genus Capra; species Capra ibex. The sequence goes on along the minus strand of SJYO01026388.1, from coordinate 10,212,983 downwards.
TCATCGTTTTAGTCTGTTTTTTGGTTCCTTTACCTCCTCCTTCCCTATCTGTGTTCTCTTCTGACAGAAGTCACCATAGTTGTGACTGATGTGTGAGAAATCTTCAAGTGACAAAAGTAGTTAAGATTCAAAACGTAAAGAACAAGAAAAATTTTAAAAACTGGACATCATAAAGTTTGTATCTTTTTATGTCTTTTGTTATATTACTCGAGAAAAACTTGGGTAGTGGGTCGAAATTGTTTAGTTAAAAAAAGTAGAATGAGGTCCAGAAAATTTCTCTTTATCAAGTAAAAAAAAAGGAGAAAGGATTATCGGAATTAACCTACAATATTTTATACTAAATGATTTCCTCTAGACCAAAATCGATTTTCCCAATTTCAATTTTCTCTTTTTCTTTCGTCGATTGATTTAACGACAGTTAAAATTCTTATAGTGGTCCATCAGCGAAATCTTAAAACCTTACGCTCGTAATGTTCCATTCCCTCTTTAGATGATCAGAGTGTTAGTGAAATCTTAATTCCTGGTCTCGGGGAGTGTCCCGGTTTCGTGAATTTGCGGACCAATCACAGGGTCGACGAACTCCTACGTGGAGAGGAATTAGTCTGAACCGTTGAAAAATGATGTGGTACGAAAAACTGTCTATAATCATCTTTCCCTAACTGGGTCGAATGAATAAAATTTCCTTAGAATCTCTTTATTGACTGCACAATTTCTTGTGTCTAGTTCTCGACGGTCTTATGACAATGAGTAGACTTGTGTCTATAGAAGATAATTAGATTCGTGAAGAGTTTACCACCAGGGGTCTGAGGACCTCTAGAGATTCTGGGAAAGTCCTCCGAGTGTTCCATTTCTTTTATAAATATTGTGTTATGGTTGAGCCATAAACGGAAAACATGCACAATTGTAAACGAGACAAGTACACTATCACCCACTTTGACGAGTGTAGAATCGTGTTTCTCTTTGTCACGGTCGTCACCGTCGGTGACATGAAAGTCAGTAACGTAACAAAGTGACAGTGCATAAAAGTCATTTTTAAATTTTTCTTCAGTCAAAGTGAATTCTTACGACGACTAATTTGTCGTTTGTAAATAACGTAATTTATAAACTGAGTTCATGTACAACATAAGACGTTATAAGACACGTTACCGTCCTCATATATATTTCGTGAGGACATTTGACTTCGTACTACCTACAGAGTTCCTTTTTGAGAAGACCCTGACATACTTGATACTCCACTTGATGGTCGAAAACACCAAGGTGAAAGTGGACTTCCTTACTGACTGTGCTAGATACTAATAAGTCCGAACCTGTGAACCGTCTCTGAAAGAGTTTTTGTTTGTTTCACTCGGATAGTGAAGTTCCTTTTGTTATAAGTAACAATGTTTATTATTTTAGACTCGAAGGTTCTGTTTTAATCTAAAACCTTTTAGACATAAACCTAACTTTAATATGACTTCACTTGACTAAACTTTCGAAGGTTATGGATTGTTTAAATGACTACTCTAGTCACCAGTGCGATCATTTACACTAGTAAATAACGACACAATCGTAAACCACGAAATCAGTGATTCAGTACAGGTTGAGAATACCTGACATCAGGCGGTCCGAGGAGCCAGTTATCCTAAAAGGTTCGTACTTATGACCTTACCCAACGGTAAAGGAAAAGGTCCTCTAGAAGGGTTAGGTCCCTAGTTTGGACCCAGAGGACGTGACGTCCGTCTAAAAAAATGGTTGACTCGATGGTCCCTTCGGGTTCACACTCGTGAACCCTCTGTGTTTTTCAACTTATTCTGTTGTGAAAGGTTTGTCGGTTGACACTACAATGTTTACGTATATACCATGTTCTAGGTAAGTTTCACATTCTGGTCACCTAAAATTAGTTTGTCTGATACTTTTCAAGTGACTATGCCAAAAACTGAAGTATAATGTTGATCAAAAAAACTTTTTTGATATCGAACAGTTCAAAACCTTTCGTGGTTTCTTCTTATATGATAAAATTGTTTTTTCTGATAACTTCATGAGAGGAAAAGGTTGATCATAGACATACTCGAGATTGAATTAAGTCTATGAAATTAATTTTTTTGTTTTGTTTTGTGTGTTGTCTCACTTACAGTTTCATCTATGGTCGTAGGACGAAAGACAATCTGGTCTGTGATTTCTCTAAATGTTTTTGTATTCGTCACGATTGCATTATTAAAAAATTACACAATCTTCTATGAAATTATGATAAACAATATTACACTATTAGAACAATAATAAAAATTCACTTAAATTTAAAGTTATAAATTATAAATTTATAAAATATAAATAGTCAAATTTAAAGATTATACTATTTGTATATGTCTAGATTGGATATATTCGTTTTCTTAAAAATCCTAAGGGTTGTAAAAATTTCTCACATTACCCCGGTACTTTGGTTTCTTGACGATTAGATAAATTAGAGTCTATATATGTAATATCTATAACAGTGTTCTAGGACTTACAGAAGGTTAGAATAAAACTCTCCTTTTTGTAGGAACTCTTTGTTTCTTCAGTGATGAACTACTGGTGACTGTAGTGGTGTATAAAGATTGTACCTTTTTTTTTTAAGACGATGTTAGAGTTAATTTCCACATTGAAGATCTCTAATCCCAGTACGATTCAGTGAAGTGACACAGACTGAGAAGCGTTGGATACCTGGAATCGGGTGGTACCGAAGAGACAAGTACCTTAAGAGGTCTGTTCTTGCGACCTCACCCATCGGACGGGAGGAGGTCCCCTAGAAGGACTGGGTCCCTAACTTAGGCGGAGAGAGTGTAGAGGACGTGGTCGTTCGTCCAAGAAATGACGATCTCGGTGTCCCCTTGAAAGGCATTTTTTTTCTCGTTTTTGTCAGATTGTTTGAACTGTTCACGATTGTGGGGATTGTCGTGAGAAAAACCCCATTCCATTACTTCCGAGAGAAGTTGATGTTTATGTTGACTATGACCAATACTCAAATAATATCCGTTCTGTACCTTTCCTCCCTTCACCCCTTCTTTCTAATGAAACAATACTAGGAAACTAGGAAAAAGAACCCATTGGATTATTGTACCATACCATTACCCCCTCTCTCTTAACCCAGACTCATCTCATGCATGAAAAATTCTTTGTATAAGTTGTATCGATAACAAAAGTATTATGGTTAATATGTCTTCCTTCGGTCTTCTTTTAGAAGAACCGACCGGCCCTGTGTCTTCACCATCTCATTCGTTCAAGACTTCCTTCGAGTACAACCTTTTTCCAACTCTTTATAATCAGGTGACTCTAATGTGCAAGAAGAGTTCACTTGAGATGGTACTGAATTAAGAAGTCCAGAACGAGTTGGGAGATAGTCATATGCCTTCCTGATTCTGCCGATTTCAAACTTTCCCTTCTTTCGTTACCCTTACGAATTCTCATTTCCAATCACTGGAAAAAGTTGTTTCCCGGTCTATTATTTGTAAAATCCGAGAACTCGGTGTACAAAGAAACAGTATAAGAAGGAACAAAAGAAAATATTCGTAAAATTTTTCATCTTTTAGTAAAAATGGAACACTCGCCGAACGGGTAGAGATGTGATATTCAAATCTAATATGACTATACAGGGTCGTCCACAAAGTCACTTTTCAGTCTCCGTCTTGTTTCCGGGGACCAAATTCCTACCATTCAGAATTTTATCTTTGATCCCCATCAAATACAGAATGGGGACATTGTATGACAAGGATGATGATCCTCGCCATATCCGTTATTTCACATTTTGAGAAGTTAATAATTGTTGAGTTAAAGTTTGACTTATTTCATTATTCCTTTTTAAACTCATACCGGTTGGTATTGCTTTTACGTGATCAATAGATAATTGGTGTCGAGAATGTTTTGGGGTTTATTACCAGAAAAGACGATTACTACAAACGCTTTATTTGAATGAAAAGGTTCCATATTGAAGAAGAAAAGAATAATGTAAACAATCCGTGCATCGTGGTGGTAAGACTTATGAATGTGCAACCACAAGTTTGAGTAAGTAGGCTCAAATGTTGAGTTTTATTAAATCTACTGAAGGAATTTTTAGTCCTATGACTAAGTTAATTCAAGATCGAAGTAAATACTAAATTCACTCAACAAGAGTAGATACTACTTTCATGTCCACTGGGTACTTGTTGTTCCTCCAATTCCCCTTGACTGTCGATTAACCTTTTTTAAGTTCCTATTAAAATCAACCTGGTGGTATATACGTCGAAGTGTAAGGACCTAAGTTTGTTGGTACCTAGGGCATCATGATGTCATGAATGATGATCTGTCTTAAACACATATTAACCTGAGCACTTCAAGTTTGTGAACAAGTTCCAAGTGGACATGATCTCTTACAGTCTCGTTGATCTATAAATCGAAAGTTTAATATCGGTTGAGACGATTACCAGACTGTGTGTAGGAGTGTTAGTGGTTTGGTTCTTTTTTAATGTAATTTTGTTTTTTATTGTCGACCCGTCTTCCAGAGTTCTCACTCGACACCGAGTGAGTGTCGATCGTTACTTATATCATGGAGAACGAAAACTATCAATCTTGGAAAAAAAATTCCATACTTTATTAGATAAAGTGAAAGGTATAAAAATGGGTTTAGTTATTTAGAACAAAGGGGGGTTTAAAGTCTTTCAGGTAAGGAATTTTTCCTTTATACAAAAGATACATGAACGACCAACTATTTTGTTCTCTTAGGTTGAATTTATATTAAATTTTTTATTGTTGTCTAGTCCTTAGACTTAAAGGTTTCTTACGGAATATAACTTTGACCGTAATTACAAAATGGACTGAGTACACCTTACCTTTTGTCTTCTCATACTCCAGGTCACACGAAGAGACCTGCTCATGTGAACTTAGGACGTGGCTTCATGAATGACGAAGATGGATTTTATTCTCTCGGAAATCATAAATAACACATAATGGGACCCTTTATCAATGGTACTTTTACACTGTTACAAAGTTAAAAGGGATTTTTTATTTTTATTCAAAAGTTTTAAAAAAAAATTTGGTGATTAATATGTATGACTGTAACGAAACCTATCCATTTGTATGATATTATCAAGTTTTAATTCTTATTGATTTCTCATGTGTCGGTTTTCAAGAGAGGGTAGAGATAAAAGTTAATGGGTCAAAAGAAACAGTTCGTTAGTTCTGATGGTCACTTATAAAAGACGTATAATATTCCTTTATTTTTTGTACGGACATATATAGTGTTTGAGACGGAAAAAGTAAATTGTCGTGTAAGACTTCACGAAAGGAATTGTGATGTCTCAACGTCAAAAATATCGATCTCTTGATAAAGGAAAGTATCTAATTAGGATTAAATTGATCCGAGGATTACTACCTGTAAATATGATAAATATAGTAAATGATAACATTTAATACAACGTTATCTGTATATTACATGTTCGTATGGACATCCTGTTTAGAAAGTTTCGTCTTAACGGTATAGAACCTTATATACGACAATGTTAAATTTATTTCATTACAAAAGAGAATTCCAAAACGTATAAATATAAGAGTGGTCGTTACATACTGTTAAACGAGAGAACACAAATGGACGTGTAAAAAACAAAAACGCTTAGATTATGAACTTTTTCCCATAGAACTATGTCAAATTTGAGAACGAAGAGAATAATATTTATTACAACTCTTAAAAAAATTATAGAAACTTAATAAAAATAAAGGAATCCAATTCTAAGACAAGTTTAAGTAACAAGATGAACTAACAATTGTAAATGAATAATTAAATACATCGAAAAACTTATTATTCCTCCAATCAGGAGACACTTCATGACGTTTAATAAAAGGTCAATACTGTGAACAAAAACTTTCTTTTAAATTTGTTACCAAAGAAATTGTGAAGGTAACTCAATAATTTTCCTTTACATTATTATGTAACCTTCTGTCAGACCATCACAGAATATTTTTTAATATAATCTTCTTTTATTTCCTCATTTAGACTAGAACCTGTGTTAAAGAATCTATATAGATGGGCGTTGTTTACTGTTTTTTTCTGTTACCCATTTAACCTATGTTAGTTTTAATTTTAAAGACACGAAATTTCGTGTGATAGTTCTTTCACTTTTCTGTTAAGTGTCTTACCCTCTTTTATAAAACTTTAGTATACATACTATTCTTAAATTATAGATTTTACACGTTTGATTCGTTTAGATATCTTTGTCTTTTATCTAGTCACCGACGATCTCTGTCCTCACTTCTCTTTTACAGTACACTAATTACCCATATCTAGCCCAAAGAAAGACCCCACTACTTTTACAAGAGGTTAATCTATTACCACTATCCACCATAAATGTTGAAACATTTATATGACTTTTGGTAAATTAATATGTTACGTTTTCCTATTTAAAGTGTCGTACACTTAATATGGAGTTACAATAAAATTTTTCAATTTGTAAAAATGGTATACTTGGTTCTTAAGGTAAGGATCCATAAAAGAGTTCTTTTTACAGACAAATTTCTACACCATGTATATATATATTCCTTTGTGATGAGTCGGTCTTTCTTTCTTACTTTACTACTGTGGACGTCGTTGTACGTGACTGGGTTCCTAATAGTGTGATTCGCTTCGTTCAGCTTCTGGTCATAGTATACTGTAGTGAATATACGCCTTAGAAATAAAAAAAAAACGACAAAAAATTTAACACAAAAGTTACCTCTTTATGTAGCAGACAAATGTTTTATCGAGAACTTTTTATGTTCCTCATGTCTATGATATTTTGTTTCGTTTGAGGTCAGTACTCTGTGATACATATAGTTCGCTTTCGTTGTCAGACTAGAGGTCCAATACTTTTGATCTTAATTTTTCAGTGATGTGTCTTTTCCAGGTTCAAGAGTCGAACCGTTTTGCACCCACGTCAATGTACTTTACAAATTATTTGACTTAAGAAAAAGGGGTTACACATTTGTTTTACTGTTCTGATTTAGACACGGACCGTTAAAGCTAGATTGAGACTTCGATGTGTTTTGTGTGTCTGTGGAAAATCTGCAGTGGACAATTAGACTAGTAGAATAGAGGAATCCACCACCCTCCTTCCCGTTCCATTGACACGTCTGGTTTCTACACCCTTCATCTTTATGACATATGATCCCTACCTCCTCGGACCGCCCGACGGTAGATACCCCAGTGTGCCTCAGCCCGTGCTGGCTTCGCTGAATCGTCGTCGTCGTCTGTAATGTTTCATACCACTTTTCTTTCGGAGTTAGTTACGTATCGGATTCTCCCTTTTCTGATCTGAGGTTGAAACCTTTTAATTAAATCTCCCTTGCCCCTTCTCAAATTCATGAACGTCAAATTGTACTTTTTACGTGTGCACTGTCTTACCTCGTGTTATTTGCACTGTGTTTACTTGCATAAATGTTTTGTCTTTGTCTGAGTGTCTGCGTCTTTTGTTAGAATACCAATGGTTTCACCCCTCCCTATTTAGTCCTCCAACCTAATTGTATATGTGTGATAATATAAATTTTATCTATTGGTTGTTCCTGGATAATATATCGTGTCCCTTGAGTTGTAAGACATTATTGGATTTACCCCTTTCTTAAACTTTTTCTTGTCTATGTACATATACATATTGACTTAGTGAAACGACGTGTAAACTTTGCTTGTGTTGTGACCTTTAGTTGATAGTGCACGAGTCTGTGAGTCAACACAGAACTGAAAATTTCAAATTTTTTTATCAAGACTCACCCCCTTTTTTCTTCTTGTATGTAGACATGTTTATTGACATACTTTTACAAATAAAATAATCAAAATAAGAAGTCAAGTCAAGTCAACGAGTCAGCACAGACTGAGAAACGCTGGGGTACTTAGCGTCGTGCGGTCCGGAGGGACAGGCAGTGGTTGAGGGCCTCAAGTGAGTCTGAGCGTAGGTAGCTCAGTCACTACGGTAGGTCGGTAGAGTAGGAGACAGTAGGGGAAGAAAAGGACGGGGGTTAGGGAGGGTCGTAGTCTCAGAAAAGGTTACTCAGTTGAGAAGCGTACTCCACCGGTTTCATGACCTCAAAGTCGAAATCGTAGTAAGGAAGGTTTCTTTAGGGTCCCGACTAGAGGAAGTCTTACCTGACCAACCTAGAGGAACGTCAGGTTCCCTGAGAGTTCTCAGAAGAGGTTGTGGTGTCAAGTTTTCGTAGTTAAGAAGCCGCGAGTCGGAAGAACTGTCAGGTTGAGAGTGTAGGTATGTACTGGTGTCCTTTTTGTTATCGGAACTGATCTGCCTGGAAACAACCGTTTCATTACAGAGACGAAAAGTCATACAATAGATCCAACCAGTATTGAAAAGAAGGTTCCTCATTCACAGAAAATTCAAGTACCGACGTTAGTGGTAGACGTCACTAAAACCTCGGGGGTTTTTATTTCAGACTGTGACAAAGGTGACAAAAAGGTAGATAAAGGGTACCTCACTACCCTGGTCTACGGTACTAGAAGTAAAAGACTTACAACTCGAAATTCGGTTGAAAAGGTGAGAGGAGAAAATGAAAGTAGTTCTCCAAAAAAATCAAGGAGAAGTGAAAGACGGTATTCCCACCACAGTAGAGGTATAGACTCCAATAACTATAAAGAGGGCCGTTAGAACTAAGGTCGAACACGAAGAAGGTCGGGTTGTAAAGAGTACTACATGAGACGTACATTCAATTTATTCGTCCCACTGTTATATGTCGGAACTGTATGAGGAAAAGGATAAACCTTGGTCAGACAACAAGGTACAGGTCAAGATTGACAACGAAGGACCGGACGTATGTCAAAATAAGACTTGCCGGGGTTTAACCTTTGTTACGTTTACAAACAATTAGTGACTTACTTGTTTGACACCACATAAGTATTTTATGATCTGCCGTCATATTCTCGGTCACTATGTATGACTGTATGCGATTTGTACCTACTGAGGGTTTACACAATATGTTTTACTTTCTGTGGTCTGTTGCCGATTGTGACGTACTAAGATGAATACATTGTAAGACACTTTTCGTGTTAGATCTCCTTATCTTTTGTCTCGTCACAAACGTTCCCGGACCCCCACATCCCCTTACCCTCTCTGATGTTTACCTGTGTCTTCTTGAAAACCCCCACTACTTTTACAAAACATAGAACTAAAATATCATAACCAACGAACAGACATACATAAACAGTTTAAGTATGTTGATATGTGTATTCTACACAATTAAAGTTACATACGATTAATATGAAATTATATTGGTTTTATACATATTTTTAGATAGTCAAGTATTAGTGTACCCTCTTTCCTTTCCTACTCATTAGTGTTTCAAAGAAAACTTTGAAAAGTCTTCCTGGGAGATCTCAAAAGAACCAAAAGGTAAGTAACAAGTAAAATTCTCATGTGTAAGATATCCGTATTTAGCAAAGGAAGACAAGAATTGAAAAATTTAATTTTTCATATTCGTTCGTTAACTACACTTAAAAAGGTTGATAGAAAGTGACAGACGAAATCATTATGGATGAAAACGTGTTTAGGTTATGTCTTAGACCGATAATGAACCAGATTTTAGACAGAAAGGATACTTCTTTCGATACTAGGTTCTCTTCCAAGTGACATCTTATTATTTTACTTACACCGATACCATTTGTTACTAGACCAGTCAATCGTTGTACCATTATTTCTGGTAAATAAACGAACTTACTATCTATTACTTCTATTGTATATTTACTGTTGGGGAAAAGATACTTTTTCTTTTTTGAACTTTAAAAGGTTTAGTTATTCCACTGATAAAACCAGAAATTCAAAGGAACTACTTTTTATATTCGGAGTACTTTTGTTCTTGTAGTAAACGCCGTACTAAGAGTCATAGACCGATATTTTTTTATAAGCAATTTACTCGTTTGCACATCTGGATGGTAATCGAGTTATAGTGACGGTTAATATATTTCGACTAGAAGGTACCTTTCGAAGGCCAAGTTCACCCGTTCTTGTATCCACTAAGGTCCGTTTGCGTGTCGTCCTGACCACTCTTCCGACGGGGTCTCCCGCGACATCTTCCGACTGACCAGGTGCCGTCGTCGTTGGAAAAGGTCATTTCACAAACAAGACTCCATGTTTTATTTCACGAAATTTTTCCGTTTGTAAATCGAAGTGTAACAATTCGTACTTGGTAAAATGAGAGGGTCTTACATACTTTCGTAGGAACGACATCAGCATACAAGTCGGGACCTGTGTTCACCCCACCTACCCTTCTTGGTATGTCCAGTCTCAGTCTCCCGACCCATTTTCAAGACCAAGGTGGTAACTGATCGACACATTAAATCACTTTAGTGAATCAGAAAGAACTCAAGTCAAAGGAGTAGACATTTTTTCTATTGTTGTTTTTGTGGAGGTTTTCAGGGTAGATGGAGTTCATTGACAATTTGGGTGTATGTGAAATCAATTATCATTCCTTGGAGCATCCGATGTCAGGTACCCCAGCGTTTCTCAGGCTGTCTTGACTCGCTGAAGTAAAAGTGAAAAAAGTATCTTCTTGTATATGAGACAACTGAAAGATGTTTTAAAGTTTCCTATAAAGGAAAAGCATATTTAGTATAATGTATTAAATGTAGTACGCTTTACGGTCCGTCCTACTTCGTGTTCGACTTTAGTTCTAACGACCCTCTTTATAGTTATGAAGTGTATACGTGTCCTGTGGTGGGAATACCGTCTTTTACTTCTCCTTGATTTCTCGGAGAACTATTTCCACTTTTTTCCTCTCACTTTTTCGATCGACTTTTGAGTTGTAAGTTTTTTACTTCTAGTACCGTGGGTCAGGGTAGTGAAGTACTGCTTGTCTACCCCTTTGTTACCTTTGTGACTGTCTGAAATAAAAGAACCCGAGGTTTTAGTGACGTCTACCACTGACGTCGGTACTTTAATTTTCTGCGAACGAGGAACCTTCTTTTCGATACTGGTTGGATCAGTTGTATAATTTTCTGTTCTGTAAGGAGACGGCTGTTTGCAGGTAGAGCAGTTTCGATACCAAAAAGGTCATCAGTACACCTACACTCTCAACCTGGTATTTCTTTCGACTCGCGGTTTCTTGCCTATGAAAACTTGACACCATAACCTCTACTGAGAACTCTCAGGGGACCTGACGTTCCTCTAGTTTAGTCTGTTAAGATTTCCTTTAGTCAGGACTTATAAGTAACCTTCCTAACTACAACTTCGACTTCGAGGTTATGAAACCGGTGGACTATACCTCTTGACTGAGAAAACTTTTCTGGGACTACGACCCTTTTAGTACCCCTCCTCCCCTACTGTCTCCTACTCTACCAACCTACCATAGTGACTGAGTTATCTGTACTGAAACTTATTCGAGACCCTCAACCACTACCTGTCCCTTCGGACCACACGATGTCAGTTATCCCAACATCTCAGTCTGTACTTACTCGTTGACTTGACTTGACTGACTTAAATTTTGTTGAACTTACTTAATACGATACTGTTTTATAATTCTACGTAATAAGTTCTATTTGTTTCATTATGCGTTTTTAAATTATGTGACAACATATTGTCTAAGTCTTAGTTCTCTTACACTACTTCAAGATGACAAATGAACGATACACTAAATTATGATTGTGACATTGGAGAAGACCAGAGTTGGATGAATACGTAATTTTCTTGTACAAAAGTGTAGAAAAAACAACTTATTGACCGTTTTGTATTACGATACTAGACTGACAAAAGCAGGGAAGTTATAAATATACAATTTTGGAACTACGGGGTTTCACTGACATAATCTTCTACCTCCGAAACCCGTGGGAGTACTTACTCTAATCACAAGAGTGCGTTCTTTAAGGTTGTCTCGAGGTCTCGGGGAAGGTCTTCCAGTCCTATGTCCATTTTCCGTGACCGACACTTAGTCCGTCTTCCGGGAGTGGTCTTATACTAGTACGATGGCGAAACTAAGACTGCCGGTCTTAGTTCTTGTCACTCTTTATTTAAAGACTTAAATAAGGACTTAAGAACGTAAAGACTTATAAAAACTTAAAGATTTTAATTTAAAGGTGAGTCAGACACCATAAAAAAGATGTTTTCGGTTTCCCGAAAGTTCGATTTTCCTGATTCTGTGTATTGTTCTATTTAGTATGTCTATAGTATCAGTATTTCTAGTAATAAGTTAAAGGTGTAATGTAACAAAATTTTAAAATAATGATAAATAAACTAACGTACTCCCTACAAAAGTAACGTCATCCACCCTAGATCAAGGACCTGGTCCTTAGCTTGGGTCCGAAGGACGTAACCCTCGTGTCACAGAATCGGTGACCTTGTGGTTCTTTCAGGGGTGCAATTTAAAAATTAACATTGATCGTCTTCCGCTACCGTGGGGTGAGGTCATGAGAACGGACCTGTTAGGGTACCTGTCTCCTCGGACCATCCGACGTTAGGTACCCCAGCGGTTCTCAGTCTGTGCTGACTCGTTAAAGGGAAAGTGAAAAGTGAAAGTATGTAACCTCTTCCTTTACCGTCGGGTGAGATCACAAGAACGGACCTCTTAGGGTCCCTGTCCCCTCGGAACACCCGACGCCAGATATCCCAGTGTGTCTCAGCCTGTGCTGACTTCACTGAATCGTCGTCGTCGTCTCAATGTTTTAGTATAATTAAGATACGAAGGGAATTCTCTTATCTTGTTAAATTTTGTTCTGACTAAGTATTTGATTCATTTTATTCGAGTATAGTACAAAGATTTGAACAGGACTTTTCCGTTAATTAAAAAAGAGTTTCATTGAAATATTCTCACTAGGTTATAAAAGTCCCAATCTAAGGATGTAGTAATACCGTCGTCTACTTGTATGTTTTTTATCTCATTGAACAAATTTATTTAATATATTTATATTTAGTAATTGTGATGAGTATTTCTTTCAAACTGTAAAAGATAAAGACTGTAGAATCAAGTATTAAAGGAAAAACCATTCTTATAGTCATTGTCTCTATAATTTCTATGAATTACGATAGTTCGTAACATATGGTGATAATTGAAGGTTTCTTTATTATTATTCGAGGTTTGTCTGGTTGAGTAAAAGAAACTTCTCAATTTTATCGTTCTCATGGCACAGTTATCGATGACTTTCTCATGACATGGACCACAATTCCGATAAAAATTGTTAAATTTTGACCTACCGTGTAACGGGTTAGTAGGTAAGAAAAATAATTAGATTTACAGGATAGATAACATAATAATAAACTTTAATACTCAGTGTTAAAAAATTCACTGAATGTTCACGACTCCGTGACGTGATTCTTTAAAGTTATAATGTCATTGTGTTACTTACCATACAAAAAAATTATCTACTCCTTTGACTTATTTCAAGTCTTTACAACTTTTTCAAAAGGATTCGAGTGTGTCATAGACGACTTGATCCTAAACTTGGGTCAGGTCGATAGGTTCAGATATAAGAATAATAGGTCGATATAAAAGTCACACTATACGTCTAATCTATGTAATGTTTTTTTTAAAAAAAAACGATATTTTTACAAGTCCAGTCCATGATTTGACAAATCTTATTAGTCAAAAACACTACAATTATAATTACTAAATTCCTACAAACGACTGTTTAAGTACTGAAACTGATGAATTGACGTCGTTATTGTCATCATAGAATGGAGAGTATCATGAGACTAGGAAGAAGATTCGGTCCTTCTTATGGTCAATCGTTAGGAACATCTGGTCCGAAGTCACAAAATGGGTTTCCGTCTATTATATAGAGTATGTTTGAGTTGTTACAACCAAAATGACTGTACCGTCGTAAACGTTCCTCTCCTTTCTCAGGTCTTGACAAAGTTTTTTAGTTTTGTTTTCACTCTCTGTTTTATTGATGTTTTATAATTAAGTATATATGGTTGTGCATACATATTTAGAAAATTTTTACTTTTTCAATATGACGAATCGAATTTTAGTATAGATAGGACATATCACTATTGAAGATATAGGTAATTTGTTTGGATCCAGAGAGTAGACTCGAAACATGAGTATTTGGGTTTCCAGTGGATCGACAAAGTATTCCGGAAGTTTAAGGTGTTAAGCATTTGTTTTAAGGGAGAGAAAGGGAAGGGGGTTTAGACTAGGAAGGGGACATTAAAGGTAAAGTTTTATACCGTTGTCTTGGGTAGACAAACTGGTTTATGACATATAGAGTCTCACTAGGAACTAGGAATTTTTTTATTTTTTGAAATTTGATCTTAGTCAGTAGTTCAAAAGAGATGTTCGGTAAGAGGATCTATAAACAACATTTATATTATTTAAGAGAGGTGAAGGTGGTCTATCAAGGAATCTTTTCTGGTGGTTCTATAGAATTCGTATAGAATGGTTTGTAGTATAAAATTAGTAACTTAATAGGTCATGACGAAGTCATAACGAGACTTCGTCGACAAGAGTTATTTTGGGAAGTGACCAAAGGACGACCAATAACAGATTGACGAATGACACCGAAATTGTAGAACGATGATGTATGGAGACATGTCGGGTACGTACGATTGGTTATAGTGAGGACGTGAGAGACGAGGTCGATGTAACTTGTTAAGGAGAGTTCAAGTGAAGTCTTAAAAGGTGAGAGAAGTCGTGTGTCCGGAAGTGTGCACGACACGACTTTCCATGTTAGGGACGAGGGAGTGAAAGAGGAGTAACAGACGTACTGAGGATCTGAAAGTCCTTAACCGGATTCGACAAAGGGACTCTTCTGATAGAGGATTAATCTGATCCAATCCGAGGAATAATTTACAAGTGTATCGTGGGTTATGAATGAATAAAGATTATTCATTGAAACAAAATGATTGTTATTCATTTAGATAACGACACGATTATTATTCATTACGATCAGGAACTTCGTTTTCCTTGGTAGTTGTTTCACTTTTCTGTTGGTTATCTTACCCTTTTTTATAAACGTTTGGTATATAGACTATTTCCCAATTATAGGTTTTGTACATTTCGTGAACATGTTGAGTTGTCGTTTATTATTATTATTGGATTCATGTTTTACCAGTTTCCTGGACTTATCTGTAAAGAGGTTTCTTCTATGCACCAGTTGTTCATGTACTTTCCTACGAATTGTAGTGGTCAGTAGTCCCTTTACGTTTCATTTTGTGGTACTCTAGCGTAGAGTACGGACAACCTTCCTGGTAGTAGTTTTTCTCTTCTCCATTGTTTACGACCACTCCTACGTCTCTGTGCCCTTGGGAACACGTGACGACCTCCCTAAGGTTTGGTCATATCGGTGACACCTTTTGTCATACCGTCAAGGAGTTTTTTCATTTTTAAGGTGAAGACCCTGATGTAAGTTTCCTTTGTTTTTGTGATTGAGGTAAAAGTGTCGTCGTAATAACTATTATCGGTTCTGTGTCTTTGAAGTCACAGGTGATTACCTACTTGTCTATTTCTTCGACACTCTATATATATGTGTGTTTGTGTGTGTGTGTATATATATCCTCTTCCGTTACCGTGGGGTGAGGTCATGAGAACGGACCTTTTAGGGTACCTGTCTCCTCGGACCTTCCGACGTCAGGTACCTCAACGACTCCCATCCTGTGTTGACTCGCTGAAGTAAAGGTGAAAAGTGAAAGTACGTAACCTCTTCCTTTACCGTTGGGTAAGGTCACAAGAACGGACCTCTTAGGGTCCCTGTCCCCTCGGACCACCCGACGGCAGATACCCCAGTGTGCCTCAACCTGTGCTGACTTCACTGAATCGTATATATATATATATATTACTTTATAATAAGTCAGTATTTTACTCCTTGAGGATGGTAAATGTTGGAGTACCTACCTGGAAATTCCATAATATGACTCCATTCAGTCTGTCTTTTTCTGATTATGACATACTAGAGTGAATGTCCATCTTAGAATTGATTGTTTTTTTTTCTGTTTATATTTTGGGTGTGAGTATCTTTTTCTCTGGAGTTTAAACACCAATACTCTCTATTACCAATCCCTGTCCCGTCCCCACAATCTCCTTCCACCAATTTTTCATGGTTGAAGGTCAATATTCCATTAACTCATGATACCTACATTACATTTTGTACTACTGATATCAATTGTAACGACGTACTGTGTGTCGTTTCAAGGTTCTCATTTGGGATTCTCGTGAGATGCCTCTTGTCAGAAGGGGTAATAAGAAAAGAAGGAAGAAAGACAACATAGATTTACCCTACTACTACAAGCAACTTGGATAACATTAGTAAAGTGTTATATACATTTAGTTTGGTTGAACGACATATGGAATTTTAATATGTCACTACATACAGTTAACAAATAGTCATTTTGACCCCCTCTTTCTAATTAAGACTATCCATTGAGATATTATCGTCTTTCGTTCTCCGGAAAACCGGACCGACCTACGGACGAGACGGAAAGCGAAGTCTACACACTAGTCACCTTGACCACATATAGTCCGTTATTATATAGCCGGGACGACGGACGGTAATACAGGCGACGGGTCTTCCGGTGACGACGCCACTAGAAGGAAACACCGGACCCTCTGTGTCCCGTCCCTACCCGTCTTCGGAAGTGACCCTAGTCTTCACAGGTGTAGTTTATGTAGACGGGCGTACGCGATCAATACGGACATTGCAATGTATACTTATACCAGTGCGGAAGAACCAAACTGTAATGACCCGAAAGTGGTCTAAGTGACCTCCTACTTTGACCTTGATTCGTCGTCGTCTTTTACATTTTGGAAACTGTCTTATTCTCTACTTCTTATCGTAAGGCGTTCTCTACTTCTTGTCGTCAGGAAGATTGTCTCAATAAACCCCTCCTAAAAGAGTCCCTCCACGAAATGGCACTATGGACCGAGACTGGTGCGTCGTCTTCGACCGATCGCAGTGACGAGACCCGAAGGAAAGGTGTCCCGGGCTAGTTACCAAACTCCTCTCTGTAAAGATAAGAAGTCACGGTACCTCTAGACCTGGAAAATCATGGGGATTACAGACCACGAGAATGGCGCCTTTTCGATTTTGGTGACCATTTAGGTCGGTTACATTGGAAGTTTTGGATACCTCCGCACTCCGTGTCAAGTACAGTTGTCCTCTACTACCTATAGTACGTCAAGCAGCCAGTCGAGGATGGAGGGCGACTGACTACGGCGATTCTCCGGAACACATCTGTACGTGTGGTCGTCGCAGATAATCTTATGTGTGAGGACGGACACGGGTTGGAACTTTGGAGATTACAGACGTCACAATTGTACAAGACGTTTATGTGTGGTTACTGTGTCCGATTTATTTCAGAGGAGTACCCTTTGCGTACTAGAAACTTCGAAGATATATGCATAAAAATACTATATTAGGTCCTGTGTAGTCACAATTTGATCGTCATATGTGATCATAACTTATGTGATCATAATTTATCTCTCTCTTCGTCGGTCGAAGAAAGAGGGTTTACATTAAGTCGTTTTATTATTTTATGACGTTGGTCTAAAAAATAATGTAGTGAACTTTTAATAATCGTACGAATTGCTTTTGAACAAGTCTATGTTTACTCGTGAATTTTGTATCAAATACACACACTACTGAATTCTGATGTCCGAATGTGAGGTTTGACTGTGCAGTGGAATGTCATAGACATAAAAATATATACACAAGTATATATGGATTACTAATATTACGTATCATTCTTACTCCACAATAATGTAATAAGCATTATTTTCCCTATTACGAAGATTCACAGTTATTTCTCGTTATAACGAGAGAAGTTAATTACCGGGAAAATAAAACCCCTTGTCGACAAAGAAACGATTTATATGAAACAAATTATGAGAAAAAAAGAGACATCTTTTCTTTACACAGGAAGAAAAAATAAAAAGTGTTGTCTGGTTTATAAAGGACAAACGGTGTCTGTGGACGACAGTTATACACGACATTAAATTATAAGGCCTAGTGTGTAGTGTGTAACTACCGTGACTTTTATATAAAGATGACTGTCTTTCTTTGACCTGTAGGAAAGTCTCAAAGATGTGATGAAGAATTTCACCTGGAAATCGGTGTCAAATCTGGACGTCTTAATGATCTTAGAAGTCAGTCCATTGTTCTTATTAAGACATAAAAGAACATTAATTGACTTTCTTATTAATCCAGTATAAGATCATACAAGACCCTATAAATTCCAACTAGAATTTTGACATTAAAGATTCTACTAAACGAGATTCCACTAAGAGAAGTATCGTGTCATAAATGAATGAAACGCGTATCCAAACTTTGGTTGATGTCGTCCTTTACTTGTTAAGTTTTTAAAACGAAATGACAATAAACCGTTACCTGATTAAACTTTAAAAGTGCATCAGTCTACTAGAAAATTTCAATCGAAAACACATTTATATTTTCATCGTTAATAAACTAAAATTTATCTAAAAAGTATAATAACCAATTTTAATGAACTTTTGTTTAAAGACCCATTTAGACAAATCAGTCTTGAGTTATGTTTATCACATCAAGGGTGTGTCAAATTATATGTCGTTTTTTACATACGAACTATAAAGACTTGACAACAATTAATAAGACGACTTAAGGTTGACTAATCTTGTGACAATCCTGACGTAGAAGTGTTTACTCACGATGAACTACTGTCTTTACTAAACCATACCTGATATCTACTACAATTATTAATTCGGTATATAAATATGGACCTAAATGTCAAAAATTTGTTAGTGATTTAGTAAAATGAAATGTTCTTATACTTGACAACGAAGTGACTATGTTTATTCGCTTTAGATTAAATGTCGTTATTATAAGGTAACTTTGTAACACGACATTGCACTCTTTTATATTTAGAAAACGTACCAAAGATAGTTACTCTTTATTTTAACTTAAGACCGAATTTTTTTTTTTTCCGTTCTCTGGTACTGAGAGAAATAAAGCCATAGGATTCTGGAATTTTGGTTCAGGACGGAAATGTTTCACGAATTATTTACTTAATTGTTAGACAGAACGAGGCTGAAATATGACTTTTCTCTCCCGTAGATCACCCTTGAGGAGTTGGAGGGTGTAAAGACGAAAGTTGAATCCATGTCACACTGAATTTTGATGCCATCATCGGAGCGGAGTCCCAGGTTACAGATCGAAAGAGTCCCGGGACCAAATAGGTGGTATGAAAGAGAAAGTAAATTAAAGAAAGAAGGAGGTGACTGTTGACACGAATTTAGAAAGGGTTACTAAGATTTTTCTCTCGTTTACTGTTGTTTCAAGATTTTGGAAATAGAATTAATGGAGGACCGAACTTCAACGGAAGGATGAAGTTGAAAACCTCTTTTTTGTTTTTTGGTGAAAGTAGATGAGTGGAAGACTATGCAGATGGACGAGATAATTTTGACAAGAGTTATAGTAGTGGTAAGAGATGATTTCCGGTCTAGACAACCAGATGAAAGTTAGGACTGACAAAGTAAATAGACATCATAAACTGTGATAAATGGTGTTGAAAGAGAACTTTGAGTAAGGGGAAAACTGAAGGTCTACTCGAGACAGAGGACCATATAAAAGATAGAGACTGAGAACAAGGAAAGGTGACTGATGAAAGTAGGCGGACGGGAAATTTATTACATTGAGGATTTATACATACTCCGAAGGGTACTTATAAAGGTCCACCAAGTCACCATTTCTTAACGGACGGCTGCGTCCTCTATGTCCTCTACTTCCAAGCTAGGACCCAACCCTTCTAGGGGACCTCTTCATTTACCGTTGGGTAAGGTCATAAGAACGGACCTCTTAGGGTACCTGTCTCTCTTCGGACCGTCTGATGTCAGGTACCCATTGTTTCTCAACCTATCCTGTTTATAAGTGTCTTACCAGAACAAGGAAAAGGGATGATAATAAGTGTTCCATGACCAACTAGAGCCAGTAAGAGACGGTGAACTTACGACAGTCGAGATTTTAGGGAGAGATCTTAAACATAATCGTTTTCAAATGAAATGTATGGGTGAATTATAAAATACCCCGAGTTTGACGTGTAGATCACAAGAATCACTGTCGAATCACATGACATAGTGTAATTTTTTTATTTGAACTTCTGTGTTATACAAAATAGTACATTATCCAATGTCTTGAAATTTTTGATGAACATAAATTAATACGATTTCGTATTTGGAACTCTAATTTGATGATTTTTGAATTTTTAGGTTGTATTATGTTTAAGATCAAAAATTTAATCGATATGAGATTTTTTATGTCTTGTTAAAATGAGGTGTTCCATACGTATACATTCTTACAGACGGTATAAATCTGTGTCATAAAATCTTAATTAAATAATAAGAATACATTGTATGACGATTATTTTCTATGTGACGTTGAAACACTTTATCAACAAAAAATTCTGTTTGAAAGACAAATTTTTCCTCGTCCGTACTCAATGTATCTTTTCAAAACGGAATTCCTTCCTTAGACAGTCAATAATGTACATTGTGACTGACTCGTTAAGAGTCAAAAAAAAATTTCACGAGAAGTTATCTCATCATTAATAGTCATAATTTTTTATGGATAATGACTGAAAGTTTTGTAGGTACTCCTTAAATTTCTCTTCTTTGTATGTGTCATTTTATCTAGTTACTTTAGTTTTCAAACAAAAATTTTTCTGATTTTTTATACTATTTGAATACTGTTCCGACTGGTTTTACATGTTTTCCGATAGATGTAGTGACCACAGTTCTTACTCTGTCCTTTTGATTTATACGTGCACATTTTCTTACTTTATTCTAGGGATAGAGTACGGTAAGTGTTTTCAGTTGAGTTTTACCTAATTTAGGAATTTATGTTCCGGACTTTAATATTTTGTCTCCTCTTATATATGTATTTTCAAGAAACTGTAACCAGAGCCGTTACTATAAGACCCTGTCCTTTGGATTTCGTTTCCGTCGTTTTCGTTTTTATTTGTTCACCCTGACGTAGTTTGATTTTCCTTTCTCTCCTATTCTATGCCCCTTCGGTCTTACTTTTCAAGATCGTATAAAATTTAGTATCGAGGTTTTTGTCCTTCTCTCTTATATACCTCATTTCCGTTAAATTTTTCTGATGGCTTAACTACTTTCCATAACTGAGTTTGGGTAAGTGCCTAGTGTCAGAACAGCACCACTTCTTTGGACACGTTGAGTTTCTTCGATACTCGGTACGGCACGTCCCGGGGGTCTCTGTCTACCTAGTATTACTTCTCAAGGATGTTTTGCACCAGGTGACCCCCTCCCTTACCGTTGGGTAAGATCATAAGAACAGTGCTCTTGGGGTACTCAGTATATTTTTCCGTTTTTGTGTCCTGTGGCCTTCTACTCGGGGGGAGTCCGACCTTTGACAGGTTGTACGATGACGCCTTCTCTCCTTCCATTATTGGCTATCGAGGTCTTTCTTATTTCGCTGACCCGATTTCGTCTTTACTGCGAGTCAACACCTACACAGACCGTCACTTTCATTTCAGACTGTGACATTTCTTTTTACCACGTCTCCTTTGGCCTTACAATCCAAGTGTTTAGTTCCATTTGACCTGCTCCGGTCCGTCCTCTACCGTTCTCACCTGTGTCTGTAGTCCTTAGTCACTTGATTGTACCTGACCTTGCCCGCCTAAATTAAGTCTGCTGGTAACGTAGAAGGTGACACCCGTTCTTGGGGAATCTTCTTTACCTAATCGTGAGTATTAGTTGTTTTCTCAAACTTTACGTCATGAACCCACGTTAGAGTTTTTGTTTTCCTGCTAGAACCAGACAAAGGTTCCGGTTGGTAAGACATAGTGTCATTAAGTTCAGATACAGGGTTGGTGACTACGGCCTCTTCGACTTCAACTGTCTAAGGTACTTTTGGATGTTCTGGAAGACCTTGATTGTGGTTTTTTTCTACAGGAAAAGTAGTGTCCCCTAACCTTACGTTTTCATCCTTCTCTCTAGGTGTTATTGTCCTGTCAAACCGGACTCTCATGTTTTACTTCGTCCCGTCTCCGATTGCCTCGAAACAGTTCCCTCGTACGGCCAGTATCGTTTGTGGGAAAAGGTTGTTAGGTTCTCTGTTGAAATATGTACCTATGGTGGTCTACCAGTCATAGTTTTAGTCTGACTAATACAAGAAACGTCGACTTCTACCTCTTCGAGAGATGTCAGTCGTTTTTGTTCTGGACCTCGACTGACACCGAGTATAGTACTCGAGGAATAACCTTTTAAGTCCGAATTTACTTTCCTTCCTTCCTTTTGGTGATCCGATAAGTCCATACTGGATTTAGTTTAGGGAATACTAATGTGTCACCTCCACTGTTTGTCTACGTTCCTTAGTCTAGACTATCTGTCTCACGGACTTCTTACTAGTTGTGTCCGAGTATTGTAGTATGTCCTCCGTCAGTGGTTTTGGTACTGGTTCTTTTTCTTTCCGTTCTTCCGTTTCACCAACAGACTCCTCCGAAGTATTTATTGACTCTTCTCTTCTCTTCACTTTCCGTTCCCTGTTTCCCTGTCTATTTGACTTCCATCTCAAAGTCTCTTATCGTTCCTCTCTATTCTTTCGGCGGAATTCATTTGTTACGTTTCTTTATGTTCTTTTGATAATTTGTCTTACCCTTTCTGATCTCTAGAGAAGTTCTTTTAATCTATGGTTCTATTATAAAGTACGTTTCTACCTGTACTATTTCCTGTCTTTACTATTCTTGGATTGTCTTCATCTTCTCTCATTCTTCTCCACCGTTCTTATGTGTCTTGTGGATATGTTTTTTTCAGAATTACTGTACTTACTGGTGTTACCACACCAAGTAGTGGACCTCGACCTATAGGACCTCACATTTCAGTTTATCCGGAATCCTTCGTAGTGATGTTTGTCTTGATCACCTCCACTGTATTAAGGTCTACTCGATAAATTTTAGGATTTTCTACTACAACAACGATTTCACGACGTGAGTTTTACAATCATTTAAACCTTTTAAGTCGTCACCGGAATCCTGACCTTTGTCAGTCAAAAGTATGGTTAAAGTTTCTTCCCTTTACGGTTTCTTTCAAGTTTGATGGTCTGTTGACGTGAGTAAAGTGGACGATCGATCCATTTCGAGTTTTAGGAAGTTCGAGTCGGAGTCCTCATGTGTTGGACTCTTGAAGGTCTACATGTTCGCTCCAAACCTTTTCCGTCTCCTTGGTCTCTAGTTTAACGGTTGTAAGCCACCTAGTATCTTTTTCGTTCCCTCAAGATCTTTTTGTAGATGAAGACGAAGTGACTGATGTGATTTCGGAAACTGATATAGTGTTATTAGACACCTTTTAAGAATCTCCACCCTTATGGTCTGGTGGAATGGATAGAGGACTCTTTGGACATCCAGTTCTTCGTGGTCAATCTTGGTCTGTACCTTATCGACTTGCCAAAGTTTAACCCTTTCCTCATGCTATTCCGACAAATACAGTGGGACGAATAAATTGAATATACGTCTCATGTAGTACTCTTTAAGGTCCGAGCTACTCAGTGTTCGATTTTAGTTCTAACGACCCTCTTTAGTTGTTGGAGTCTGTTACGTCTACTATAGTAAGATTACCGTCTTTCACTTCTCATTGATTTCTCGGAGAACTACTCTCACTTTCTTCTCTTATTTTTATGACCGAACTTTGTTGTAATTGTTTTGATTCTAATGCCGTTGGTCAAGGTAGTGAAGTACCCTTTATCTTCCTCTTTTACACCTTCGTCACTGTCAATAAAAGGACCCAAGGTCTTAGTGACACACGTCACTAACGTCGGTACTTTAATTATCTGTGAACAAGGGACGACCGAGTCTGTTATTTCTTAGGTGGACGTTACACCCTCTGTACCCAAGCTAGGGACCCAACCCTTCTAGGAGACCTCCTCCCGTACCGTTGGGTGAGGGCATAAGAACGGACCTCTTAGGGGTACCTGTTTCCTCGGACTACCCGATGTCAGGTACCCCAGCGTTTCTCTGTGCTGACTCGCTGATTCGTGTCGTGTGTGAGAAACTTTACTTTCGATACTGTTTGGTGGTGTAGTATAATTTTTCGTCTCTGTAGTGAAACGACTGTTTCAAGACATGTCAGTTTCAATACCAAAAAGGTCATCAGTACATATCTATAAACTCTCGACTTTGTATTTCTTCCGACTCGCGATTCCGTAACTACGAAAACTTAACACCATGACTTCTTCTGAGAACTCTCAGGGAACCTGAAGTTCCTCAAGTTTGGTCAGTTAAGTTGGAAGTCCAAACTTACTTATAAATTAAGTGACCTACAACTTCGACTTCAAGGTTATGAAACCGGTAGACTACCCTTCTCATTTGAGTGACCTTTTCTGGGACTACGACCGACCCTTTCTAGCTTCCGTTTCTTCTTCCCCGACCGTCTCTATCAATCTATCGTAGTGACTGAGTTACATGTACTTAGACTCGTTTGAGGTCTTCTATCTCTTATCTCCTCTGACCACACAATGTCAGGTACGCCAATGTCTTAACTTATGTTGAATCCTTGACTTGTATGTATTGTGACTAAGTGTATAAAATTTTAGGGTTACTTAGGGTTGGTCCTATTTACTTTTCTACTTTCACTTTCACTACCAACGAGTGAACACAGACTGAGAAACACTGGGATACCCGACGTCTGGTGGTCCGAGGAGTCAGGTATCCTAAGAGGTCCGTTCTTATGGCCTCCCCCAACGGTACGGGAGGAGGTCCCCTGAAGGGTTGGGTCCCTAGATTGGACCCAGAGAACGCAACAACCGTCTAAGAAATGGTATACTCAGTGGTCCCTTCGGGTAAATAGAAATTTACAACACAATCAGTGAGTCGGTACAGGCTGAGAAACGTTGGGGTACCTGACATCGGACGGTCCGAGGAGACAGGTACTCTAAGAGGTCCGTCCTTATGTAGTGTCATTTTGACGTCTCGTGACCCTTAAGGGGCCACAAGGTCACCAATTCTGAGACACGAAGGTAAGGTCCCCTAGGTCCAAACTAGGACAGTCCCTTGATTCTAGAGTGTTCGACGTGTCACTCGGTATTTATTTATATATTTTGTGTTACGAAAATTTGAATTCATTTAAAAAGATTACATGAAAAATTAGTTTTGTTAATGCTGACTATAACTTTTGAAAGTAGTAATTCCTCAAAAGTTAACAAATCGAAAATGACGTTTTTTGTATTTTCAAATTTTTATGAAATAAATGTACGTTTATGTATCATTTTAATAGAGTGGATATATTTTTGTCTAGAAACCGTTCAGCGAATCCAGGTTACTAAAACTTCTATTAAAGTATACAAAGTTCACGGAAGGCTACTTGAGGTGGGCCATTGCGACCTACATCTGTAACTCGGTCCGCGAACGGATACCAGTTGAAAAACCCGTGATGAACCATAAAACGTAATAAAACATTTTGGAACTTCTTTTGTAGTTAAGTCAACTCTTCCTTATAACGTAAAGTAAAATGAAGGTAAAAGACCGTATCATAATAGTTTTTAGGAACTATATCCTGAAGTTTCCTCTTTTTTAATATCTCCTACAATTTTTTTTTTTGAAAACAAAAACAGTCAATGTAGTTATTTTGATCGAACTTTTAATTTTGACTCCTAAATTTTTATAAATGATTAAACAAATTTTTTTAGTTGAACAATATACATTTGTCTTTATTGTAAAAATACTTTTTATTATCATAAAAGGTTTTATTTAAACGAGTCTTCTTTCCATGATAAAATCTAAAAACTTTTAGAAAATTGTCGGAAGTTGGAAAAAAAAACTATGTGACAAACTTTATATAAATCTTTTGACTTGGAGTTGTTTTTGTACATCAACCTTCTCCTTGTTGGTGGCGACATCATATAGTATAATGTCGTTCTTGTGTGTACTCAAATATGAACAGGTAAGTGAAAATGATGAAAGGGTTAACCTGGTTTATGTATAACGACATAAATAAGTTTGTGTTGTAAAGAAATCTTTTCTACCAGTTCCATCTTAAATACCTTCTATGTTTGAGTATTTATGGTGGGTTTCCTCTAATTAAATAAATTTATTATCTTCTGAATATTTACTTCAAGAAGTCCCATAATACCGTTTTACGATCATCATCTTTTATTTGTAAGTCTTACTTATACCATGTTATCTGCTCTTGACCTTGACTCTACTTTGTGCTTCAGGAAATAAAATCTTTTATTTCTTGACTCCAGTTTTATATATTTTACTAATAAGACGGTTTCCGTCATGTTTTCGTTTCGTGATCTAGGAAGGTCAAGTATTTTTTTGTTTCATTTTTTAACTTTCCAGACTCCAGGTGAATCTATATTGTAAAAGTTACCAGAAGTTAGGTCAGAATTTAACCTACATTGGTTATATTTATTTTGATCTGAATGTTTACGTTTCGTTTAGTTCCGGTGTTGTAGTCATCCTTAAGTTGATGTTTTTTATAAAAAATTTGATCGACGGAAGGTAAAGATTTTGTAATTAAACTTAAAATCTACATCCTCGTTTCTTAGTTATAAATGTGTATAAACTTTCTTTTCATATTTAGTAATAATGGTCTTCAAGGAGACATCTTCCTTTCAATTACTAGATATTGTGTTTTACGAAGTTATTTCTTTAAGATGATTATAGTTCATTTTTAAAAATTATTTCGTTTTATACCGTGATAAAAGATTTTAGTAGACTCAAACTTTTGAACATATTTATTCCACTTTTAAATCATATAATTATTTACTATTTTAAAATTTGATTTTGTATAAATCTGATAGACGTTGTCTAAGCATGTATATATTGGGAACGGAACATAGTGGTGCTGAAATCAATTCAAAGTGACTACGTAACGTATAGGATACCACGTCATAGACCTATGTCACCTTAGACAAAAGTACTATAACTATTGATATTTTTTAATTAATACATGAATTAATCCGTTTAATTAAAGGTCAAATTACTTGACGAAAATGTGTGTCAAGGATGATCATCGTCACAGTCAACGAGGCAACACTGGCTGAGAAAAGTTGGGGTACCTGACATCGGACGGTACAAGGAGACAGGTACCCTAAGAGGTCCGTTCTTATGACCTCACTCAACGGTGAAGGAGGAGGTCCCCTAGAGGGTTGGGTCTCCACCTTGGGGGTAGAGCATGTAGAGGACGTGACCGTCCACCCAAGAAATGGTGACCCCGGTGGACCCTTCGGGGTTTGTATGTAAAATATAGGTCCGTCAAGACTCAATATCAGTCACGGAAAATGTTTTCACATTTTTCGAAAAATGTTCGGACTCAAGGATGATTCAGAAGTCTTTTCTCTAGGAAGTTCTATTCATTTTTGGATTGATGGAAATTTGTTTGAGTATGAAAATCTACGTTAAAGAACCCCTATAACATTTTTAAGACTCTTAAATAGTTTGGAGTTTACTATTTACAATCTTCAGTTGTACAGTTTGTCTTCAAACACGTAGAGTAAAATTCGATTCAGGTACCGTGTAACTTTTACCTTCAAAAAGAAAAATTTAATAGTCCCATTAATAGATATCATTCATAATTTCAACTTTTGATAACAGGAACTATACGTAAAGTCCTGTTTAACATACTATTTGACTACTACAATTTTATCAATACTCTTCTCGAGTGAAAAGGATAGACAAGGGGACCAGGTGAATTATAAATATTCGTAAGCATAAGTTATGTGCGATATTTTTTGTTTGGATTTCTTCGGGGGTTATAGTTTTGATACCCATGCTTCACTCTTTTAAAACTACATTCAAACTTTTTTTTCCCCCAGTTTTAGGTTTCGACGCTCAACTTGTCACTACGGTGATATAATTGTTACCTATTTTTAGTCTGTACAGTTTTTCCTAGTAAGTTCCGGATCGAGGTTCCGTATTCGTTAACGAACAGTGAAAACATTTTTCGTGACCCATATTGATTCTTGACGGACCTATATTTTATAAAGAAATTACGATATAAGGTAAACCTTTCCTGTGTCGTCAATCACGAAAGGTCACGTCGAGAAGTAAAACGACGGCCTTTGAGGTCTTGGTATGGACTATGAGTTAATATTTTTGAACAATTGGAAGTACCAATCGTATAAACGAAGGATTAGAACGTAAATGTGTATTATTATCTAATTGATATAAAAAGTTCATGAGAACACCAAACCCGGAGTTTTTTTTTTTTTTTTTCGGATTGATGTTTCCGTACGTTAATTACTTCATTTTATCGTCTTAGTTTTCATTAAGTCGGACCGTGAGACACTACTGGATCTCCCCACCCGATCCCTCACCCCTCCTGCCGAGTCCTTCCTCCTCAGTATATATTAATATTGACTAAGAGTAACAACATACCGTCCTTCGTTGTGTTGTAAAATAATTTTTTTATTTTTTATTTCTCCTTTTACAAGATCTAACCTCTTAAAATTTTTGATTAAGACTCCAATACAAAAATTTAAGAAATGAAGTTCCAAATCTCTGTAGGTCTTTTATGTCTACGTTTAAAGACTAAAAATAGGGAAGAATACTTTACTCTGTATGGAATAATTCAAAAGGTTCACGACTATAGTTTAGGCGGGTGAGTGACCTCATAAGTTTTAAGAAGTCACGAAACAGTTGACGTCGATGTATCAAGGACATAAACCTCAGTGAGTCATTGAGGTCGAGAAGACACAAGTAGGAGGGTGTCGCAGGAGGATCTCTGGTTAAGGTTTCAGTACATTTTAGTAATGGATGTTTTTGTTTCAAACGTCTTCCTTGGTTTCAATGTTTCGTTTCATAATTTTACCCAAGTCTAGATCACCGATTGCAATTTTACATAAAACTCAATCTTCACTAGTTGTGAGATCCGTCGATGGTAAGTCCCAGTACCTTCATAAGTTTCTGTCGAAGTCTCTATTGGTGAGTACACAGGGAAGGATCCCTCTTCACCGACACTCGTGAACCCCGAATGCTTTTTCATCCTTTATAAGGACATGAATCAAGTTTAATCTTTAGTACAATAAAGGGACAGTATGAACGGTTATATTGTGAAAACTATGTGTATATGGAGAAGAAACAAAACTAGGATTTTACAATATTCTGACCAATCTAATCTTTGTAGTCCCTGAAATTTTTGTTGTTGTTATCCTTTTTTTTTTTCTTTAATTACTGAACCTTTAGTAGAATAAAATAATTCGTTATTTTCATACCCGTATATCATACTTTCTTGTAATTGAAAACCCTTGATTATTTTGAAGATTATTTTGACCCGAAGGGACTACCGGGTCACCATTTCTTAGACGGACGATTACGTCCTCTGTGACCAAGCTAAGGAATAGGTCCTTCTAGGGTGTACGGAGTCTCGTTAATTCGGGCACGTGGAATTAATAACTTTGACACGAGATCTCGGACCCTTGGTGTTGATGACTCGGGTACCACGGGGTCGATGACTTCGGGTGTACAGGATTTCGGGTCCGAGGTGTTTTTCTCTTCGGTAGTATTGCTCTTCGGACGCGATCGGGACGAACGGCGTTGATCTCTTTTCGGACGTTTCGTTGTCTCTGGGTCGTGTGTTCGTTTGTCTTTGAAGATTATTCTGACTGTTAATATACACCATCAAATTTTATACAGGTGTTTAGGAAGTTATAATGAAATTTTTTAGTCGCGGATTAAGAGGTCAGGGAACCCGACCTAAGACCCTGAGTCAAGATTACTTTTATTATTCCGTCTTTACTGTTACACATTACCGGTTCTGATCCAGTATTTTCGTGAAGTCGAAGCAGGGACGAGAGAGAGACAATCCCGTGTCCGAGGCCCCTTTCGGTCGACGTTGCCGTGTTCCTGTGAAGTTCCTCGGAATACCTCCGCAAGGACGCCATTCCTTGGCTCCGAAAGACGGTTGTCGGAACACTCACTCGGTAGAGACTTCTTCTAGGAAGTAGGGGTCCGTTCGGAACTAAACTGACATCATGGTTTACTGTAGAACTGACTAAAGTGTTCTCTGACACACGGTCTTGATGTATCGAATTCGGAGAGCTTAAGTACCAGATGTCTTTAAGACGACGAAATCCGGTGATTCAATCCCTCATTATCGATGTGTCGTCATCTTATCTATTGTGTCTCGTGATTGTTCCTAAATTAACTCCGAGTTAAAATTTTAGTTACACCCTCCTGAAGGGACCACCAGGTCACCATTTCTTAGATGGAACGTTGAGTCCCCTGTTGTCAAACTAGGGACCAGTCCCTCCTAAGGTGTACTGCTTCCCGTTAATTCGGGTACGCAGTGTTGAAGACTCGGACGTGAGATCTCGGACAGTCGACGTTCATACCTCGGGCGTGGATCTCGGACATGAAATGTCGTACTCTTAGGTGGTGTTACTCTCCGGACGCGTTGCGTTACCCCTGGGTTGTGTCGGTTATTTATTTAATTAAATTTTTCAGTTACACCCCTGAAGGGTCCACCAGGTCACCAATTCTCAAACGAAAGGTTACGGGTCCCACACCCAAGATAGCGACCGACTCCTCGACTCTAGGGTGTACGGAGTCCCGGTTTTTTGGTTTTGTATTTTGTTCGTCATAACATTATTTAAGTTATTTCTGAAATTTTTGTCAGTTGTAGTTTTTTAGAAAGGGTGTGGATGTATTTTTGGTTAAGTTTTACTTAGTAGATTTAAATTGTCGATCTTGATATTTTGAGAATCTTCTTTTATGTTCTTATTTAGGAGTACTAAATAAGATCCGGAAGAATCCTAAAGAGTCCTAATTGTGATTTTCGTCTTATTCGTTATGTTGGTATTCTTTCCCCTTTGTTTACTTGACCTGAAGTAGTTTTACTTTTTAGAAACACGAACCCGAAGGGATCACCAGGTCACCAATTTTTAGACGGACGGTCGTGTCACCTGTGCCCAAGTTAGGGAGTAGACCCTTCTAGGGTTTACGACGCACGCCCTGTTGAATCGGACACACGGTGTTGATGACTCCGGACGCCCGGATCTCGGTTACGAGACGTTATTCTCTTCGGTGACGCTACTCTTCGGGTACTCGATGTTGTTTCTCGCCGAGGGCGAGGACGTCGATCTCTTTCGGGAGCGTGTCGTTGTTTCTGGGTCTCGTCGACATCTATTTTATTTAGTTATGTAGAATTTTTTTCTTCTTTATTGAGACGCGAAGTTTTCTACAGTAGTTGTTTCATTTTTCTGTTGACTGTCTTACCTTCTTTTATATAGAGGGTATAAAGACTACTCTGTGAACTTAGCATATTTATTTCCTGAGAACGACGACGACGACGACGATTCAGCGAAGTCAGCACAGGCTGAGACACGCTGGGGTATCTGCCGTCGGGTGGTCCGAGGCGGCAGGGACCCTAAGAGGTCCGTTTTTGTGACTTCACCCAACGGTAAAGGAAGAGGTTACTTACTTTCACTTTTCACTTTCCCTTCAGCGAGTCAGTACAGACTGAGAAGTGCTGGGGTACCTGAGAATGTTCAGTTATTATTTTCCTGTTTATTAAATTTTACCCATTTCTTAGACTTCTCAGCAAAGAGGTTACTTCTATGTACTTACCAGTTATTGATGGTAATAACTTCACTATGAGTTGTAGTAATTGGTAGTCCTTTTACGTTTAGTCTTGGTATAAAGTGGGTCTGACCCTAACGATTTTATTTTTCCTGTCATTCATAACTGTTTCCATACCTCTTTGACCATGGGACCATGTGACGACCACCCTTACATTTAACCACGTCGGCGAAACCTTGCATCAGGCCGTCAAGAGTTTTCCAATTTGTATCTTGATGGTATGTTGGGTTGTTACGATGAGGATCCATACCATGTATATGTGTTCTCTTTACTTTTGTACAAGTGTGTCTTTGAACATGTAATTACAATTCTTCGTAATAAGTATTATCGGTTCTTCCTCTTTGTTTAGTTTACAGGTGGTTGACTACCTACTTATGTATTTTTTGTTACCTGATAATAATCTGATATTTTTCCTTACTTCACGGCTATGTATGCTGTTGTCCCTGCTTGAGACTTTTGTAATGCGATTCCCTTTTTTATAGCGAGTGGTTTGTGGTGCATAAAATAAAAAGATAATTTACTATCAACGTCACCATCTCTTAAGATAATAAAAGACAATTGGTTAGTACGATATTACCATAATTCACTTATTATCAATGCATTGGTGTTATCATTTTCAACAAATAGTTGGAAGTGCTAGTTGTCGGTCTGTTTTTTATTTTCTATTAATGTTAAAGTTCGATACTGTGTTTGTACTAATTGGATTGTTATGGTTTATTGACGTATGTTAAATCCCCCAATTCATCTCACTGCCCATTCGCCTTACGTATGTATGTACGCGTACAAAGGTCGATGGGTCAGTCAGGTGCAGAAAACCAACCACGTAAATTAGGTAAATGTAAACTCCATTGATAGTTATGCATACTAGGATAACGGTAAAAGAATTAACAAAACCCAAATAAAAAAAATCCAGAAAAGAAATAGAACACAAAGCACGGTTCTCTTCGAGGAAATCGTAAACAACATATTTTATTTTCTTCTTTCTTTCTTTTTTGGATGTCTTACCCTCTTTTATAGACGATTACTACGTTGTCTCTTCCCGAATTAAAGGTTTTATATGTTTGTCGAGTTTGTTGTTGTTGTTTTTCGTTTGTTGTTTAGTTTTTTGTCCGTCTTCTGGATTTATACAGAGGTTTGTTGTCCAGAGGTTTCTTCTTTATGTTTTCCGGTTGTCCATGTACTTTTCTACGAGTTGTAGTGATGAAGAATCTCTTTGCGTTTAGTTTTGGTGTTGCTATGGTAGAGTGTGACCAGTCGTGCCGGTAATAATTTTTGAGGTGTTTATCGTTTACCGCCTTTATTACACCTCTTTTCCCTTGATATAAGTCATAGGATACTAGTTAGTATAGTCTTTTCTTATATTTTTTCTCTAAATATCTACACATATTGACTTAGTGAAACATATGCCGTATTTAATTATGAAACATTTAGTTGACACAAAGTTATTTTTTTTTGACAAATATTCCTACCAATGTGTCGAGATACTTTTATCCACTTAACGTATTATACACTTAACATAGAGTTATTCTATATATCGATGTAAATGCACATATATACATCCAAACCCATTCGAGACCCTCAACCACTACCTGTCCCTCCGGACCGTACGACGTCAAGTACCCCAGCGTTTCTCAACCTGCACTGACTCATTGACTTGACTTGGACCCCTGACAAATTCACGCAATAGTGTAAGGTTCCTACATATACTTGTATAGTAAATTTCGTAGTACATTATATATTATAGTTGTTGTATTGACAGATAATACTTTCTTTTTTGTGGATTTTTACAATACTTCTATTAGAAAGGTTTGAAAAAACTCCCTTGTTTTTTAATAGTAAGTCATTGACAATGGTAGATTGTCTACTGACACCGTTAATAACTGTTCAGATAAAGTAAAACTAGTTTTCAAGGTTTAAAGTTACAACTGTGAAAGTCATTTACTAGAAACCGTTTAGTAAATAAATTAGTTATTTCGGTCAATGAGGTCTTTTAACCATTTACGGGGACCTCCCGATTGTTATACCTCTCTTTTTGTCTGGATGATCCATAAAGTGTTTATCCAATTCTAATGGGTGATCTCTGGACTACGGGATATGAAGAGGGTCAGCCTGGACTAGAGTTTGGAAGTTTGTCGTATATACGACTTTGAGATTTGTGTACTAGTTGTTAGAGACGTCCAGGACGGTGTAAGACCAGAATTAATATAAGATTCCTTTTATGGAAGATTCGTTGAGTCAGCGAGTAAGCACAGGCTGAGAAACGGTGGGGCACTTGGCGTCGTGCGGTCCGGAGGAACAGGTAGTGGATGAGGGCCTCAGGTGGGTTTGGGGCAGGTAACTCAGTCACTACGGTAGGTTGATAGAGTAGGAGACAACAGGGGAAGAGGAGGACGGGAGTTAAAAAGGTTCGTAGTCCCAGAAAAGTTTACTCAGTCGAGAAGCGTAGTTCACCGGTTTCATAACCTCAAAGTCAAAGTCGTAGTCAGGAAGGTTACTTATGGGTCCTGACTTGAAGAAATCCTACCTGACCAACCTAGAGGAACGTCAGGTTCCCTGAGAGTTCTCAGAAGAGGTTGTGGTGTCAAGTTTTCGTAGTTAAGAAGACGCGAGTCGAAAGAAATATCAGGTTGAGAGTGTAAGTATGTACTGGTGACCTTTTTGGTATCGGAGCTGATCTGCCTGGAAACAACTGCTTCATTATAGAGACGAAAAGTTATACGACAGATCCGACCAGTATTGAAAGGAAGCTTCCTCATTCGCAGAGAATTAAAGTACCGACGTTTGTGGTAGACGTCACTAAAACCTCAGGTTTTTTTATTTCAGTCGGTGACAAAGGGGTAGATAAACGGTACTTCACTACCCTGGTCTGCGGTACTAGAAGCAAAAGACTTACAACTCGAAATTCGGTTGAAAAAGTGAGAGGAGAAAGTGAAAGTAGTTCTCCGAGAAATCAAGAAGAAGTGAAAGACCGTATTCCCACCATAGTAGACGTATAGACTCCAATAACTATAAAGAGGGTCGTTTGAACTAAGGTCGAACACGAAGGAGGTCGGTTCGCAAAGAGTACTACATGAGACGTATATTCAATTTTTTCGTCCCACTGTTATATGTCGGAACCATGAGGAAAAGGATAAACCTTGGTCAGACAACAAGGTACAGGTCAAGATTGACAACGAAGGACCGGACATATGTCCAAAGAGTTCTCCGTCCAGTCCACCAGACCATAAGGGTAGAGAAAGTCTGACACTAGGTGTGTAAGTTTCCGTAACCGTATCAGTTACTTCGTCTTTATCTACAAAAAGACCTTGAGAGAACGAAAAAGCTACTAGGTCGCCTCCAACGGTTAAACTAGAGACCAAGGAGACGGAAAAGATTCAGGTTGAACTTGTAGACCCTCAAGTGCCAAGTACATAACGACTTCGGACCGAACCTCTTAAAACTCGTAATGAAATGATCGTACACTCTACTCACGTTAACACACCATCAAACTCGTAAGAAACCGTAACGGAAAGAAACCCTAACCTTACTTTTGACTGGAAAAGGTCAGGACACCGGTGACGACTCAAAGGGTGTAAATAACCGTATAACTCACGTCGTGACAGTGTCGTAGTAGAAAGTCCTAAACTTTCTCGAGTTGACCTTAAGGTAGTGGAGGTGATCGAAACAAGCATCACTAGGAAAGATTCCAGGTGAACTGAAGTGTAAGGTCCTACAGACCGAGATCCACTCACTAGTGTGGTAGTACTAATAGACTCAGCACTTCGAGAAAAAACATGTCAAGAAGACACATAAGAACGGTAGAGAAGAATTATAGAAGACGAAGACAATCCAGGTATGGTAAAGACAAGAAATGACTCGGGTAGAAACATACTTTACAAGCGAACCATAGAGATTAAAAGAGCTTCTCTAGAGATCAGAAAGGGTAAGATAACAAAAGGAGATAAAGAAACGTAACTAGTGACTCCTTACGAAAGAATAGAGAGGAACGATAAGAAACCTTGAGACGTAAGTTTACCCATATAGGAAGGAAAAGAGGAAACGAAAAGCGAAAGGAAGAAAAGTGTCGATAAACATTCCGGAGGAGTCTCTCGGTAAAACGAAAAAACGTAAAGAAAAAGAACCCCCTAACAGAACTAAGGATAGAGGACATGTTACAGTGCTTGGAGGTAGGTCTTCAAGTATTCCGGGAGATAGATACTCTAGGTCAGGGAATTTAGATAAAGAGTGAAGGTGACATATCAGTATTCTCTAAATCCAATATGGACTTACCAGATCACAAAAGGAGGTGAAACAAGTTAAACTCAGATTTAAACCGTTATTCCTCAAGTACTAGACTCGGTGTCAGTCGAGGACCAGAACAAAAGTGACTGGTATCTCGAAGAGGTTTTCTTATATTAGTTAGACTAAAACCACAACTGGTAGACCACTACAGGTACACATCTCAGAAGAGAACACAACAACCTTCTCCCACAAACGATACTGGTCACGTAGAAGAAGAAAAAAAAAAAATTAACAAGTTTAAAAATAAAACTACGTGTCATACTCCTTACTTGAGAATTTAGTTGACTTAAAATATCTTTTACTTTGTCGTTTATGTAATCTGGGTACAATTTTATCTTCCAGTCAATTTACAGGTTTAAATTCCTGTATTGTCGGTGTCTATTTGAAGTTAAGATATAAGAAGAAAGTCCTTCAGTTTCAGAAAGTTTGTGTTGAAATGATACTTGACCAGGTCTCGAGTTGTCGTATGCCCTTACGAATTGTCCCCACCACTAGTCCCTGTGCGAAGGAACCACGACGGAACTACTACAACAGGTGTGCGTCTTAGTGGAGACGACGAAGTCGACGTGAATTTTCTTGAACAGCGAAGTGAACCTTTGAAAGACAATATGGGTCATAGCTGTATAGAGGTTACCATGGAAGGAAGTATAGGTCAGGTCGTCAACAAAACGGAAGCGATACCCGTCGAGCCTCGACACGGTGGTCCAGACGTGACAGTATCGGGCGCAACAGTCGATACTATCAACCGTTGTAAGAGTCACGAAATCGCATTCTGAGGTAACGTTGTCGAAGAAACGGACCACAAGATGACCGTTCGACACAGTGCCGTACTCGGTAGTCGTAGAGTCTTGTCGGAGGAGGTATTTGACAAGATCTTAGAAAGTGTCAAACCCGTTCTTGTGTTTCTCGTAGTACGTTTCTAGAAAGACGAAGTAGATTTTAAACAACTCACCGTGGTGTGTCTTGTTACCACGTTCGGAGTGGTTCCCGATGGGACCTTTTCACTTACTCAAACAGAAGAGGTTAGTACTGAAGGAGTTATTCAAACGTTGAAGGTTCGAAGTGATCAAGACCTACCAGTTTCCATCTCCGTTGAAGTGGTGGACATTGTTCTCGCTCCGCAAGGTGCGGACGTTTTAGGTGTACGAGTTATCGGTATTGTGGTCGTCGTGGTTTCTCAACAAGTCCTATTAATATTTAATCAACGGACAATTATTTCGTTAAATAGGGTACGAATTCTTATGTAAGTTGAAAGAGGAAGTAAAAAAGGAAAAGACGCACAAGATAAAGTCGTTGGAAACGACATCTTAGTTGAGAGTGGGCCCTTGGTTTATAGAATTAAAACAGACATAGGTATGGTCATAAACGTTATTCCTAAAATCGTAAAAGTTAAGCAAAACCAACTAAATGTGGTTAAAAAAATAGGTTGTCTTTCGGAAGTAGATTTATCCTTAGACGGTCTGAAGGAGGATCGAAAAACTACTGTACTTAACGGAGGTCCAATGGTCTCGGAAAATCAGACTCTTGTCGAAGGTGTCGATTGAATCATTTCACCAGAAATACTACTCATTCTTCAAAACTCCTATCACAACAAGGACGTTACAAGTAATTTAGAACTGCCTTGAATTGAAGTAGCCTTGGTACCAGCTGACGTCTTAAGTTATCTCGGACAGAACGACGGAAACACCGAAGAGAGGTTGGACGTTATTACCAGACACCTACATAAAAAAAACGTTAATTCCTATGACGAAGGGAAT
The DNA here is from genome assembly GCA_006410555.1 of Capra ibex. NCBI lineage: Eukaryota > Metazoa > Chordata > Mammalia > Artiodactyla > Bovidae > Capra > Capra ibex. Next base: position 10,175,503 of record SJYO01026388.1, on the reverse strand, counting down.
CGTTAAGACGACGCTCTTGTCATTGTCTACATCATGGTAGTGGTTGAAGTAGTAGAACTTGGGAACTGTATAGTTGATCTTGAAATCGTCGACCCAACAGGTGTGGTTACAAAAAATTTTATCAACGTGGTAGTAACCAATGGTATTCTCTACGTAGAGCAGGTGACGAATTGTCTTAAAACAGGTACGGGAACCCAGGGTTGCACGAGAAATGGTTCAGAGGTTATCGTTACCGAGGTTATTTTCTTCTGTCCGCTCGACAGAGACGAGAGAGAAGTAGTCGAGGTCGGAACTTCTATAATTGTCCACGTTCCCTTTCCCTGCGGTGCCAAGGCTCCTCAAGCGTGTGTGCGATAGGGGAGTGGCGAGCGCGGCACTGGTCTCCCTTCTCTCCGGCCTTCAAGTCACGTAGAAGAACTGTTTTGAGATAATCAGAAACGGGACGAAGTAAGGCATAAGGTTCCGGTTTAAACGGACAATGAGGTCCACAAAGAACTGAAGGATAAAAACGTAAGGTCAGGGGATATTACTTTTCCTGTAGAAAAAACCCACAATCAAGATCTTCCAGAACCTCCAGAAGTATCTTGACAAGTTGAAGTCGAAAGAAGTCGCAATGACCAACCCCGTATTTGAACCTAATGGTACTATGACTTACCAAACGAAACCTTTGTTTGTCTCTAGTAAGACAGTAAAAACTCTAACGTAGGTTCATGACGTAAAACCTAAGAAAACAACTGATACTACCGACGAGGTAAAGAAGATTCCCTAAGGACGGGTGTCATCATCTATATTACCAGTAGACTCAATTTAAGTGGGTAAGGTCAGGGAGAATCAAGTGACTAAGGATCTTACAGTTACAAGTGAGAACGGTAGAGGACAAACTGGTGAAGGTTGAACGGGATTGTAAGGTCCAAGGATACTTTATAACGAGAAATGTCGTATCTTGGAACGAAGATAGTGGTCAGTGTAGGTGTTGACCCACAACAAAAACGAAACCGAGGTAGGGAAGTAAGAAAGACCTAATAAAGAGGTAACTAGAGGTCATCGTATAACCCGTGGATGGCTGGACGCCTCAAGTAGAAAGGCACAGGATAGAAAAACGGAAAAGAATGACAAGTACCCCAAGAGTTCCGTTCTTATGACTTCACCGAACGGTAAGGGAAGAGGTCACCTGGTGTAAGACAGTCTGGAGAGGTGGCACTGGACAGGTAGAACCCACCGGGGTGTGTCGTATCGAATCAAAGTGACTCAATCTGTTCCGGTACCAGGTGCACTAGTCTAACCGGACAACAGACACTAACACCAAAGACAGACAGACGGGAGACTACGGGAGAGAGTCACGGATGACAGAATGAACCCAAAGAGAATGGAACCTGCACCCCATAGAGAAGTGTCGTCGAGGTCGTTTCGCGTCGGCAACGAGGAATGGAACTTGTACCCCATCGAGGAGAGCCGGTGGTGGGGACACGAAGTGATTTACCGTCCGTGACAAGTTTACGAAAAGTATAAAAGTAAGTAAATTGGTATAGACTAGAAAACTTCATATCCACGAAGAATGATAATAATGACAGGTTAATTCTCTATTTGACTCCGTATCTTTATGTGTCCTAAGTCAATTGACGGTCTCGTTCCCTAAATGTACATCCGTTAGACCGAAATCTCAAGATTGAGTTTTGGTGATGAGAAGTGAGAGTACCTCTGACAAAAGGAAGAATATGGGTTTGGATTGAGTCCCGGTGTCTCAGTTCACAGAGAGAATAAGGGGGACAATTGTGAATGGACAGTTTTAGGGTTAGGACCAACTCAAGTTAATACGGACTTGGGTTCGTTGTCTTGTAACGACCTCTTTTGAATGTGTTGGTTCGACTAGCTGACGTGAATTTAACTCTTTGTGGTTGGAGTTTACGAGAAGATTAGGTAATGTAAAGAGAGTATTGGAATGGACGAACTGTGTTGATAAAGTATGGAAGAGAAGAATTTCGAGATTACGGTGACAAGAGTTAGTAACGATTTCTGACTCGAAGTTTCATTCTTTTGTCTTCTTTTTCCTTGTGAAAGTATAAGGGAGGTTGTTTAGAGGTTTGGACAGAGGTTAATTTGGGTGTGAGAGGTGAAAGGGAGGATAGGACCCTTGTTCCCTGGGAGAAGGAAAACGACACAAGACCTAAGGTGGAGCAGATGGAAGAGATGTGAACAGGGATTAACGAAATAACCGGATGAGAGGAGTGAGTCATGGTCACAGAGGAAGAGAGGTTCTAGTAAGAGGCAGTCGACGCCTGTTCGGGACCTTAGAGAGTCCCACTTTTTCATTTTAGGAATCGGAAGGGCACTGGGGAGTGTCCGAGAGACCGATGGTTGGGTAGAGAGAAGAGAAAATAATGTTTTGAACAACTTTTTAAAGAGACACGAGTGATGAAGTAAAGGAATAGAGGATAAGCGAGGAACCAGATGAAATTTTTACGGACTGCTACGTACTGGGGAGTATATTTCTAGTGCAAAGCACTGGTTAGTATATTTCCAGTGAAGAGATCCGGAAGTGGAAGTAGTCGAAAAGTCGTCATAAGTCATGGAACAAGAATCGGGAGTTCCATGCGAGACTGAAGAGATCTTCAACCTCGACTCAGAAAAAGTCAGAATACGACCGAGGAAACGACATGACTTTAAAATAAAAAGATAATAATTCACGACTTTATGGAGTTCCGAGTCAGTTCTCGAGAGGAGAGAAGAGAGAGAGGACTCAAGAGAGCAGATCGAGATATCAAAGTTTGTCGCAAATTTACCATATCGGATTTATATATTGGCGGAGAAGATACTAAAGGAGAGGATAAGAAGATTGGTCAACTACAGTTGAGGTCGTGTGGTGACTTAGGATGAAGATAAGAACTCGAGATATTAGGTTGTAGGTGTCTCTTCAGTCTCTAGAAAATTTTGACGTAGTAACATTCTTGTAAATTTGAGTTTGTGTCGTTGTTCAAAACGTGACGTCTCCTAGAACGTAAACGATAAGACGTGTGGACCGTTAAGAATCCAGTTGAGACACACACCGTTTAAGAAAGGATAGAGGTTCATTATAGTTTGGGAGTCTCTTCGGAAAGAGGTACCGGGTGTGCCCCGGGTGTTAGTGAGATCTTATAGGGTACCAATGAGACGACCGGGACTAATGGTAGACTTTAACAGGACGAACGATCAAAGGTAGATGGAAGGGAGTGACCTTACGTTTACAGTGCTCCGGTCCTTGGGAAGACCGGAGCAAGCGACGACATAGTCGTCAGAGTATTTTCACCGACTACATCATCCGGGAGTTTACGAAACTTATTTATATAATTAGTCAGTCACACTTGTGTCAAGTGTTTGGTAAAACGAAACAAAGAGACTCTTTTCGAAACATCTTTTCTCGTCTTAATGTCAAGATAAATAAATTGGTCACATTGGTTGTGCGTGAGGGAAGTTTGTCTGATATAAGTATTGCTGATAATGTACGAAATTTTCCGAATTTTCTGAGGGGATACTTATGAATAATTTTTTTTTGTACGATGTAGGTTAATATTAAATTTTTAATCGAGTCAAATTCGTAAAAATAATCCGTATTGATGCACTACACCTTCTACGGTAAGATCGGGAACACTTTCCTTTAGGTGGTTCATACTATGAGGATGTCCAGATTAGAAATTTTTAATTAATCCATGGTTAGAGACTAACTTCTCTTCAAACGTTTCTCGGAATGATATGAAATACGTCCCGAAGGGTTTACCACGAGTCAAGTCAAGTCCGTACAACTGACAAACACCGGGGTACCTGACGTCGTGTGGTCCTAAGGGGCAGGTTGATCACCATTTCTTTTGTGGACGGTTGCGTCCTCTGTATTCTCTGAACCCAAGTTAAGGACCCAACCCTTCTAGGAGACCTCCCGTACCGTTGGGTGAAGTCGTAAGAACGGACTTCTTAGGGTGCCTGACTCCTCGGACGCCCGATGTTGGGTGTCCCAGTGTTTCTCAGCCTGTGCTGACTTCGTTGAATCGTACGTGCGTATGAAAGACACATACAAATCAATATAAAAATGAAAACGAAAGTCAGAAAGTCATTTTTGATATTTTTAATTTTGAAATTCTATATTTTTTAGGGTCGTAGGGTAGTTTCACTTTTGTCCGTTTAAACTAAATTAAAACGAAAAAAATATCTACATATGTTTTCATATGTAGACAATTTTTTAGAAACTTAAGATGTTTTCACCATATAATTGCAAGGAACATCGAAATTTAGGACACTCAAAACACTGTGTATTCGTCGCACTTCTTTTCATTGAATCTTTTATCTTTTGACACTCGTGTATAATGTTGAATTTTACTAGGTAAGCACTCGTCGACCCTCAGATAGCGTTCGTAGTGTGACATGTCTCGATATTGTCACTGGTGATTTGTATATAGGAACTCAATGTCTATGGGTAGGACGGGGGTTTCGTGTAGACCTTTATTTCTGCCGGGTGTCTCATAAGTTCTACTTGTATTAATATCGTTGACTGTGGCTGAATCGTCAATTAATGACGATTAGACACCGTCCGTGAAGTGATTCGAGAAAAGGTACTTAATGGAGTACATTAGAAGTGTTGGTCCGGAACTTCGTACGTACGAGTACCTTGGTACGTGTTTACTTGTGACGACAGACTCAGGTGTCTCTCAGTTTCCCCGTTAGTTCTTCTTGAGGCCGTCCGACTTAGAACCTGGACCAGGAATTAGTGATAGTGATAGAAAGACTTTTTTTTAAAAATTTGGTAAAATGTTGTTAATAAAATGTTATAACACTAAAGACGGTTAAAGACATACCAAAGACGGTATGTAGTTGTCTTGACCGTTATCCATATGTATACGGGGGGAAGGGTAAGGGGAGGGGAGACTTGATGAAACATTAGTGTCGAGAATTAAGAAGACGGACCGTATAGGTTGGAGAGAAAAATTTTCCGGACAAGTCCGATAGATCGGAAAGAACTGAGAAATTGAGGGGGGTTAAAATCTTTATAAAAGAAAAGGATAAGGTGAATAAAGAATTTTTTTTTTTTGATATTATTACATTATATTATTATCATGGAGACAACCAGGAAGATCTGGAACTGAATTCGTGACCCTGATTTCGAGTTGAGACTTATGAGGTTGGGTCGAGTAACGAACTAGAACTGTCATAACCCCAATTTAATTTGATGTTCCGATTTACTGATGTTTAAGACTATATTTTCCCAAAACAGAACCAACAATGGATATTTTGTCACTAAGATTAAGTAATTTACTGATGTTACCTTCTCCTTGATATTATGTCATGTATCATATACATACATGGATATACATGATATATATGTCACATATGTTGTTGATGTGTACCATACATGTTAGATGAACGGACTCTTTTGTTAAAGTTTCTTCATTTTTATGTGAGAGTTAACCCTAATTTAGAATCTCCACGATGTCCAAACTCAAAACACAGGTTTTGGTCATATCGACACCGACAGGGGTTCAATTACTATAAGTCCCGACTACCTAAGACGACTTAGTCTCCATACAAGATAAAATATTTGAGATAATTAATTCGTGGCTTTCCTACGAAATGTTCTGGGTCATTTGTGTAAATAAAACCAAGAGAAAACACTTTCCCTCTACATTCAGGAAATTCCCGACAATTCCTTAATTGTCGAATGCCCGACAATTCATTCCCTTATTTTGCGATCAAGTTTTACGACCTTTTTTTCATAAAGTCTCTTTAAAGAGTGTAAAGGAACTTTGGACACCCGTAGTGACTGTTAAGTTAATAGATAGGGTAAGATCAAATCAGTATAGTATAAACGTGATTTGTATAGATATCTTTTCTTTACCAACACAACTATTAAGTTTTGAGTCTTAGAGTTTGTTGGTTTAAAACGAGACCCCTGAATAGCAAACGAAAAATTTTTTATATGGGAAAATTTCAAATCGTAAACGATTATAATTTTAGACGACCTAAAGAGATAACTACCCCTACTGTCTCTCCTTCTTTCCCATTAAAAAATCCACCGTTCCCATTCAGTCGGACTCCCATTTACAGTCTTATTATGTGAACGGTTCCGTCTTCTGTATTCTCTCCGTCCAAAGTAGGGACACAACCCTTCTAGGGGAACACCCGTACCGTTAGGTGAGACCATGAGAATAGACCTCTTAGAGTACCTATCTCCTCCGACCGTCCGATATCAGGTGTCCCAGTGTTTCTCCGTCTGTTCTGACTTCGCTGAATCGTACGTGTGTTCTTTTGTGACGAACAAAAAAATATATACTCTTGTTATTACTATTTTTACTCTTCGATAAGTGTTACTAAATTTTCTTTCTACACTTTGTTCTACCTGTGGAGTTATTAGAAATGTCAAGTTAATTTAGGTAGTATGATTCAATTAGCTAATAAAGTTTATTTTAAAAAAAATCATTAAATTATTCTTACAAGAGTCGTAATTTTCAACCACTTGTTATACGGTCGTTAATTGAAATGTTAAGTTGAAATTTGATCTGACCAAAGGTATGTTTAATTGTATTTTAGTCATTTGACATGTATGATTTGTTTAAAAAGACATTACATAAATTTGAATGTACTCATAGCCATTTGTTTATAATATCGAATATGTTTTTCTACAGTAAAAAAAAGGGTTGGCCTTTTTTAGGATACGTCATTCCAAATAAAAGGAAACACTTAAAATAACTTTGACAAAGTTTCATATTAGTACTTCTCATTTTGTATGTGAGTAATTCTACGTTTAAATTGTATACGGATACGTATATTTCCTATCCTAGTTTCATGATGTGTCCGTGTTTCCACGGTTGGTTAGTAAAATGTATGTCCCTGAGTGCTTTTCCGAGAACGCGGTGTGTGTTCGTACGCGCACAGACACGTGTAGACAAACGAGTTTCGATACTTCCTTACCACGATCTATCATTCATCGGAACGTCCATAATTTGAGGAGTTAGTCGTTTCCTTTCTCTGATTTTGATGAGACTTCCTATAGTTCTGTGAAGTGTCTCTTTTTCCTCCATGATGGAAGTCGTCTACACGGAACAGAGACGTGGAGAGGGTTATAAATAAGGGAAAGCACAAAATTACAACTCCATTTTCGTCTTGTTGTCATAACGATTGTACATACTTTCGTGTTTTGGAACGACTCCATAATGATGAGATGTTCTCTTAATTGAGATTTATGGAACCATTTAAGACTTCGTGATTTGTCTTAGTCTCGGTTCTATTCTATACCGAACTAGAAATAATTCTCAGAGAAGTGTTTTTAAAGGGACCACCGAGTCGACCATTTCTTACGCGGACGCTTCACCTTCTCGACCCAAACTAGGGACCCAACCCTTCTCTGGGACCTCTTCCCTTGCCGATGGGCGAGGTCATAAGACCTGACGTCAGATACCCCAGCGTTTGCCAGCTTGCGCTGACCCGTTGAAAGTGAAAGTAAAGTGAATGTTTTTGATTCACAGGAGGTTTCGTGACTATTTTAATAGTTGGTAATAATAATAATGATCTGAGAGGAATGAAAGTCAAAGTGATACAACTTACAAAAATCCTATAGTGAGGTTATGTTCTTGGGACAGTTCGTGACGATCATAATAAGAGACTTACAGAAAGAAAAAAAAAAAAAAAAAAATGAAATGATGAATTCATTTTGTCGTCGTCGTAGAAGGATTAGTGTGTTCGAGTTCGAAACCGAAATAAGGGATAGGAATATAAGTTTGGATAGTTGTTTAAGTCGAAAAAAAAAAAGGAAGTCGACACCATCTGTCATAGAAAGTCTTACCGGAAAATTGGTACGTACCGAGGACTTATCAAAAGTGAACCTGATAATGTTATTGATAAAAAGTGATGGAAGTCGAAAGATTCTCGGTTAATTATATGTCCTTTTGTGTCAAAGTCATATAATGAGGGAGGACCTTCGAATCTTTTTATTCAAATATTTGGTACTTTTCGTGAAGTCAGGTCATGAGTGAGCCGTACGTCCTTCATGAGAATAGTGACGATGTTAACACCGTAAGTTAGTCAATCTTTCAATTACGTTCGAGAATGAGTATACTGATATCAGAAAAGTATTTGATCTGGGTAAGAAAGTTAGACTATTAAGTATAAAGATAAGATCTATTCGTTTTGGATCACTGTTCCTAAGAAACGAACTGGTTTGAAACCAGTCCCAAGCCTTCGAAGAGGATCCGGGTAGACGCGGACAAGAACCTTTTACATGAAAAACTGACGATACAGTCAAGTTGGTCTTAGAGGGAGTGGGAGTTATTGGCCAGTGGGATTTATAACTAGTTCTAGGAGTTGTGGTTGACGACCAGTAGGACCAGTCAGACGTCGTTCTTCGGACAATCGAACACACTGACCCTTATACGGCGACGACAAAATGAAGTCAAATTTCAATTTTTTTTTTTTTTGTTTCTACAAGTCTCTTATTATTATTATCGTCACGAACTGTCCCAAGAACATAACCGTACTATAGGATTTTTTTAAGTTGTATCACTTTCATTAGGGGAGAATGGGAAGTACAAAAGAGAATTCTCTCCAAAAGGTAAGATACTGGAGGTCGATGAGGAGTCGCTATTTCAGGGTACGACTCTCAACTTCGGTTAAAGAGAGGAAGTGACATTTTAGGGTAACGGATACACGATTTAGTTGTCAACACAGGCTAAGAAACACTCCCATACCTGACATCGGGCGGTCCGAGGCGACAGGTTCCCTAAAGGGTCCGTTCTTGTGACCTCGTCCAACGGTAAAGGAGGAGGTCCCCTAGACGGGTTGGGTCCCTGTCCTGGGTACAGACACTACAGAGGCGTGACCGTCCGTCCAAGAAATGGTGATCACGGTGACCCTTCGGGGTTTAGAGTGACGTCAACGGGGGTATAGATACTACTACTCGGACTTATTTCGACCGGAACGGTAAAGTTGTTCATAGTAACTTATAAAAAAGAAAATTGTGATCAGTTGACAAGTTCTGAACGAGGGAGGGTGGAACCACCAAAATGTTATGCTATAAAGCAGAGACCTATCCAGTACACGTGGAAAAGTAGTGGATTTTAAAAAGATAGTTTGATATAAGCTTTACGATACTGATGTGCTACGGAAGACTAGATTGGGAAGACTGGACCGAGTAAGAAATTAGTCGTAGTAAACAACTATAGACCTTTGTACCGAATGTAATGTCATGTCATAAATTTTTACGTGGACACGATGTAAAGTTTTTCGAATTACAGTAAAAAAGTTGACACCATTTTTACGTATTTTAAATAGTAAAATTACTAAAAATTCCCATGTCAAATCACAACAATTCTTATAAACTTGACACGTTAAGTTTTAAAAAGTAGAACGTATTGACGTTGAGATATGGTTAATTTGTTAAAAAGAGATTTCTAGTAGACTGGTTCCAAATAAAGCTCCCAAAGATAAGATAAGGTGACCAAAGGTCAGACAGAAATACGGTCATAGTGTGACAAAACTAATGAGATCGAAACATTATACAATGCAGAAAAATTTTTTGAGGAAGACGGACTTTGTGACTTAGTGTTGAATTGGACCAATCATGGATGAGTGAGAAGTCCGGAGTCTAAAATGGGAGAAACCTTTCAGAAGGGACTGGTAATGTGGAGAGGTTGTAAGTTTATGTGGTAAGGAAGGACACCTGAGGTTGATGTGTGACATAGAGGAGGTAATATCTTGAATGAAACAAAGTGACATTAATTTGACACTGAGGGTCCCTACAATTAGGGAAATTATGCCAGAAATGGATAGTAAAATCGAAAAGGTAACGGTCGAGGTTCGTTACGAACTGGATATCATTTATTACTTATTTATAATTTTTGACTTACTATCATCTTATATGAGTTCACCATTTTTCTTATTCAGATTAACTAAATCTTTTACAAGGGTTTTATATAGTTGATTTTTTTTAGTTTCACGTCTTATCTGGCACAAATGTCTTACGCGAACCAACGAGTCAGTGCGGACTGAGAAACGCTGGGGCACCTACTATCGGGCGATCCGAGGAGACAGGTACCCTAAGAGGTCCGTTCTTATGACCTCACCCAGGGTTGGATCCCTAGTTTGGACCCACAAAATAAAGAGGACTTAACCGTCGACCCAAGATTTGGTGAACTCGGTGGACCCTTCACGGGACGATGTTTATATGAATTGTCCTTTACGTGAGGTCAGGATAAACAAGACAGCAGAGAGTTTTTGACGGTTCTGAACCAGTCTTGTCTTTTTGTGTACTGTCCGCCTTTGAAATGACAAACTCGGTGGTCCTTTGGGACAAATATATCGTACGAAGTTAAATGTGTGTGTGTGTGTGTGTGTGTGTGTGTGGGGGTTACCCTTTATGTATAAGTTTATTAGACGTATGTAAACTGTATCGAAACTTTCTTGTATATTCTTTTATCATTTCGACTAATAAAGGACCTCCAGTGTGTCCTTGAACCCACCTACCCCCGGTCCCTCTCCTTCTGAAAAGTGACATATGAAAAATTTACGAAAATTTTAGTATACTAAATAAGGGATAAACACCGTAATTTATTCGAATTAAAAATTTTTCCATGTACTTACTTATTTTAGGGCCTTTTCTCGTCGATACACCATACACCGTAAAAATGGGGGGAATTAGAGTATTCTTTATTCTTTTAGTTTTACTTGTCTGAGACATAGAAGTCACAATGTGCACTTAGATCCCAGTAGGGTAGTAATGGTTTCTTGGTGCCTCTGATGCTTAAAACAACTATTTCATGAACGAGACAAGTCAATAGAAGTTCATCGTAAAATTCAATTAAAACTCGCAAACAAGATTTTCGTGTCGGTAGATTCTCATTCGTACATGGTGAATAGTGAGTCGTTGTACAAGCGTGTGATCGAAATGTTCTGCACCACCGGTCGAAGGTTGTACCGGCGTTGCTAGAAGTTCGAGAACACGTCAGAGGAGGGTGGCGACCGGCCGTACTTGTTATTTATCTTGTGACGTCTTCACTTTTTAGTCCGGTACTTTCTGTGAGTCCGAAGATGGAACTACAGAGAACCTAGTGAATAAGACCCCGTCCGACTGGAAATACGGTTCTCCTGTAAGTTCGTCGGGACACCCCTCCGGTGGCACCCCTTCTTGACTCCGAAGGGAAGTTGTTCGTTTTTCTTGAAGGGTCACACACCGACTTGGTGAAACCTTCCGGTTAATTTCGAAATCTACTGACGTTTGGAAATTTACTGACCAAGAGTTTGGTCTTGGAGTCTCTGTTCAGTAAGGGAATAGGGAGGACTCTAAATATAACAAGAAAATTTAGTGATGTAAAACTCTATTACAATACATCGTTGTCTTTTGATTTCAAATAAGAGTTTAATTTTTTAAAGAAAAATTTTAGTGTTGGAGACAATTGAATCCTGTAAAATTTTTCATCAATAATCCAGTGTATTTTATCCGTCGGAGTTTAATATCTTAGTCGATCCGAACCTCTTGTCACGAAACTTTTGTCTAAGGGTCATTTTACGGTCAACGACAATTTTTTTTACAACGATCCTGGGGAGTAAGTCCACTTGAGAACTGATTTAGACCACCATTGTGAATACCTTGACACCAAATGTTATGCCTTCAATGAATTTATAAATAAAAATAAGGTTTTCCTGTCTGTAAAATGGAAATTTCTTTCATGATATAAAGTAAAAAAAGGAGTCCTCTCTTTTAGACAGTCCTTTGAAATTTTCAAAAAATTCTAAGTTTTTTTAGACAGTCCTCTGTGTGACAATTGTAGTAATTTACTGGAATGATGGGTTCCGTTAGATGTCTCAGTTACGTTAGGGATAGTGTTATGGTTACCGTAAAAAATGTCTTGATTTCGTTTATTAAAATTTCAAACATACCTTTGTGTCTTCTGGGACTTATCGGTTTTGTGAGAACCCTTTCTTGACTCGATCTCCTTAGTACGAGGGACTGAAATATGATATAATGTTTCTATGTCAGTAGTTTTGTCATACAATGACCATATTTTATCTGTGGATCTAGTTGCCTTACCTTGACTTTCGGGTCTTTATTTGGATACGTAAATATCAGTTAATTAGATATTGTTTTCTTCGTTATTATATGTTACCTCTTTTCTGTTATAAAAGTTCTTCACCACAAACCCTTTGACCTGTCGATATACCTTTTCTTTTTTTGAATCTTGTAAGAGAATTGTGATATATATTTTTATTTGAGTTTTACCCAATTTCTGGATTTACATTCTGACCTTTGGTATTTTGAGGATCTCCTCTTGGATCCGTCCTGTAAGAAACTGTATTTGACATCTTTATAAAAAAACGTAGACAGAGGATTTCGTTTTCTTCGCTTTCGTCTTTATTTGTTTACCCTGGATTACTTTGACTTTTCGAAAACGTGTCGTTTCCTTTGGTAGGTGTTTTACTTCTGTTTGATATCTGCCCCTCTTTAATAAACATTTGCTATGTGGACTATTCCTCAATTGTAGGTTGTGTATAGTTGTCGAGCATACTGTAGTTCTTTTTTGGTGTGTCCATTTTTTACCCGTCTTCTTGACTTGTCTGTAAAGAGGTTTCTCCTTTACGTCTACCAGCTGTCCGTGTACTTTTCTACAAGTTGCGACAATTAGTAGTCCCTTTACTTCTAGTTTTGGTGTTCCTCTAATAGTGAAGTGAGGACATTTTTAGTGAAAGTAGTTTTTCTTGTGTTTATTATTTGTGACCACTCCTATACCTCTTTTCCCTTGGGAATGAGTGACAACCACCCTTACATTTAAACACGTCGGTGATACCTGTTGTCTTACCTCCCAAGAGTTCTTTGATTTTTATCTTGATGGTAGTCAAGTCAAGTCAAGTCAGCGAAGTATACTGGGTCGTTAAGGTGAGGACATACATAGAAGTTCTTTGTTTTGGTGACTAAGTTTTTCTATGTACATGGGGTTACAAGTATTGTCGTAAATGTTGACGGTTCTATACCTTCGTTGGATTCACAAGTAGTTATCCACTTACCAATTTCTTCTTTCTTCTCACAATAAACGAGTCAGTACAGACTGACAAACACTGGGGTGCCTGACATTGGACGTTCCAAGAAGACAGGTACCTTAAGAGGGCCGTTCTTATAACTTCACTCATCGGTAATGGAAGAAGTCCCCTAGAAAGGGTAGATCCTGAGCTTGGGTACAGAGGACGTAATATCTGTCTGAAAGATGGTGGACTCAGAGATCCTTTCGGGACCAATTTCTTCTACACCCTATATATGTGTTACCTCATAATGAGTCGGTGTTTTCTCTTACTTTAAAATGGAAGACGTCGTTGTACCTACCTAAACCTCCCACGACCCGATTCACTTTGTTCAGTATCTTTCTGTCATGATACATCGTGAATGTACACCTTAGATATTTTGTGTTGCTTGATTACTGATATCGTTTTTTCTTCAGTTGAGTGTCTATTGTCTCTTGATTACCAATGGTCAGCCCTCTCCCCCTCCCCTCACCGTTATGTCCGTCTCCGTCCTTTAAATTCTCCATGTTTGATCATCCATACCGTATTAGTTGTTCCTAAATAACATGTTATACATCTTATATAATTTATAAAAATTTATTGATATTTACCTTATATTGAAAATTTTTGACACTAAGTGATATAGTACGTGGACATTGAATATATTATAACATGTAGTTGTGATGAAGTTATTTTTTATCTTTATTTATGTTTTTTTAACTCTGTGTAACATTCTGTACTATTCGTACATACTTTTCGGTGACCCAGTTCACTATTGAGTCGTAGTACGACTTATATTCGTTTTTCAGATTGACGTCTGACCCCACCGTAAACACCATATTTTTGTGTTTTAAGGTCCCTTAAGGGACCGCCAGGTCACTAATCCTGAGACATTCCCAGGTGACGTTCCCCGAGCCAAACTAACGACAAACCCCTTGATTCTACGACGTACGATACGTTACGTCGGTTTTTTACTTATTTATTTTGGTTTTATTGGCTTTGAGGTCGGTGGACCTTTTATATTACCGTCATTGTGTATAGAACTCTCGACACCGACTATAAAGTGTCATGGAAAGTATTATATTGTCGTGTTTGTTTTGGTGGACCTTTATATTCGCATGTTACCTCAAATACATATATTACGTTTCCTGGTTGGACCACACGAAAACATCAAAAAGTCTGATATCAGTTGACAGTGAAAATTTACTATTGTCAAATAGATGTGACGAAGATAATACGACGAATTAAAATATCATGTCTGTGTCTTTTCTTTGAAGGACGAACCCACTTCCGAGAAAATACTTTATTTTTATAAGTAGGTTTCACGAGAACAGAATAAAAGTTTAACTGCAACATGAAGTCTTGAAAGCTAATTGTCACTAGACTGAAGACTGACTCGTGGTTCAATAACAAGACTATTCGGATCATAGTGGTCAGTCCATTTCGTCAAAAGCCTTTTGTCATCATGGTTTGATTTATTCAGATAAGAGGACTTAAACAACAAGTACTTGTGTTTTGAGACCGTTAAATTTGTGACTCACGCAGTGTGTGTAGATACGGCGGTGTATTGGAGTGGACAACTCTACGTGTCACAGGAGATGTCTTGTTCTCGTCCCTTAAGGAAAGGAACGGAGAAGTACATTTTGAGGTATGTTCTCCTCTGAAAGAGTAATGGAGTCTTCTTCTCTCCGACCTTTACAGAAGACGTCCTACCTTTATATTTCGATGTCGAGTTTGTTCCTTTGACTGCTCTCTTTCGTCGTCTCCTCTGGTGTCGGATCATATTCAAATAAGAGAGTAGATAAGAATGTCAAAACGGTCTGTTTGTGTAATAATTGTAAAGTAGTGAGGAGTTAGTTGTTAGTAGTCACGTAGTATATTTTGCGAAAGTACCACCACCACAAATCAACGATTCATCACAGGTCGAGAAGACGCTAGGGTACCTGACACCGGATGGTCCGAGGAGACAAACACCCTAAAGGGTCCGTGCTTATGATCTCAACCAACGGTAAAAGAAGAGGTCCCCTAGAGGAGTTGGTCCCTATCTTGGGTACAAAGGACATAATCGTCCGTCTAAGAAATGGTGACTCAATGATCCCTCCGTGGTATTTCCCGAAATTGACCAAAATTTAACTCTAAATAGAGAGATAAGTTTCCAAATCGAATTTCGATTACATGGTATAATTGTTTTTCCATAAAATAAATATTTTAATTGTAATGATTGTATCTGTAAAAAATTCTTTTGACTGTAGATTAAGTTCATACTAGTGCTAATTGAAATTTTTGTGTTATGTTTTTATTCACGTGGAAAATTGAACGTTAACTCCGAAATAAAAGGTTAAGAAAGTGGTTATTTTAAGATTCCCTAAGAGTCCGGGAATTAGGTCATAGAGGGGTTAAAACGGGTGGTTAGTCTTCCTTCTTCTAAAATACCACGGGTTCCTGTCCCAATTCACTGTGACTTAGTCCACTCCTTCAGTAAGAGGGAAGGAAGAAAAAGTCGAGGAGACTGATGAAGTCCTACAGAGTCTATGGACAAAAAATAAATACCACCAATGAAGTTCAAAGGAAATTTTTAATACAATTAAGGTGACTATTTATACTTTATTCATATGTCTTTCATAAGTGACCTTCCCTACTACGATTTCGAGGTTATGAGTCCGGAAAACTACGTTTGTTGACTGAGTAACCTTTTCTGGACCTACGACCCTTTCGGACTTCCGTTTTCCTCTTCTCCCACCGTCTCCTACTCTGCCAATCATCGATAGTGCACTTAAACTCGTTTGAGGTCCTCTATCACCTCCTGTTTCTTCGGACCGCACGACGGCAGGTACCCCAGTGTTTCTCAGTCTGTCTGCATTGGTGACTTGTTGTGTTGTTTATGTCCTACATACGTCTGGACCCAGTTTTCAAACTTCTACTATATTCTTACTAAATTAGTTCAAACTCTTTATGGTGTGAATAGGTAAACTAGTTGTTTATATTCACGAATGATATTCGTACGGTAACCAAAACGGTAGTACTTCCTATCTTTTTTTACAAGTTTCTTTACATTTAGACTTTCAGTCTTTCTTCCGTTTTTTCTAAGTGTTGCACCGTGAACTCAATCTTGAATTATCAATACTAAATGTGTACGTCGTTGTCCCTCTGTAAGTTTCTCTTGTTTCTGTATTGTTATGTCCGGACTCACCACCCACTTACAAGGTTTAGAACTAACACCACCACCAATGTACTCACACATACATTACATGTGTAATTTCCTCACGTGTAATAATGTGCATTTAAAAAGGAACCATTCACTCTATGACATAGAAACTGGATACGTTACTTGTCAGTAACTCCGAAGTCCGAACCTATAGAACCCCTTCCCCTCCACTTGTGTTATGTTCTTTCCTTTAGGGTTAAACCGTTTCCCCTAGTTTTCATGAGTGAACGTATGTTATGTAAAAGTTATTTTCGACATGTGTTTTTATCGTCAGGTATGAAGGTGTCATGCATTTGGCTCTTGAACGTCTACATTTCCGACCTAAATCTTTTCCTTCTCCTTGGTCTCCAGTTTAACGGTTGTAGACGACCTGGTGTCTTTTTCGTTCTCTTAAGGGGGGTTTTGTAGACGAAGTAACTGATGATTTCGAAAACTGACACACCTAGTGTTGTTTGACACCTTTTAAGAATTTCTCGACCGTTATGGTCTGGCGGAATGGTTGGACGACTCTTTAGACATACGTCCAGTTCTTCGTTGTCAGTCTTGGCCTATACCTTGTTGTCTGACCAAGGTTTATCCCTTTCCTCGTGTAGTTCCGACATAAAACAGTGGGACGAATAAATTAAATGTACGTCTCGTGTAGTACTCTTTACGGCCCGACCTACTTAGTGTTCGACCTAGTTCTGACACCCCTCTTTATAGTTATTGGAGTCTATTCGCCTACTGTGGTGGGATTACCGTCTTTCGCTTCTCCTTGATTTTTATTTTTCGGAGAACTACTTCCATTTTCTGCTTTTCATGTTTTCGACCGAATTTTGAGTTGTAAGTTTTTTGATTCAAATACCGTAGACTTTGATTCAAATAGGGTAGTGAAGTACCGTTTGTCTACCCCTTTTTCACCTTTGTCACTGTCTGAAATAAAAGAACCAGAGATTTTAGTGACACCTGTTACTGACGTCGGTGCTTTAATTTTCTACGAACGAGGAACTTTCTTATAGATACTGTTTAGATCTATTACGTAATTTTTCGTCTCTATAGTGAAACGGTTGTTTCCAGGCAGATCAGTTTCGATACCAAAAAGGTCATCAGTACATGTCTACACTCTCAACCTGGTCTCTTCCGACTTACGACTTCTTGACTACGAACGCTTGATACCACGGTCTCTTCTGAGAACTCAGAGAACCTGACGTGCCTCTAGTTTGGTCAGCTAGCATTTCCTTTAGTTAGGACTTCTAAGTAGCCTTCCTGATTACGACTTCGACTTCGAGGTCATGAAACCGGTGGACTACTTTTCTCGACTAAGTGACCTTTTCTAGGACTACGACCCTTTCTGACTTCCGTCCTTTTCTTCCACCGTTGTCTCCTACTCTACCAACCTACCGTAGTGACTGAGTTACCTGTACTCAAACTCGTTTAAGACCTTGTATGACTTCCTGTCCCTTCGGACAACACGATGTTACGTCAGGAACCCCAGTGTTTCTCTGTCTGAACTGACTCGCTCACTTGTTGTTGATGATGAAGATGAATTCTCAAAGAAGAGTCTTTCTCTTGAATGTTTTTAATACCGGACGGATAATTTACGTGGCACGGAGTAGGCGAGTTTGTTTTCTCGTGTAATTGTGTAATCGTCATGAGTGGGGATTGTTTGATTGTTCCTTATCTGTCTTCGTCGGTATGATCAACGCACGACGACTGTGGCCTGTCTTAAATTGTTTTCTTGACGTCTAACATAAGTTGTGAATGTAGAACAAGGATTCGTTAAATCTTTATTGGCAGAATCTCAAATGTAACATTGGAAATTGAAAAAGGTCTCTAGATCGAGAATTTTAATAAATCAATAATTCATGTAAAGTGCACCAAAAACAGTGTAAAGTATCAAAAATTCTTATGCATGATCTTTCCCATTAGTATCATTTTTGTTACGGTAATAGTTGTTCCGAAATGAATAGTTTTGAAATATTACGGTGAAAATTATTCTAGTTATTGAATTGGTATTTTAGTTTAAGGTTTTACTCCATTAATATCAATATCTCTTCGTAGTTCTCCGGTCTTTTTTCTTCTACGGGAAGACAGCATTTAATTACGTAATTTCGAGTGTCATTGGATACACTTAGGAACAATGTCATGATTCCATTTGTCTTCGGAAAACCAGATCACTCAACCCTAAACTGGACGTACGAGAGCGTTCGAATTCGACTTCCGGTGTCTTCGTATATTACATCCTTTAAAATCTCTACTTTCCCCTGAGACGAGTTGATGCCATTAAAAGTTTACCCATAAGATGCATTAATATGAGGTCCTCTACATTTGTACAACCGGTACTATTTTCGGTGGGAGACCGGTGGATTCAAACTCTTTACGAAGCTATTGGAAAGGGACCTTCGAAGGTGAGACCTTCAAAGACACACATAATCGTGTCATCTCGATCCTCAGAACACCAACCAAGATTCTTCAGAACACCAATTTTCGTTTACTTTTCAATTCGGACTAAATTTGGTTACAGGAAGGTATGACTCAAACGGACCACCGAGTATTCCATTTCTTAGACGGATGCCACGTCTTCTTTGTCCAAACTAGGCACTCCACCCTTCTAGGAGACCTCCTCCCGTACCGTTAGGTGAGGTCATAAGAACGGACATCTTAGGGATTCCTGTCTGCTCGGACCGCCCGGTGTCAGGTTCCCCAACGTTTCTAAGTCTGTGCTGACTCGTCGATTCATGTCCTGTACGTGCGAGGGTAAAATAAACGATGTCTTGAGACAAACCTCCGTCATTCCCTTTTGTCAAACCTTTTGAGACTAAGATACTTTAAGAGAATCTACTGTTTTGACTCCGGATCTCTCTATTGTGGGCCAGTCGTCTTGTTTCCAGAACTTACTTTAGAGAGGAAGGGTCCGGTGTCTCAAGAAAGGGCATCAAATGGATGGTTTATCCTGAAGAAGCTGACGTATATGAGTTTGTAAATTAACAGACGGGCGTTACGTCCTCTAGCTTGGCCCAAGCTAGGGAGGCAACCCTTCTAGGTACCTCTTCCTTTGCCGTTGGGTGAGGTCATGAGAACGGACCTTTTAAGGTACCTGACTCCTCGGACTATCCGATGTCAGGTACCCCAGCGTTTCTCAGCCTGTACTGACTCGCTGAAGTGAAAGTGAAATATAAATGTAAAACCAATGTGATAATGTAAAGGTTGGGTGAGGTCATGAGAGCGGACCTTTTAGGGTATCTGCCTCCTCGGACCATCCGACGTCAGGTACCCCAGCGATTCTCAGCCTATGCTGACTCGCTGAAGAGAAAGTGAAAAGTGGAAGTACGTAACCTCTTCCTTTACCGTTGGGTGAGGTCACAAGAACGGACCTCTTAGGGACCCTACCCCCTCGGACCACCCGACGGCAGAGACCCAGCGTGTCTTAACCTGTCCTGACTCCGCTGAATCGTCGTCGTCGTCGTCGTAATGTAAAGGTCCAAACACATAATTCAATCTATAAAAATGAAGAATGTTAGATCAGAGACCGAGGATTATTAGTCCCAGTGGGCCTCTAGACGATAACAGATGATTTAAGACCCCTTACTAAATCAAGACTCGTCGACTTTCATTAGTAAAATTTTCTTTCGTAAACATAATGTTGACCAAAATTAAATGAGATCAACATTGAGGACAGTCGAGTTCCTTTAGCGGCAACAAATAGTCCACTTGTCAGTCGTGTATTTTGACTGTACATTAGTTGTCGTTTTGTGTTCTGTATTACAGATGTAGTTCTGTCGGTTGTTGTAGTTTTGACTCCCTAGAAACAGAAAGATGTCAAGTCCCGAATGAACAGTCCGTTTTTGAAGTCAAAGGATAGAAAAAACATAAATAAATTTTTTTACAAAACTGACGAAATGTCAGAGGTTTAGTCTAAAAAGGGTAGAAAGAAAGAGTTGGGGTGTCTTGAGACTTTCACATCCTTATTGGTTTTGTGTTACATGAACCGACATTTTCTCATCAACACGCGATGAGGGGAAGGGAGGGGACCCATCCGCTCTTACTTCCTTTTGATTGTTCACTGATAACAATACCACGTTGAAATTTTCCGAACCCTTAGTTTCCACTACGGATAATTGTTGAAGGAATACTGATTACACTGAAGGAGATTATTTGAAGATGTGAGGAAAGGTCGGGGGTGGGGGATGTACCTGATAATTGGTCCCGCCCGTAAGAGCAGAGAAGTTAGTACTTGGGGGGGATCTACGTTCTCTGTCATACTAAGGTTGTTTCTTCACTCAGGCGCGCTAGACGAGTGTGTCCACGCTGGCGGCGGGGTTGGGGCGCATGGCGCGCGGGGGACGCGTCCTCCGAGCCGGGCCGGTGGGCTGCGGGGCCGGGGCGGAGGCCGGGGGCCCCGAGGCCGGGCGGGAGCGCGGCGGCGGCGGCGGCGGGCCGGGGCCGGGCGGTCAGGGCGGAAGGACCTTTGGCGCCCCGCCGGCCGGCCGCCCAAAGCGCCGAAGGTCCGCCCCGAGCCCGCCGTTGTGGGGGCTGCGATGGCGTCCGCCTGGGTGGCCCGCAGGGTCGCCGAGTCCCTGCTCGGCCCGGCTCCTCCGGCGAGGCCCGGCCTCCGGGCCGGAGCGTCGGCGCGACCCCCTCCGCCCCGCCCCTGCGACAATGGACGGCCCCCGAGCCGGCGAGGACGGCCGCGGCGAGAGGACCGTTGGCGCCGTCGCTGTGCCTCCAGCCCTCGGTCTGCCGGATCACTGTCGAGGGTCACACGTGGCGCGGGCGCGGGTGCGGCCGCAGCTGCAGGCGCCGGGAGGTAGGGGCGGGGGCCAGGCAAGGAGCGGAGGGCCGCGAGCGACAGCGGCGTCGCGGGAGTTCGCCTGACAGCGCCTTCGCCAGGTAGCGGTGGTTACTTGCCTCATCTGGACATCGGCCACAAAAGGTAAGCGGCCACGGTCGGAGTAGTCCTACCTACCTCTCTACCTTCCCTACGATCCTCAACCTTTATCGAAAATTTATAAGAAGTTCATTACTAAATTCACAAATAAATTTAACAAATTGACTAAGGAGTTATAAAGTACACTCCTGGAGGTTTGGATCTCTCCAATTTTCTGAACCCTTCAATCTTTCGTTTATCAACGATAGTGTAATCCTCGAGAAGACTAACGTCTTGAGCTCTTAGTGCATCAATGTTCCTCTCGACGTGGGACCACGGATTTCACATCCCAGTTTTACCAAAGAAAACGTTTACACACTGATATATAGTTTATATTGTTAAGAATTTTTATTAGTTTGTAGTTAACACTTCTCTTACGATGTAATTCTTACAATGTATCCCTCAAGGGTCCACCATGTCACGGATCCTAAGACATGAAAATGACGTCACTAGGTTCAAGTTCGGGACCAGATCGTTGATTCTAGGACGTTCTCCGGGTCACGTGTGTGTGTGTGTGTGTGTGTGTGTGTGTGTGTGGTCTTTTCTTTTCTTTTTATTTCTTACAATGTATAAAGTTATATACAATGATGAACTCGTGAATTATCGGAACTTGTAATTTCCACCTTCTATCCTCCTCGGTTTTATCACCTCTTTTTATTATTTAATCATATCGTATATATATATGTATTCCTTCTCTTTTCTCAAAACAAATTCGGTGTAACTACTGGTATTGGAGCCTCTCTGTCTAAGTTCTTAGTGAACTTAATATAAGGTGACCTGACGTTTTACCCCCACCAAATATTTCCGTCTTCCGGGGGTTTAGTATTCTATAAACAGTTATTAATCCTAACCTCGACCGTTTTTCCCACGAACAATACACTCCCAACTGACTTCAGACTTTACCAATGTATCAATGTTCTCCTCTCGAACTCTAATATTTAAACGTTGACCGTCGACGATCGTCGTTCCGAATCCACAGGAACCTACACTATGTCAAGTCTTTTAAAGAGTCATTATGTTCGTGTACAGACTTTGGTACAGGTACCACCGGTGGACCTAGGGAAACCTTACAGACTTGGTGTTTAGGAGTTAAAAAATTACGTAAAAAATGAAATTACCAACTTCATCTACATACTACGAAAAAAAAAAAAAAAAACCGATATGGTCAATCGTGAACCCTAGAATCAAGGGACGGGTCCCTAACTTGGACACGAGTGCCTTCACCTTCGTCAGAATTACTGACCTATCGGTCCCTATAGGGGTCACGTATAAATTATCCGGTGTTTATCCGCCAAAACCAATCGGATTTCAAGGTCAATTTAGTACATATTCGGTCGTACAAAGAATTATACACTTTAAAAGAAGGTAGTTTTGGTAGTATAAAACAGTAGTGACTCTACTTTATCGTCATTTGAAGAAGATTGACGCGACAATGGAAGTAGGTACTAAAACTTAATAAGACTACCTATGTCCTTAAACACTCCGTTTTGTTATTTGAAATTATAGAAGTTTATACCTAAAATCCTTTTTTACAGTATTTGATCATAGTCTTATACTGAAATAATAAACGAATGTTTTATGAGTTTAATTGTACAAGTCACACATTATTAATACTGAAGTTTTACTATTTTACCTTTTAGTTATTTGTAGTTATGTTAAAAGATGTATGTTCATTAATAACAAAGACAAAAAAACAAATTCGGAGAACAAAATTTTATTAATAATATTAAGATGGAACCGGAATGTAAAATTATAAAAGGGTACTACTTATGAATGCAAACCTCTTCCTTTACCGTTGGGTGAGGTCACAAGAACGGACCTCTTAGGGTCCCTGGCCCCTCGGACCACCCGAAGACAGATACCCCAGCGTGTCTCAACCTGTGCTGACTTCGGTGAATCGTTGTCGTTCATGAAGGTAATATGATCTAGCAAATGACCCAGTTTGCAAGGTTTTAGTAGAAGGTCATCACTCTGTCCGGACCCTGGACCCTAGGAAACGACGTCACTACGTCACAAACGTGGACCCGTGTGGAGAGGAGGTCGTTGTTTTATGTTTGATATACCCTGATTTTCATCGACACACGTACCCGTCAATCCCGTTTAAGACCTGTTTTCTATGTTTCTCTGGTTTTTCACCCTCTGATGAGGGAGAAGGACGTTGTCCCCCGGGTCATGTCGGAACGGACCTAAAGAACAGACCGGAGTCCAGTTAAGGATAAGTCATTCCTCCGGTTCTTGGGACCGGTCATTGTCATTGTTACTCTAATGTCTAAAGAGACTCAGTCAAAAATGAAAACGTTTTCAGTTCTCATCCTTACATGTATATCTCAGTAAGAGTAGAAGGAGAAAAGTTTTCAATGTCCTCACGAATACCTCTCTCACGTCTCTTTTCTCTTGAGAACGTGAGAACCTCGCTTATGTGTAACTATGTTAGTGGTGCCTCTTGTCATACTTTCAAGGAATTTTTTGATTTTTGGTGGTTTACTGGATCGTTAGGGTGATGACCCGTATATAGGACTCTTTTGGTACATAGGATTACAAGTGACGTAGCGATAAATGTTTTCGGTCTTGTATCTTCGTTAGATTTACAGGTAGATGTCTACTTACCTATTTCCTCTACATGTACCGTGGGGTGAGGTCATGAGAACGGACCTTTTAGGGTACCTACCTCCTCGGACCACCCGACGGTAGATACCCCAGCGTGTCTCAGCCTGTGCTGACTTCGCTGAATCGTCGTCGTCGTCATGTGTATATACTGCCTTATAACAAGTTGGTATTTGTCCTTACTTTCACCCAGTAAACATCACTAGACCTACTTGGATTTCAGACAGTTTATCGTACCTCAGTCTTTCTCTTTTTATGACACATAATTGCGTATGTATACTTTAGATCTTTTTATCAAGACTAATTGGATAAACATCCCGTCCTATCTCTCCGTCTGTATTCCTTGTTTGAACACCTATATATGTATATATATATATACATACATATATAATACATTCCCGAAGGGACCATCGAGTCGACCATTTCTTAGACGGACGTTACGTCCTCTGGGACCAAACTAAGGACCCAACCCTTCTAGGGGACCTCTTCCCTATCCGATGGATTGAGGTCATAAGAACCCAAAGGGACCACCGAGTCTCCCATTTCTTAGACGGACGTTACGTCCTCTGGACCCAAGTTAGGGACCCAACCCTTCTAGGGGACCTCCTCCCGTACCGTTGGATGAGATCACAAGAACGGACCTCTTAGGGGTACCTGTCATCTCGGACCACCCGATGTCAGCTACCCCAGTGTTTCTCAGTCTGTACTGACTCGCTGATTCGTGTCGTGTCACATATAATACATTTACACTGAGAGAGAGAGAGATACACACACACACACACACACACATACGCCGAAGGACCTACCGAATCATTATTTCTTAGGAGGACGTTATGTCTTCTACGTCCTCTGCGGTGCCCAAACTATGGACCAAGTCCTTCGAGGAAACCTCCTCCCGTACCGTTGGGTGAGGTCATAAAAACGAACCTCTTAGGGTACCTGTCTCCTCGGACCTCCAGATGTCAGGTACCCCAACGTATCTCACCCTGTACGGACTTCGGTGACTCGCGTGTACGTGTGTACGTATATATAAAGCACCCCAACGTTTCTCAACCTGTGTTGACTCGCTGATTGTATGTGTGTGTGTGTGTGTATACGATAGAACAAAAACTACTATGTTGTCTATTGATCACCCTTCGTCGACATATTGACATATCGATCACCCTCGAACCGAGTCAAGAGACAATACTGGATCTCCCCATCCTAACCTCCCTCTGAGTTCTCCCTCCACTATATATATATATATATATATGTGTGTGTGTGTGTGTGTGTGTGTGTCGACTAAGTCCAACAACAAGTCGTCTTTGCTTGTGTTGTAGTATTTCGTTAATATGAGGTTAGTTCTTTTATTTTGTCGTCTTTGTTTTCTTGTGTCCAATACCCTTACGAATTAGGACTCGAAGTACTGTGACCTAAATTGGTGTGAGAGAGAACACGTATCTGTTGTCTCTTGAAGAGTGTCAAAGCGTTGGGAAAGGTAAGACCTCGGAAAACCAGATTTAACTTTTCGACGTCGATTCAGTCAGGACCTGTAAACAAGGGAGTTCTGTCTCCTCTTGATAGTTTGTGTCTGGTCCTGAATCTTTTTGTTTTGGTTTCTCTGAAATCAAGTAATTTTGTTTTGGTTTTAGTTCTATTTCACGCGAACCCCACCCCTTAACCCGAGATCTGAGACGACGCCTATTTACGAACGGATATGTCTGGGGAGATCAGGTCAGATTAGAGAGGGGTTCGATGGGTTGCGTCACAAGACCCCAGGCTGAAACTTCCAATAAAGGTCCCTCGGACCACGTAGTCCAGCGCGGGAAATCTTCGCCTCACCCTCTTGTCAAACCGAAGGGGAACGGGTGGAAAGAGACTCGAGACTGGGATTCCGGCCGAAACTTTCGCGAGTGCGAGCGACTACCTTAGGAGCGCCGCCGCGCGAGAGGCGGGCCGTCCACCGCGACACCCGCCCGCCCGTGGGCTCGGGGCCGAGGAACTCCGGGCGGCGGCGGCGCCGGCGCCAAGGACGAGCTCGGCGTGCACGCCGGCGAAAGGCCGGGGCCACCGGCCCAGAGGCCTCGAGGGCCGACTCGCGGGCGTACCGCTGCCAACGTCGCCTCCGCGCGCACAAGGACCTCCACGCCTCTGCCGACGTCTCGCGCGACGACTAGGACCCCATTCCGCCCGCCACCTCAGACCGGAGGGTCCGCGTCGGCTCGAGCGAAAAGGCCGCGGGGCCGGCCGAGGCGGAGGGAGCCTTCCTATCCCAAAACTTAAAAGAAAAAAGGTCAACGAATCTCGCTCGGAGACCCAAGGAGTTTCACCTCATCGGAGAGGTGTGTACGTGTGGCGCGCGGGGGCCAAGGGGTGGGGCGGAGTGACAGAAGGGCCGATCGTTAGAGCCGTAGTGGGCTCCTCCCGAAAGATCTTTACGCACCAGAGTTGGGGTATCGTCTGGACGACTTATCCTTGAAGTGCTAAGGGTCCTAAGTCTACGTGTAATTTCAAACTCCTAGGGATTACACGTTGCGAAAACTGTCACGGGGCGCGAAGGTTGTTTTGTCACGTTTTTTATGCAATGGGGAAACCCTAGGACCAATAGACAAGATTATACTCTTGAAGGACAAAACATTTATATGAAAAACAACAACAACAAAACCAAAGACGTGTTCGACAAGACATACGTCTCTTTGCGTGCGTGGGCAAGTTATTTACATACAAGTCACTTGTCGATCGTTTCCAACGTCCGAAGAATAACCTCGAGAACCAAAGAAAGTATAGACATCAAGGATCCTCTTTAGACGTTTCCAAATTGAACGACAAGTTATGTGTCTGTTTTTTGAAAGTCCTTTTCACAAGAGGAAAAATACCATGGAGCCGACAAGGGAACACTGGTGACAAAGTTCATTTCCCTCAATCCACAATTTTAGGACTCTTCGACTAATGTGTCTTGGTGAGACTTCCATCTGAAGTGAGACCACAAATGGGAAGAGAAAGGGACTTTGGTCGGTCCATGGGCCACACCACCAAAACCTAAACCGTACTCTTGACCAAAGTTAGGATCGAAATGAAGTGGTCTCATCTTAGGAAACTAAAAAAAGTCAACATTTTATCCCTAAGAAAGAAAGAGAAAAAGACGACACAGGACGGAAAGGGAAAGAGTTTAGTACTCAAGTTTATTCACGAAGTACAGGTTAAGTTTAAGTGGAACATTTCAATAAGACTCGGGTCTTGGAATCCGTTTTCCTTTGTTCTGTTGTAGGAATGAAGGGGAGTAGTTTCCCTGGGAAGGACCTATTGAGAAGGAAGAAATTCGATCAATTCTTTGGATTGCAACGACCTGAGGACGTAGCAGGGATCACAAGAGACCGACAACTCTAAATAGTCGTCTGCTAACGGGGTTGGGTTTTTCATTGATGATAAGATTAAAGTAAGTCGTTTCTAGTCAAACGGTAAAGAACTGAGTACGTATTTACCTAAGTACATCATACATGAACAAACAAAGACGAAAGAGGATGACACAAAGACTCTAAGTACAAAGTAGACAATTATACAATAGTGTACCTAGTTATCAGGTAAAAAAAAAGGGGACGGTTCACCAAAAGGTGACATACTTATACACTGTTAAGTAATAAGTAAGAAGAAAACGACCTATAAAACACACTAAGAGTTCGGTCGAATAATACTTATTTTGAACATGTAACAACATAAACACGACCCAGTATCCCATACACGAGTCGGCACGGACTGAGAAACATCGGGGTAACTGACATCGGGTGGTCGGAGGAGACGGGCACCTCGAAAGGTCCGTCTTTATGACCTCGCCCAACGGTGAAGGATGAGGTCCTCTAGAAGGACTGGGTTTAGGTATGAAGAACACAGACGACGTAACCCTCCGTCTAAGAAACATTGACCACGGTAGATCTACTGAACTGAATTACCCTTTGACGACTTCCTTCACAAGAGGTTTCGACAAATATGGTCCAGTATGAGATCGGTCCTTTTTTTCTTCTTAAGGTTGTTTAACTGAAAGAACAGACGTAAATCACAACAGTCAAAACCTAAAATCGAGAAGATCACCTAATTTCATCATAGAACAACAGTAAAGTTAAACATAAAGGAACTTATTATTACAACCCGTGGAGAAGTAAACGGAACACCAGTAAGTATATACAAGGAAAGAGTTCACAGAAGATGATAGTCCAACAGAATAACAACTTAAAATTTCTCAAGAAGAATATCAGACCTCTATTTTAGAAAAAACAAACACGGACACTCATACTCTTATAAGAGAGGGATAGACATCGAATGGAAAATTAAAAGAATTATCACGGAAAACTACTTGTCTTTCAGAATTCCTATCACTTCAGGTCACATGACGTGGTAAAAGAGAAATTGTTAACCACAAAAAACACAGAATTCTTTAGAAACGGATGGAGGTTCAGCACTCTGAAAAAGGATACAGACAAAAGATCCTTAACGTAACAAAGTGGCAAATGTAAATCCAGACACTAGTACAGTTTAATGGAAAACGTAAACCGTAGTCCATCCACAGTTTCAAAAAAAAAAAAAAAAAAAGTTCTTATAGAGGTAAACAAGGTAGTGACAATTAATTTACCGACAGTAAAGAAAGTAACTTTATTGAGTTATATAAACAGTCTTTAGTCGACTGATGTGACAAAAGTACAATACAGAAAAAATGGGAAAATGAGAGTTGGACACAGAAATACACGTTTTAAAATTTTCGAACATGATTCACCTCAAATTTTTTTTTAGGTAAGACTGTTAGAGAAATAAAATTAACCTTAAAAATCAGATAAATGTCAATCACATTTACTATACTAAACATAATAAAAGGATTCGGATTTTCATTATGGATCGTAGAGTAGTAATTCACACTATTAAAACTGAAAAACCTTTTTCAGACAAACCATGTAACGTATCAGGGAAAGACAAGGATCAAATGATTTCCAAAAAATAGTACTTATCTATGACATAAAAGACATTACTAAAGACGTGCATAACACTACCAGGACAAAAAAGGGAAATAAGAAATGTAAACACTTAACGTAATCCTTTTAGATAAATACAATTTGGTAGAACAGTAAGGACCCTATCTGGAACCGGTAAGTAAGTAATTTAGGTGTCTACAAATGTCTCAAGGACAAGATCCCGGGTTTGATTCTAAGATCCACGATCCATATGTCGATCTACTTTTTTGTCGTTTCTACTTTCATAAACGAGAGTTACTCGAATGCCAGATTACCGCCGTTCTCCACCCGGCTTTTGTGTGTTTATATTTGTGTGTTCCGAAATCCTTTTCATTTCGTCTTTTTCCCTATCCCTTTTTTTGAAGGTTGGGAAATAAGGTTTGCTTTTTGATTGTAACCTCGTTATTTGACTTTCCCCACTACAAACCTTTACACACTATGGGTCACTTTCTGACAGTAGGAGGCTCTCTTGTCTTTCTCTTTCCCCACGTACCAAGTCTCTCTACACCCACCCGGCCACCTCGTGCGTCCTTTCCGATAATGTCCCTACACGAGAGGTCCTTTACCTTTACTGGTGGTCCTTCACTGGATGAGGTCCTTTTGGTCACTGGAAGGAGGTCCTTTTGGTTGGTTGGCTTGTTTTTAGGAAAGACTAGACGTCGCAAATAACTAAGGACTCCACATTTATGAAAGTGACATCTACTACAGTTTGGTGGTTTCACTCCAGTCAACCAAACGTATTATGGACCTTAAAATTGTTGACCGAGATCATAGAGTGACCCAGAATCTCTGGTAACTTTCCTGGGATTGAACCTGAGTCACTCTCCACTTCAGTAATCTATCAAAGTTCGTCAAAGACTTTTTTATGTTCTCTTATCACTGTCTTCGGAGTGTCCATTTTTCACACCCGTTAATCCCAGAGTTCCTGAAACAAAACTTAGTCAGCACTTGAACTCCCATTCAACGACAGTGAGAACTTATAAAAAAAATGAGACTTAAAAGGATGTTTGCTCTTGTAAGAGGATGTGTTGGTCGTACGTTGAGAGTTTTGACCCTTTACACAATGACGTCAGAATATCAGACTGGAATAAATCCACAAAGGTCAACAGATGAATTATAGACATTATCGTTTCCTTAGGTCAAGTCTTACTGCGGGACGTAGGAGTACAAAAGAAGTGGAGAAAGTCAGATCTTCTCCAGGAACCAAAAGGAACTGAAATTACTATATTGAAACTTCTAAGGGCGGGTTAATAAAACATCTTATAGGGAGGTAAACCAAAACAGAATACAAAGGAGTTCTAAGTCAAGTCAAGTCAAGTAAAGTCAAGTCAGCGAGTCAGCACAGGTTAAGAAACGTTGGGGTACTTAGCGTTGTGCGGTCCGCAGGGACAGGTAGTGGTTGAGGACCTCAAGTGAGTCTAAGTGCAGGTAACTCAGTCACTACGGTAGCTCGGTAGAGTAGAGGACAGCAGGGGAAGAGGAGGACGGGGGTTAGGGAGGGTCGTAGTTTCAGAAAAGGTCACTCAGTTGAGAAGTGTACTCTCTAAGTCCAATATGTAGAAAACGTCCTTATAGTGTTTTAGTCACGATACAAGAACAACGTAGGACAATGCCCCGCATACTAAAACTAAACAAGTTAATTTCAAGTACAATTGAAACTTTTGAATTTATTCCACCATAGACGGTCGGAAGAAGTGGTATTTAATGGGAAAAAGAAAAGTAATAGTTATTCACAATTAACCTCTCGAAGAAACTCTCATACCTTTACGAGATAAGGAGGAGTATGAAAATAAAATAAGGGACTGAATAAATAATGATAAAAATCAACTCCATGTCAGTGAGTAAATAAATATGGGTGTAGTGATACATGGGTATCAACACAAAGTAAGTCACCCAATGAAAAAAAAAAGAGTCTAATGTTGGTCTACACCGGTCCCTTCAGGGAAGTTCTACTACAGACAAAGAAACGAACGTAAAAAAAAAAATATAAGAAACTAAAGGAGAAATGAATCAACGTGTCATTCTATAAGGTCTGAGTCCGAGTAGAGTAAGAAAAGAGTAGGGTTGGGACCTACATCAATAAAAAAGGTTCTTTGAGACAAAACAAAGTAAAAAAAAAAGTAGACAAAAATTCATCTTTTACTGGAAATCTTTGGTTCTAGACACATATCGCACACGAGTAATAATAACCTCACAGTGAAGAGGGTCTGGGAGATGATCTGTCTCGATCAGACACATACCGTAACATAATACGAATACATAAGTACATATCCACATAAACATTTATATAGTCCAGGTACTTAGTTCTGTTTAACCTTCACCAGTTTGTCCTCTACCGTTCTCACTTGCAGCTGTAAGATCCTTAGTCGCTTGATTTTACCTGACCTTACCCAGTCAAATTGAGCCTACTGGTAATATAGATGATGACGCCCGTCCTTAGGGAATCTTCTTTACCTCATCGGTAGTACCAGTTGTTTTCTCAGGCTTTACGTCATGAACCTACGTTAGAGTTTTGATAAGCAAAGGTTCCGTTTGGTAAGTTATAGTGTCATTAGGTTCAGATACGGGGTTGGTCATTGCGACTTCTTCGACTTAAACTTGCCAAGATACTTCTGGAGGTTCTGGAAGATCTTGATTGTGGGTTTTTTCTACAGGAAAAGTAATATCCCCTGACCTTACGTTTTTATCCTTCAGTTCTTTGTGGACCTCATTGTCCGTTTAAACCGGAACCTTATGCCTTACTTCGTCCCGTTTCTGATTATCTCAAAACGGTTCTTTTACGTGACCAGTATCGTTTGTGGGAGAAGGTTGTTGTGTTCTCTTCTGAAATGTGTACCTGTAGTGGTCTACCAGTTGTGACTTTAGTCTAACTAATATAAGAAACATCGGTTTCTACCTCTTCGAGATATGTCAGTTGTTTTTGTTCCTCGACTGACACCGAGTCTAGTACTTGAGGAATAATAGTTTAAGTCTGAATTTAACTTCTTTCATCCCTTTTGGTGATCCGGTAAGTCCCTACTGGATTGAGTTTAGGAAATACTAATACGTCACCTTCACTCTTTATCTAAATTTCTTGATCTAGACTATCTATGTCACGGACTACTTGATACCTGCCTCCAATCACTGTAACATGTCCTCTGTCCCTAGTTCTGGTAGGGGTACCTTTTCTTTACGTTTTTTCGTTTTACCGACAGGTTTATCGACACTTTTCTTCCCTTCGCTTTTCGTTTCCTCTTTTCCTTTCTATATTCGTAGACTTGCGTCTCAAGGTTTCTTATCGTTCTTCTCTATTCTTTCGGAAGGAGTCGCTAGTTACGTTTCTTTATCTCCTTTTGTTGTCTTACCCTTTCTGATCTCTAAAGAAGTTCTTGTAATCTCTGTGGTTCCCTTGTAAAGTACGTTTCTACCCGAGATATTTCCTGTCTTTACCAAACCTGGATTGTCTTCGTCTTCTATAATTCTTCTCCACCGTTCTTATGTGTCTTCTTGACATGTTTTTTCTACAAGTACTGGGTCTATTAGTGCTACCACACTAGTGACTGGATCTCGGTCTGTAGGACCTTACACTTCAGTTTACCCGTAATCTTTCGTAGTGATACTTGTTTCGATCATCTCCACTACCTTAAGGTCACCTCGAGAAAGTTTAGGACTTTCTACTACGATACTTTCACGACGTGAGTTATACGGTTGTTTACACCTTTTGAGTCGTCACCGGTGTCCCGCGTTTTTCCAGTCAAAAGTAAGGTTAGGGTTTCTTTCCGTTACGGTTTCTTATGAGTTTGATGGCGTGTTAACGTGAGTAGAGTGTACGATCATTACGAGTTTTAAGAGGTTCGGTCCGAAGTCGTTATGCACTTGGTACTTGAAGGTCTACAAGTTTGACCAAAAACTTTTCCGTCTCCTTGGTCTCTAGTTTAACGGTTGTAGACGACCTAGTACCTTTTTCGTTTTCTCAAGGTCTTTTTGTAGATAAAGACGAAATAACTGATACGGTTTCGGAAACTGACACACCTAGTCTTATTTGACACCTTTTAAGACTTTCTCTACCTTTATGGTCTGGTGGACTGGACGGAGAACTCTTTGGATATACGCCCAGTCCTTCGTTGTCAATCTTGACCTGTACCTTGTTGTCTGACCAAGGTTTATCCTTTTCCTCATGTAGTTGCGACATATAACAGTGGGGCGAATAAATTGAAGATACGTCTCATGTAGTACTCTTTGCGACCCTACCTTCTTCGTGTTCGACCTTAGTTCTAACGTCCCTCTTTATAGTTATTGGAGTCTATACGTCTACTGTGGTGGGAATACCGTCTTTCACTTCTCCTTGATTTTTCGGAGAACTACTTTCACTTTCTCCTCTCACTCTTTCAACCGAAGTTCGAGTTGTAAGTCTTTTGCTTCTAGTACCGTAGACCAGGGTAATGAAGTACCCTTTATTTACCCCTTTGTCACCTTTATGACAGTCTGAAATAAAACCCCCCGAGGTTTTAGTGACATCTACCACTGACATCGGTACTTTAATTTTCTACGGAAAAGAGGAACCTTCTTTTTAATACTGCTTGGATCTATCGTATAACTTTTCGTCTCTGTAATGAAACGGTTGTTTTCAGGCAGATCAGTTCCGATACCAAAAAGGTTACCAGTACATACCTACACTCTCAACCTGACACTTCTTTCGACTCGCGGCTTCTTAACTACGAAAACTTGACACCACAACCTCTTCTGAGAACTCTCAGGGAACCTGACGTTCCTCTAGGTTGGTAAGGTAAGACTTCCTCTAGGCGGGACCCTAAAGAAACCTTCCTGACTACGATTTCGACTTTGAGGTCGTGAAACCGGTGGAGTACGTTTCTCAACTGAGTAACCTTTTCTGAGACTACGACCCTCCCTAACCCCCGTCCTCCTCTTCCCCTGCTGTCTCCTACTCTACCGACCTACCGTAGTGACTGAACTACCTGCACTCAGACTCACTTGAGGCCCTCAACCACTACCTGTCTCTCCGGACCGCACGACGTTAAGTACCCCAGCGCTTCTCAACCTGTGTCGATACGCTGACTTGACTTAAGTTTATATTGTGTGGATATAAATAATTGAAATAAATAATGAAACTACGTTTACATTAATACCAAAACCTAATACTTAAAATATAGTTCAACGAGTCATCACAGACTGAGACACTGGGGTGCATGATACGTCAGGTACCTTAAGAGGTCCGGTCTTATGACCTCACCCATCGGAAAGGGAAGAGGTCCCCTAGAAGAGTTGGTTCCCTAGTTTCGGTCCAGAGGACGTAACGTCCACCTGAGAAATGGTGGCCTCGGTGGTCCCTTCAGGATTCTTATGACCCCACCCATCGGATAGGGAAGAGGTCACCTAAAAGGGTTGGGTCCTTAGTTTGGTCCCAGAGGACGTAACGTCCACTTTAGAAAGGTCGACTCTATGGTCCTTTCGGGATCCTTGGTAATGTTAGTTATGTAAAAACGGTTACTCTTTATTCAAACAAATATAGATATCGTATTGTCAGACACGAATCCCTAACCTGTTTGAGAACCTTTCGTAAAAGACGGAGGACGACCAACACCTTCGTAAAAGGGACGTTTTTCGAACAACCGTTCTCAAACGCCCTTATACCGTCTACTCCGTTTGGAAGCTTCTGGTCAGACAAGTTGAAAACTTCCTAACTAACACACTACCCATCAGTCCGGACAACACCTCTTCTTACCACGGGAAAGACGACTGACGAGGGAAAACGTCCGTAGTGTAGTCAAACGATTCGTATCAAGAGACTACATTTCCAAAGTGGTCCTAAGTCTTTCGACATCACCTAGTTTACCCGTCGTCTGGTGGTTTGTCACCACTGGTGATGGAAAAAAAATCACGTTCAAACCGAAGCCCTTCACGAAACATCGAAGAAGAGACAGGTCGGTAACTCGACCAGCAGTGGTCAACAGTGTATTTTAGGTAAAAAACAACTTACAGTTGTCAGGCTACTTCTCTACCAAGTAACGACGCATCTTATTCTCTTCTGCCGTGAAGTTTTGTTACTAAAGAGACTACAAGTCAGTCGAGCACTCTGTGAGTGAGTGGCTCGAAAAAGTCGAAAGGTGAAACGAAGTTTACGACTTGCTGACATCTTACCAACTACAGCTCAACAAGTCGTAGAAGAGGACTCCAACATTCTCCTAGTCAAACCTACTGCGAGAGTCAACCATATTTGAAGACTACGGGTCGGTGACGCGACGAGTAGAAGTTCCGAGCAGAGGAAACGTTTTGAAGAACTTGGTGATCATGTGACGTACTAGTACTCGGCAAGGACCCGGTTTACACAACAACCACAACGTTGAACAAAGGTGACGAAATGTTAGGTAAAACTTAAGTTTATTCTTTTAGCGACCTTAAACGAAAAAGACATCGTAGTAAAGGTATCATATTTTATTTATATTTTATTTATCGTTCATTATTTAGTAACTGTTTTGTAACCCTTACATGTAATTTTACTATATATTGCATTAGTGTAAATAAATCTTATATTAGGTTATCGTTTATCGTTTAAAGTCGTGACGCTTTCACGTCCATGAAAACACGATTGGATTTACCGTAGGGTGAGGTCATGAGAACGGACCTTTTAGGGTACCTACCGCCTCGAACCACCCGATGTCAGGTACCTCAGGACTTCTCAGCCTGTGTTGACTCGCTGAAGTGAAAGTGAAAAGTGAAGGCACGTAGCCTCTTCCCTTACCGTTGGGTGAGGCCACAAGAACGGACCTCTTAGGTTTCCTGCTCCCTCGGACCACCCGACGGCAGATACTCCAGCGTGTCTCAGCCTGTGCTGACTTCACTGAATCGTTATATACCCGACCTTTAGTACTAAAGTGGGTTCATAAAGTCTAAGATCAGATGATGGTGTCCTGGGTAACACCGAAAGAGGGAACGGGAGAAACATTGACAAGAGGCGGCACGCTTGGGACCGAGGGCGACGGGAGTGCGGTACACGGTCATACGAACCACTCGAAGTGAGCCGTGTCACGCAAAGGTGACCGTAAGAAAGGATGAAGGGAGGGGAGGTGAGAAACGACTGTGGGTGGAGTAGACGAACCGAGACAACACCTGACTTACAAAGCGAAGGGACTCTTAAGTATACGACTTCGGGATTTAGGGTCACGGTCCCATAATCCTCTACCCCGGACACCCTCTATTAATCAAAAGTTACTCCAGTACTCCCACCTCGGTGATACTCCCCCAAGGGTAGGAATCTCCTTCTGTGTGGTCTCGAAGGATAGGGACGGTCTACTCCTCTGTCTTCCGGTTTTGCCTCCGGGAGAGGTTCTCGCCTCGGACAGCCGAAGAACTAGAACTTGAAGGGTCTGAGACCTTGACATTCTTTAGTTACAACAAATTCGGCAGGTAAGACACCACACAACAATACCGGTGGACTCGCCTGGTTCTGCCCGGGTCTTTGAGGTACCACTCTGCCCCGTAGGAGCGACCCGCCGGGGGGACCGGCGGCGAGAGGAGGGGGACGCCCCAAAGAATGCAGATGGGGTCCGGCGCCACCACGAGGGCGGGAACCCTTCCACGGATGGAAAGAGACGGGACACATTGACTCAAAAAGTCCTTCCCCTTCCCCCCCTTTCTCACCATTCGGTCCCTACCCCCACGACCTCTGGACCCTTGGACCACCAAAGGAAACTCTGTGAAGGTTCACGGTTGACGTGCCAAGTCGAACTTTCAGTGACTTCATTGGTCGACCTGTTTAACACGGACATCTCGGTACCAACCGTTTGTATCGGGTACTCGGTCTAGCTTAGCACCGGACAAAACCTTGTCGGACACTCGATTCTTACCTAAAATATAAAAAATTTTCCCAACAATTCTTTTTTTTTTTATCTGACACGGAACCTCTGGTATATACTAGATATTTTGGACTTATAAGTGGTAGACCGGAAATTATATCTTTCAAAAGACTGTAGACGAAATCTCCTAATAAAGAAGTTGTAGTAAAGACTTCTGATCTGAAAACTGATTCAAACTATAACAGAAGGGACCTTTTCTGAGTCCAAAAAAAAAACGACGACAAAAAACAAAGAATTTATTAAAGACAAAATAAAAATTTTAAGAACTGGAGCGACTCGTGACACACCCTAGACTGATCCCTTGTCTGGGAACGGGAACCGTCGTTTTCGAGTCTCAGGATTGGTGACCTGGCGGTCCCTTAAGGGTTCTGAGACCAAGAACTAAGACATAACGGTAAATTCTCGTCCAGGTGTACGAAGTTTTTCCTTGATCGGTATTTTATTAGAATGTGAAAGGATTCCGTTTTATTCTTCGGACCGGTTCTAAGTGTGGACCTGTGTCCCACACTGGGGAGATGAACCTACTGCAAGTCCGCCCACCGGGTGGAAGACGTGTAGTCACTGTGACTCGTCTACCGGACGACGACACGAAACGAGGAGACCACGTTACGATTCGTACAAGGTCGAAGTGTCCCCCTAGTAAAGATCTACAGAAGTAGGGGAACATATGAAAACCACGGACCATCTGTCGTCGACACAAAATGAGACAATGACGTGGTTCGCTAGACACAAACATCACCTAACCTAAACATCAAAGAACGGACCATAAGTATGTAGTGATCTAACAAGAGAAGAAAAAAACTAAGAATTTTAACTGTCTCAAAAAAAGAGGACACGGAAAACAAAATGCATGAGGACAGGAGGAATAGCCTCTTCCGTTACCGTGGGGTGAGGTCATGAGAACGGACCTTTTAGGGTACCTGTCTCCTCGGACCATCCCAAGATTCTCAGACCCCAACGATTCTCAGTCTGTGCTGACTCGCTGAAGAGAAAGTGAAAAGTGAAAGTACGTGACCTCTTCCTTTACCGTTGGGTGAGGTCACAAGAACGGACCTCTTAGGGTCCCTGCCCCCTCGGACTACCCGACGGCAGATACCCCAGAGTGTCTCAGCCTGTGATGACTTCGCTGAATCGTCGTCGTCGTCCGGAGGAATAGTTTTAGGACATATAGTTTATGGTTGCGAAATGGGATTAAATGATATTTATTGTATTTTGTAGTAACTTTACGACCAGAGTCTTTGTTATTCGGTGACTGAGTAGGCAAGTAATAAGTGTATTGTAAATAAATCACGAATCCGGACCCTATCAGGGTCGGGGAGAGGCGACGAAGGTATCAGGGGACACAGTACTTATTCACGTTGTAGAAAAATTACGACAGAACTAGTAAGGACAAAAAGAACGGACAGGGGATGAACCCCACCCCCGTCGCAAGTCTCTTTTACGGGACAATCAGCAACAGGATAAGGGTCATGGATCGTGTAACATCTTGGTTTTTTTCCCCACAACTCACTCAGTTATTTACAGGTTTGGTGAGATCCCAGTTCCCTTCGTTTCCACTTATTCGGTGACAGAATCCGTCGGAACAACGCAAAAGACCGGTCTTCATGAAACTACTTGATCCCTCACTACAGACTGGGTGGTCGTAAGGCA
This sequence comes from Capra ibex, assembly GCA_006410555.1. Classification (NCBI taxonomy): domain Eukaryota; kingdom Metazoa; phylum Chordata; class Mammalia; order Artiodactyla; family Bovidae; genus Capra; species Capra ibex. The sequence continues at coordinate 10,137,307 of SJYO01026388.1, read as the reverse complement.
ACACGACCGAGTGTCTTCGACTTCTGTCTCTCTCACCACTCTGTCTTCTCCCCCACAGTCCTTTCCTTCACCGGACGACACGTTGTCTTACCGACCCCCGCCGCTCCTCCGCCACAGGACCGAAGTCAAGGCCCTCCTTCGGGTCCCGATGTCCTCTCTAACCGTGAGTCCTAGTAATCGTTCCCCTTTTTTCACGTCCGAAATTTACGTACCAATTGTAATTTTTTTTTTTTTTCTTCGCTTTTCTTACTTTTTATACAGACACTTGAAATTACAATGTAACTGTCTTCTTTCATGAGACTGGAGTAAATTGTCTAGCAAAGAAAATACTGTCGAAGTGACGACAAAAAATAGGACCCTGTCACTGATCTGAGTCCCAGGACTAACTTCTTGTCTCCCGAGGAACCGGTAAAATCAAAGAAAGTAGTAGACCAAAAGTAGGTACACTTTAGTAGAGAGCGGAGAATGAAGATTAAGGGTCCCTAAGGTTCCTTCCTCCAGACGGGTACCGACACAGCCATTGCGGCAGGAGCGAGGCCTACGTCTCGGGGCCGCCGACGTGCCTCGAGGCCGACGGCCGTCCCCAGTCCGAGCGCGGCAGGAGGACGGCGCCCGACGTCGTGCACGGGCCCCTGCCCGACGTGGACGCCGACGTGCGCGCCCGGCTCACGACGGGTCCACTCATCGCGACCGGAAAGACAGAGACGTAAACGAAAAAGTAATATTTAGTTTCCACTAAAAAAAAAAAAATTCAACTTGAAAAGGGTTCCCTAGTCCGAGTAGTGGACGTCCTTTCTCGACTCCCACGTTTTCTAGACAAAAAAAAAACGGTTGTCACGAGTAATAATTCACGTACGTCAACTTGTCCAGTGAAACAAAGAAAGTCCGAAAAAATTCTCAGAAAACAAAAAAAGAAAAGAAAAAGGATTCTTTGACGTAAAAAATTTCTCGTTAAAGTCCAAGTGTCGTGTTCCTTCGTCTTGAATGTCTCCAAAAAGGTACAGGAGGGACGAAACAAAGAAATTGACATTTTATTGGACCGAGTGTCTTAACTACCCTTCTACTTTAGTCTCCCGCTCACACGGTCTGGACCAACTAAAATTTCGGAATATGTTTCCGTAAGTCTGGTCTCTTGCGTTACTACCTTTCCTAGGGTAAGTACATCCCTGTAAAGATTGATCTCTCTCATCCTGTAACCCAACCGGTTTCTCAAGAAAACCTAAAAAGGTCTACAATTTTGGGTTCACTTTAAAAACCGGTCGGGTCATCTTTCTAAGTCTTTACTTCAAACCACACAGTAAACTGAAACTAACGACAATACGGACAATCTGAAGGCATACCGCATACCTAAGTCATTCTGGTATCTGAGCAAAGACTTTTATTAAATTACTGGAATAACCATGTAAAGGAGAGAACGGTACACTCACAACACGAAGCCTCCTAACTTTTACGACAATTTCCCCCTTTGTCTCCGACATTATTTATCGACACTACGAGTAAGAGACTCTTCCTAATTTCAAGAATTGTCGACGTAAACCCTAAAGAGACAACGGCACACCTATACTTCGGAAAATAGACTCGACGTTCCTCGGGACTCACCTCAGTCGTTCTAACATTGGTTCTCGAGAACCCCTCTACAGTTCGTAAAGATCTCGGAGACAGGACCGCAAACTTTCCTTTCTCTTCAGCTCCCTCAAAGTGAAGAAAAAACGATCTCTCACTAAAAACGAGTTCATGACCTACTCACTTTTTAGTCAGACTCAACTCGTCCCAACCAATATCCTGTCTTTACAGGACCTCGACTTCACCGTATCCTATTTGTATTCTTACTGACAACCTTATTGGCACCTTCCTCCCTACCCGGAAACTCTACCCTGTATCTGATTGTCTGCGAGACTCTCATGGACTACTACCCGCCCCCCTCCCACCAAAGTCCTTTCTCCGGAACCCTCAGACTCTCCGGAACCCTCAGACTGAGGACACTGCAGGAACGGAAAGAAATCGCTACTACTTGTCATTGGTGACGTCCTTAGCCCCCAGTGTAGACCTTTGACCCCTGTCCGTCCGCACTTTCGGAGTCACCTCACAAAAGTTTAGACGACGACCAAAAGACCCGGCTACTAAAATCCAGGGTATGGCTCCTCTGTACCTTTGGAAGGTCTCTGTCTTAATCAAACAACGGATGCGTATAAGACATTGTCAATAATCTGTTTATCGTTTTGAAGTTGATAAAAAAATTAAATTTATTCGTTTGTAATTACAAACCAAAATTGACAGTCTGTGTTATTTAACTGACGACATACACCCACACGTTTAACAAACCTAGAGGTCAAAGAAATGTAAAAATTGTGTACAAAACGAATTGGTAGACTTTTCCTTTTTGTAAGTCTCAGGACAAGACGTCACGTACTTCCCCATACGTTTTATCTAAGGAGTCACCAATTAACGAAATCACGAAAGGTGTATTATCACCACTTATTTGGAAACGACTTCCCTATTTATAGTCTATCCGTGTTTTATAGTCTATCCGCGTATGATAACATTTGCATTTAGTTTTAGACACCATCCTTCGTTTGTCAAAATCGTAAGTTAGAATACAAAGTTTTAAAAACGTTTCATTTGAAAAGTTGATATTCTTATGAGAAAATTCCTGATGTCATCTCGATAACAATGTGACAAGACTCGTGTATCCAGTCCACACTGGGAACTGGGTCTTGACCGACGTCATTTTGAACTACATCGTAGTCGTAACCGAAGTAGGGGTCCGTCGTCCTGGAGGGTCCTACGGAGATAGTTTTCCAAGACTGAACTTGGACTCGGACGTAGGACGACCCACTCGTCGTCTCCCGTCACACAGCAACTTTTAAACAAATAGGCAGGACTTTTCTTTTAGTCCCCACAGAACAAAAGACGAGTCTCAATTTCTTATGACAACCGAAGTGGAATCACGATGTCCCGTCAGAATCTTTAATTTGTCTTCTTAAAAATTGAGAGTTCCGAATTTGAAAGATCGTACCTACAAAAATTTTTCTAGCATTCTATGTTTCATTGTATTGTTTCAAGTTTACCGAACTAAGATTACCTATATTGGAGTAAAGAAGTCTGAAAAAACATAGATTAAAAAGATTTAAATAAAAAATAAAATAAATAAGAACCGACGCGCCTCAGAAGCAACGACGTACGTCTGACAGAGATCAACGTCACTCGACCCAGAGGAGAGATCAACACCACACACCCAAAGCGTGACGCCACAACGTGTCGTGCCCTAGATCCGTGCACTCGCGTCAACGGGGCACCGTACACCTTAGAAGGGTCTGATCCCTAACTTGGGCACAGGGGACGCTACCGTCCCCCTAAGAATTGGTAACCTGATGGTCCCTGCGGAGTCTGAAAAAATTATCTATAAAAACACCTAACCCAAAAAACAAGAAACCCCAAAAAACCTTTACTTTCAAAGGAAAGAAACACTTACTTTATTGTCTTTGATTCCCTTGTAAGACAGAATGTAACGAGAAAGCATATGATACCCTTTATAAACAAAAGGGTGTCGAAATTAGTCTTTAACTCAAAACGAGAATATTCTACCTTGACAAGAATCCTCGATAAAGTAAGGGTCTCTGGACGGGTTATTTCTGGTTAAAGTTCTAACTATAACAAACATGTCTGACTATACTAGGTCTGGCCTGTAGTCGAAACAAATTTAGCTTAATTTAAATTCTTGAGACAAATGGTCGTCAGAGTCACTACTTTTTGACAGGGATTCAGATCGTCTTCTTTCGACTCCTTCCTCTTCGACACACATCCATCGAGCTACACCTTCTTTATCAAGGGAGAGAGAGTAGAAATCACAACCATAAAGATCTTACTCCCTCTATTGAGCCACTATACAATGTATGTATTAAAAATCCCGTTATGGATCGACACTTTGTACATCGTCTTAGACCACAAAAAACTTTTTGTAAGGGTTATAAACGAACCACAACTCAGTAGTCTATTATGATTAATTCACACATGAAGACCCATCTAGTATTTGTCACAAATAACCACTATTAAATAACGTCGATAATTTGAGAAATTCACACAGTTATATAAATGGGGTTTGGAGAATTCTACACGACAAAGGAACTAAAGGAGATCTTGACTAAAGTCACAAATTAGTTTCGAGTGTTCGGGTTCTTACAACGTGCAAAATAACGGTCAGGACACCACTTCAGCAGTATTCCCTGTCCATTCCTCGTGCAAATCGTGACTGAGTAAGACGTGGACCATCACCGACAAGAGAAAAAGGTAGTCTTAAAAACTTCCTTGGCGGTTCTCCCGTCAGACGTCGGAAGTCTACTCTCGGTCGAGTTACAGTGAAAAAACTTGGGCTCGTCGGGTGTCTGAGGTCGTCAGTGCCCCGTCGATCCAGAGGACGTCGACTGTTTCCCCTGTCGTCCGACGACCGAAACTCCCTCCCTCCGAACAGAACCCGCGTCCTCGGCCACATTTGATCGGGGAGAGGAGACTTTAGTCTGTGCTGTCGATAGTGTGCAACATCCGTAGTAGGACCACTTACTCGAAAGGGTGTACTTCACGGAAAAGATTTATTGTCTTCGAAAAAGTCGGACCAAAAAAAAAAAAAATGAACTCGATAAAGATAATCACGGAAAGATTTTAGACAAAGGATAAAGGGACGAATAATTTTGACGCACATCTCGTGTTTAATTGGAAAAGAACGACGAATCCAATTAGAACATCGGACAAGAGCGCCACACGTCACTAAAGGGGTAACACTACCCCTCCCGGGAAACGACATGAGAAACCTAAGGGTGCAACAGAGAAAATTAATAAAAAGGAAGAGGAGGAGGAGGACAACCGGAAGAACAACGGACCCGCACTTGGTAAGAGGGACTTAAAAGATCAGTGAGTATCGGATCTTTCTACCTCGTTGGGAATAATGACAATTGTCATTATACTTCCTTTTCAAGTCTCGAGAAACAATCACAAAGGAATCTTTGAATCTACCTTCACCTGTGAACAGGTATGGACTCTGGACGAGGCCGAAAGCCCCAGAACCACCTCCCTTCTGGGTCAGGAGAGAGGGGGACCTAGGGCCCTCCCCCGGTCAGTGACCCATGACTATAAGGAAGCAAGAGGTATGGGGAGGTGAAGAAGGTGGAGAATCAGCTCCGGTGCCAGGAGAGTGGTTTCTCGTGAAGAGTTTCCGGGTAAGTCCCGGAGGGGTTCGGAGGGTAGAGAAGGTCCTATCTAAGACGGTCGGGAGTCGTACGGTGCGACCCACGACCTCCTCGACTTGACACAAGTGGCGGTGGGGGAGGACAAAGTCAGAGGAAGGACGTGGGGGAAGGAGGGAGTTGGGGTTTTGGTGTGTGGCAATAAAGGTGTGCAAGACACGTGTCGACACCACTACCCGAACGTCAGGGTGGCGTCAGGAATCACTTTGCATGGAGAAGAGACCCTTGTAAGGGTAGAGGGAGACCAATCGAAGAGAGATCTCAGTCGTATAAGTAATCTGACTTATAAGTAACCTTCCTGACTACGACTTCGACTTTGAGGTTATGAAACCCGGTGGACTACGCTTCTTGACTGAGAAAACTTTTCTGAGACTTCGACCCTTTCTAACTTCCACCTCCTCTTCCCCTGCTGTCTCCTACTCTACCAAGCTACCGTAGTGGCTGAGTTACCTGTACTCAAACTCACTTGAGGCCCTCAACCACTACCTGTCCCTTCGGACTGTACGACGTCAGGTATCCCAGCGTTTCTCAGTCTGTGGTGACTCGCTGACTTGACTTGACTTGAGTCGTCTGAGTCGCACAGGACGGCCCTCGGAGGGGACTTGGGATCCAACCAAACATATGGGGACCTCCAAACAGACAACAGAAGGGTTAATTTGACATCCGAAACCCACGTCCCTGTCAGAATGAGTGTAGGGAGGGGTGAGGACAACTCTCATGTCACACCACATCGTCTCTACACCTTCGGTCTGGTTGACCCAAACGCGGGTGACAAATGATCGACACTGGGACCCCTTTAATGAACTGGTGAGACACGCAAGTAAAAAAAAAAAAAAACCATAATAATAATGTTTTTGGATCTATTGTTATTCTCGATGGAGGAATCCCAAAACCCCTCCTAGCTCACTCAAATTGACCCTTCGAAAGTCCTACACTGTCGATGACGACACTAAGAATGGGAGTGGTGACAGAAGTAGCAGTAGTGGCCGCCGTCGACCGAGTCACGTAAGAGACATTTAAGAATGGCCAAACTTACTCTATTTACAATCCCACGAAAAGGACCGGAACGTAGTCAGAGAGAGTGAACGAGAGACTAAGGAACCATCTATTCTAGCGTCTTCCAGTACGAGGATATTCATGCCCCAGGACTCGTCTCGTGTCAGGCTCACAACTAGCACCCCTTCGGTCCCCGAACGAGACTTAGACGTCTCCTCCCTCTACAGGAGTGAGTCTAAAAGGTTTCGACTCCACCGACGCCTCGCACGACGACCCCTGTCCGGGCGAACTGGGACCTTCTAAGTCTCCTAAGGTCCAACGGGACCATAAATTGGTCCTGTCAAAAGGAGGAGAGTCGGAGAGAGTCCGAAGCCAAATTGATAGTAAGTCAAAGACTGTGTGCGTACGGAGATGTTACTCTCTAGACCCTCAATGTCTCCTCGAAGGGACCACCGAATCTCCCATTTCGTAGACGGACGTTACGTCCTCTGGAGCTAGGGACCCAGCCCTTCTAGGGGACCTCTTCCTTTACGGTTGGGTGAGGTCATAAGAACGGACCTCTTAGGGTGCCTGTCTCCTCGGACCATCCGACATCAGACACCCCAGAGTTTCTCAGCCTGTGCTGACTCGTTGAAGTCTTTTCAAGTGGCCTCCTAATCGCAAAGGACCACACGGGCAGAGTTTCTTGATTCGAACGAGCAACAGCCGACTATGGCGTAGAACAGAACAGTCAGGGCAAGTGCTGGAACTCTGGCACCTTGACCCACGTTCCCGACTCTCCGACTGCGACACTTGGTATGAGTGACGGGGTCAGGACCGGAAACCTTCGACACCCGACTCCTCGTCTCCCCTCTTGCCCTGGACCGGAACTTGAGGTCGAGATGAGAGTCTCCGACCCCTCGGAACAGGTGTAGCGGAGCGGAGTCGAGTACATCAACATTCTACCGGATAAAAGGATTGAACACTTCTCGCAAATTCCGGCATTTTACTTAAAATCACTTATGAACTGTTCGAGAAAACTTAGCAGAAATGTCTGAGTAAGATGGGGGAAAAGGTATTAACCGGAATAGTTTTGGTCGTTTAATTGGATCATATCACAAAGTTTAGAAAAACTAAGTCCTGAGGTCTAAAAAATCCGTACGGTCCCTTTACTGGGGGAGAAAGGGGAAAGGAAAGACTCTTCTGGGTGTCGCCTACACTGAACGGGAACGAATTGTCGTTCCGAAGGGACCTGCGGAAGTACACAGTGTTGACACCCAGACTGTGCACCTCCGGAGAACTCGTTACACCTCTCTAGGAGTCATCCGTTGACTTTCGAAACGAAGGTAGAGTCAGCATCCGTCGGCCGAGAAACTACCTTTTGGTGTGAAGGAGGACACAGACGTGTTCTTGTAGTACGGCTGGTTAACGTAATTCGGGGCACCAGAAGAGTAAAGAGGGAGTCAATAGACAAAATACGTCCACCATTTCTGTCGACACGAACAATTCATCTTTCACTTCGGTTTCCATAAAGTTTCGTCAGTTGAGTAACAACCGTAGGAAAAGTCTTTTCGTAGAACCTTATACCACCAAATAGAACTGTCCTCGAGAGCACAACCCTCGTCACCTCGGCTCAATTTCTAGACGAACGACCGATTAGAAAGACAGACCCTTGTTCAGTGAAACTAAGTGTCAAAGGAGTAGACTTTGTAACCCTCCAAGTCAATCTATCTGTCCCTTCTCAGGACGGTCGTACTTTTAAGACACCAATCACTTGGAGTTTTTTAACGTGGAACCAAAGACACTTAATGCTGATAAACCGATCATGTTTTGATTACGAACAAGAAAAAAAATTACATTTTCTAAGAGTAGTTCGTTTAATATCTACTTCTTCTGACAAATTGGATAATTCTGAGTAATATCGAAAATTATGAATAATCGTCGCCCCACGTGTTTTAGACGATTAATGTCGGTAGAAAAAAAGAAGTAAGTCTCAGTGCGTAAGGATCGACAAACAAAACCAATAAATGTTTGTTTCTTACAGAACAAAGAAATGTCACTTTACGAGGCTAAACGTAAGAATAGTCAAGTCGTCTCAACAAAACATTTTTACTAGGTTGTACGTGTTAAAAACTAATGTGAGAACAACTCTCACTTTCAGGGATTATGGTCCGTTCTCGTTATTATTTTAAATGAAGTAACACTAATCAGAGTCTTGGTCGATTTACTAGTAACACAATCCTTAAACCATACAGAAAATCTTTATTTACGTACAGTCTGAACTCAAGACAACCAACCGATTCGTCTGAAACTTTGGCTTCGGTCGAAAAGTCAGTAAAAACTCCAGAGGACTCCAGAGACCTTTCCGGAGGGACAAGATAGACGTGGTGGTCTCGACCTACAGTCGGGTCGTCGAGACTCCCGTAACTTTGAGGTCGTCCATTGTTCGTCTTATCTGAATGACGTTGTATTCTCTACAGTCTTATACGTGGATCAACTAACCAGTGGAACTGTCTGTTCGATAATAACGCCAGACTTTTATTGATGAGGATACTTATCAGTGTAAAGTTACTTCCTCTTGTTTCTTCACTTTTCCTTCATATCCGTGTGTGACTTAATAACCAAGTCAAGTCAAGTCAAGTCAGTAAGTCAGTGCAGGCTGAGACACTGGGGTACCTGACGTCGTGCGGTCCGAAGGGACAGGTAGTGGTTGAGGACCTCGAATGAGTTGAGTACAGGTAGCTCAGCCACTACGGTAGGTTGGTAGAGTAGGAGATAGGAAGAGAAGAGGAGGACGGAATTAGAAAGGGTCGTAGTCTCAGAAAAGGTCTCCGTCAAGAAGTGTAGTCTACCGGCTTCATAACCTCAAAGTCGAAGTCGTAGTCAGGAAGGTTACTTATAAGTCCTGACTCTTATGTAATTCATACATGTATTACTATTATTTTACGTTTCGATCAAAGTATCATAAACATCCGGTAGTCAATTTATTACGGTCGGTTTAAATAGATTTAAGGTCGTCGATACAAAGCTCGAAATCTATGAACTACCGAAGGAATTTTAAAAATAGTAGGTGAACCAAGATTAGGTCACACTATCGAGACATAATAATGGCAACAATAATAGTCACTAATTACCAGTGAAAGTTTCGATTCCGCAAAGTAAAAGAAGAAATTCAAAATTTATTCATGGTAGTCAGTTATTGTAAATAATTTTAACACGTAAAATTCAAGAAAAGGGGTTTTCGAATACGAATTCTACGTAATTTTTATTGATCGTGTAAATAAAAATAAAAATTAACCTCCTTTTAACGAAATATTACAATGTAACCAAAGATAGTATGTCGTAACACTTACTCGGTATTCATATGTATACAGGGGAGGGAGAACTTGGAAGGAGGGTGGTGAGTGAGGGGGGTAGGGTGGGGAGATCCAGTAGTGTCTCGCGACCCAACTCGAAGGACACAATATGTCATTGAAGGGTGGTCGAGAGACAAAATATATACCACTACATATATAAAGTTATATTGATCGTGTAAAATTAATTAATCTTAATACACAACGAAAGGTAGGATCTTAGAATTTGACTCTCTTTCAAATTCTTTAATAAAGTGAGAAAAAGACTCGAAGTCATCCAAAAATGGATTTTTGATGGAACTTTTTTTTATGCTATAGATAAAAGAGGTCTTTCAAGAGAACCCTTCATTTAGGATAGTTTCAAAGTCCCCAAAACCATCTATATGAAAGTCCTCTCGACACTAAATTTATTTAGAAAACAAGAATTTCCTAAATACTAAAAAGGTTTGTAGTCTTTTAAAGGGAGACGACATTTTTGTGAAAATAGAAACGGTACTGAACACTTAATCCACAAAAGAACGAGCTACAGAATGTATCCATCGATACCCTAATGCATCTCGTAAATAAGGGACACTAAGGCCCAGTTCAATTCAATCTTTATGGTACAAAACCCACTTACACGCACTTCAGGGGGTCTAGAGACATTTAGAGTCACGTCAAAGTAAAGACTACTGAATACTCCAAAACTGTAGCGGCGGAACTTGTGACATGACTCTTAGAACAAATACCCGTGACACACGTCTTACAGACCCCTGTCTCTTAGAATCGCTCGAACAGGTCTCGATCCTCGGACAGATCCTGGGGGACAATAAGATTCGCCCGTGGAAACAAACAGAAGGAGGAGTAGAAACAATTTTAAGTTTAGACTGGACAGTGAAGGGGTGGAATTTAAGATACTACGAGGGGTTGACAGACCTCTTCGTCAAGGGGTGGGGAATCTGACAACACAGTGTGGGGTACACCAGACACGGTAGGGTGGAAGGGACAGGTGAAATGACTTTACACACTGGTCCTCTCCCTCATATAAGGTTCCCTTTCTCAAGCCACGGACCTTTTTTCACTTTCACAATCAGTGAGTCAGGACAGGTCGAGAAACGCTGGGGTCCCTGACATCGGGCGGTCCGAGGACACAGGATCTCTAACCACGGACCTTCTGAACCCCATTCTAGACCGGAAGTAAACAGTAGAAACTGAGACACTTGAACATGTTTAATCAATTGCAAAGACTCGGAGGGAAAGGAAGAAATATTGTTCCTTTACCTTTACGAATAGAGTGCTTCAACATCACCCGTAGTGTACGTCATTTCACACTCGTCACGGATGGACTCCAAAAGAATTCAAATCGACTGGAACACCTAAGTGTTGTGATGGTACCTGGCACAAAGAACGGACGTCTGGTCCGTCAACAGACGTCGTCAAGTTCGTTTACCGTTCAGTGCATGGGAGACCCCTGGGACAGAGGGGTATACTGTGTTAAGGTCCATACTTCATATTCTAAATATAGTCGTCCACGTCCTCGATAGGACTCTTCTTCGGAGTATGGGATTCGTCCCTAGAATCCTAAGTTTCCCTAGAATGTTGCTAAGAAAAGGTAACAAAAATTACAAATTTTAAATAAATAAAAATAAACTGACGTGACCCAGAATCAACACCGTACGTCCCAGATCAAGGGACTGGTCCTTAACTTGTCCCTGAGGAACGTAACCCTTACGTCTCAGAATCGGTGACTTGGCGGTCCCTTCAGCGTGGAATACTGCCAAGAAACCGTATCAAAGATCCCAAGGGATGTTTCCGGACGTAAGTCTCTTCAGGTTTCGTACTGTAGGAGTAACCTATAAATGTCTAGTAAGTCTGAACGAGGACCAGGTCTACGCTATACGGTTCGTTACTAGCAAAAATAACGTCAACCAGAACTGATCGTTATATTAGTTACGGATGGTAGATGGACCAAAGGTCCCACTGTCCAGATCCACTAATTTGGTTTCCAGTGTAAGAGTTCGTTCCTTTTCCAAACCATTGCGAAAGCAAACTCATACGACGTCTGACGGAGGGTACAATATCAATAGTTGTACACGATATTTATACAAACGTGGTTGAGGATCAAGTAAGGAAACTGTTCACTCTCGAATGCGTCACTCAGTTGGTGACACGGGCCACGACCCTGATGTCACCGTTCAACTCGTATATACCATGGAGAGAAGTATAACATAGGACACGGACAATACACGGACGAATCAAGGAAAGTAACAGATCTCTTGAGGATAAGTTTCCAGTCGAGTGTAAAATGAAGAGACTTCGGACACATATGAGCTAGGGGATTGTGAACCATGTATAAAGGGACTCAAGTAACTAACCAAAACGCTTACGTGTCTAGGGGATTTCATTATATGCGTAAAATACACGTCCACCCTTACATGCTAACTTCTTTCTCCATTTTTTTCCCTAGACTCGGTAGGGGATGGAAAGAGGGGAGTTGAGGACTCTTAAATCTTGATGCTGAGACAATACTCGTGAATAATATAAGACCAAGACAATAAGGAAAGACCTATATGTAAACGATGATCTTACACTTATGGAACTGTTACCCTGATATACATAACGACGACTATAAAACACAGTCGTCTTATGGACTGAGGATCATCCGAAAATCTTTCTTATACAACTTTCTTAACGAAGAATTAGAGGAATTGTCTGAGTCGGTAAACTTACTACGATCACGACTTCATAACGAATTAAACTTTCCCTTACAAGAACGAAGAGAATTTGATTTTAATCGGAAAGAACAAGGATGAAGACAGGAGACCTTAATATTCAATTTACAGACGGGAGGAGGTGCCATACTAACGGGAAAATACTCTGAGTCTTAACTAACCCTTTTAGTTGCTTTTTCTTAAGTATGTTCCCTTAGTAAATTTTTACCACGTAAAATTTATAAAAGTAAATTGTGTACGTTTACATGAAATTGAATTGATCAGAAATTAATACTTTGATTATAGTAATACAACTTACACTCAGACGACGACACCTGAGAAAATCGAAAAAAGTGAATACGATAGGATTTAAGTAATAGGTCTCAAAGGTCAAATCCAAGAAATTTCAACCTACTCTTCAATATGTGACTTCGTCAGACTAACGTCTTAAGATCCGAAAATGAGAAGAAGGGAGCGGAGTCAAAAAATATCAACACAAAGGGTGTAAAGTGGTCACTACGACAAAAAATTATTGACTGAAAGGAAATGAGACTTTACACAGCAAAAATCTCCTCATCGTTGAGTATAAGGGAACCACATGCACAAACTAATTTAATACATTCATTTTATTGTATATATTCACCGTATTTGTCCAGACACTAGTTTATGTCAACTAGGAATCGCCCACTTACCAGGTCGACTAACCTCGTCTTCACTCGTTCATAACTCCCACGAAATTCGAAAGTGTCATAGGCTTTCGTAATCCTTCTGACCCTCGTACAAACAAAAGAGAGAAAAAAAGTCCTATTCAGTAAAACTTTACAGGAGTAATAGAGCGGCGTAAAGAAGGGGGGAATCTGAGAAGGGTCAAATCTAATCTTATGTCCATTTGGTCCGTCTTCAGAGTATACAGATATAAACATGTTCTTTTTTTATTTTGTTTTTATCGTCGTTTATATTCCCCGAAGAATTAACATTCCTACAAGATTGTCATTTTTATTACGGTCTCACCTCGAAACAAAGAGAGGGGCACTCTTCCCCGGATCTGAAGTACTGAGTGAAGGTTTGTTGTCTCACACGGTTTCGTCTTTATCCTCGAAAGGATCGCCTCCTCGGACCGTCTACGGTGGAATTGGGTCACTACCTCCAACTGTAGGGGTCCCTATTCAGCATAACTATCTCCCAGGGGAGAGCACACCACACTATTCTCACGAAATGGAGTCCCCATCTGAAGGGGGTTTGGACATCGGGGTCAGATTAGAGCTCTTTTATAGTTTGTTTGAGTTTACTCCCCATAAGACATTTTATGGGTTACCCATGACCACGATCACCACTTCTCGGGTGGACGGTCACGTCTATCTCCATTCTCTGTGTCCAAGGTAGACCTAACCCTTCTAGGGGACCTCCTCCCGTGCCGTTGGGTGAGGTCATAAAAACGGACCTCTTAGGGTACCTGTCTCCTCGGGTCGTCCGATATCAGGTATTCCAACGTGTCTCAACCTGTACTGACTTCATTGAATCGTCCGTAACGAGAAGTCTGTACAGTTCCAGGACTTTTAGTTCCTTCTCCTCTACTCTCGTTGTACTACAAAGTTATGTCACCCAATCTCTGAAGGGACCGTCAGGTCACCAATTTTGAAACGGAAGGTTACGTCTCTCGTGTCCAAACTAGGGACCAGCCCCTTGATTCTAGAGTGTACGGCACACCGTGACAGTTTCAAAATTTTTTTTTTAAACAAATTTATTTATTTTTACTTAGCCTAAGACTTTGTCTTTTTCCCCTGTAATCATCTTTTTGACCCCTTTAGGTCTATTTTTATCATCAAAACCGTTTAGAAGGGATCAATCACTTCACTTCAACGAGTCAGTACAGGCAGAGAAACGCTGGGACACCTGACTTCGGATGGTCCGAGGAGACAGGTACCCTAAAAGGTCCGTTCTCATGACCTCACCCAACGGTAAAGGAAGAGGTCCCCTAGAAGGACTGGGTCCCTAACTTGGACCCAGGGGCCGTAATATCCGTCTGCGAAAATGACAGACTCGGTGGTCCCTTCAGGAGGGATCAATTCATTCGACAATTGTAATCCCTTTCGACCCACTCCATATATACTCTTGATACACATGACAGAAACATTGAAAAAACATTGAATACGATTTTATCTTTCAAATAATTTTTTATCATTATTCTCTTGAGTGTCTTCTTTCGCAACCCACTAAACTTTAAATTCCGTACCACTGCTTTATTTTCAGTTGTTGGGACTTTGTTATAAACAGTGTCTAAAATCTGGTTCCTGAATATAAGAATTACGTCTTATATGAACATGTCTAATAATTCTTGTATCATTATGGAGTGGCCTTTTGTCGGTAACTAGTATTAAATGTCTTTTCTGTGTCACCACTTATTTACATTTTTCGACCAAGTTAGAGTGGTCATTAATTTCTTAACGGCTAATATCGTCAAAGTTTTTATAAAAATAAAAGTGGGTAATGTATCTTTTTACTATTATAAGTTAAGACCTTTTCCATTCACCTTCTTAACATTTAACCATATCGGAAAGAGCCTCTTCCGTTACCGTGGGGTAAGGTCATGAAAGCGGACCTTTTAGGGTACCTACCTCCTCGGACCATCCGACATCAGGTACCCCAGTGATTCTCAGTCTGTACTGACTCCCTGAAGGGAAAGTGAAAAGTGAAAGTACGTAACCTCTTCCTTTACCGTTGGGTCAGGTCACAAGAACGGACCTCCTAGGGTCTCTGGTCTCTTGGACCACCCGAAGACAGATACCCCAACGTGTCTCAACCTGTGCTGACTTCGCTGAATCGTCGTCGTCGTCGTCGTGCTATCGGAAAGACCTCTCGTCAAACAGGCATCTCTTTAACCTAAATTTTTATACACATAGTAAAACGAATGTGAGAGGGCGAATTTTCTAAAGAAAGGGTTCCTTCATTAGTCTACACATATGTCTAAAAGATTTTTCTGACAAGAAATATTCCAACAATTATTACGTTACGAGTTTTGGGTTTATAGAATTGTCACTCCCTTACTGGATTTTTCAAAACCGTATGGACACCTTATCTTATCTCAGTAATTCATCGGACTATATCAAATTTTTTTTTTTTTTTCGTTACGTTCGTTCCATGTCAAACACATAAAGGAAACTAGAGTCTGCCACACGTATATACATGTCGACAGAGAGAACTTTCCGACCGTTCCTCTATTTGTTAGTACATCTTTTTCGTCAATGGACAGGAACTCACCATTCCTTTTCTACCTAAAATAAACGAAATATGGAGAGACATAAAAGTGTTAACAGATATAACTCATATATAATGACAACAGTAGTCCCCTTTTTATTGTGACGTTCGTTATACCAATTACTCAAAGAAAGTAGCAAATACGACTAAATTAAAACTCTAGTGGCAAGACAAAACAAGATATTTGGTAGTAAAAAGGAGAAAGGTAATCCTACGAGGACTCTCACGAGGGGGACGGTCCGCTATTGACCCCACGAGACCAACTACTCACCACAACAGTAGGATTGGGGAAACGATTATTCGGTGAAGTAGGTGTTCTCTTACTGACAAAGTGGCCTCTGACGAAAATGGACCACTTAAATTTCTCACTAAACACCGTCGGTTCTGGACTTCCTCGGGGTTACCTCTGTGTGGTAGGAAGAAGACTCTTGGTAGATTTTAACCATTCTATGGAAAATTTTATTTACGAATAAATCTCCTCCCAAATCTTCGACCAAAGAGGCCAGAAAAGAAGTAAGTCCCGTACACTTTGTCCGTTAGGATTTCCGGTTTTAGAAACTAAAAAGTTGACGAAGACAGTAGTTCGGGACGAGAAAACTATATCTTTCCCGAACATGTCCGGAATTTGGTTTTATCAGTGTCCCCGACCTCCTTCTTCCCTTTCTCCGAAGAAACACGTATCTAAACCCTTACAATCACAAAATGTTTGGTTTCACGGGATAAAGGAACGAAAATCCTGTCATAAGGTATTAGGTGCACGTAAAATAGGAGTCTCAGACTAAATTTACCTTTAACAAGAAACCGACATCCTATGGATGACAGGGCACTCCAGGTCCAGAAAGGGACACAGAAAGGCATCAGATCTGAAGACGCCCACAGCATCCTCGCTTACGGTAGTTCGCTGTCTCCTCCACCTCCCCGGGTTCGCACCTTTCATTCGAGTCCGGTGTCCGAGGTACAACCACGGACTGTTCGCTCTAGTCCGCGAGAACGAGAGTTTCAACGACCTCCCTCTTCCGATAAAGGAGAGTGACGTCTCTCGTTCACCAAATGGAATAAAATTTTCTTTTAGTTACCGTAACTGAGCCAGGAACACTCTTTAGCAAGGGGCCTACCGTCCAGTTATGTCTACACTAAATTTTGCAATTCTTTTAGTAACGGTCTCTTGGAAGGAAAATTGTAGACTAATAACCACCCTTGGTTCCGAAACACACAATTTAAAGTAAATCTCGAGGACATTCAAAACAGTACTCTTGACCTGGTGAGATCCTATATACGTCATCAGGTCTTCTAGAATTAAACAGTCGATCAAATATCTTGACAAAGGATTAAGCTCCCTCTAATTCCTTCAAACTGTTTACAGCTCCAATAGTCAAATTTAATACATTCACAAAGTTGAAAATGGCATTTGTGTTGAGGGAAATTGAAATCCAAGGTAAATTTTAATATGAACTGAGAGAGAGAGGAGAGAGTGGGGTTGAGAGACATTCATAGAATTCGAAAATATTTCAGTATTGGTAAGCATAAAGGAAACTAGAGGTGACGAAAAGTCACATACATACACACAGATAATATGTTATATATAATCTACTTCACATACATATGATTATGTAGGTATATAAGCTTATGGAGGCATTAATATCACGAAATCGGTAGATATCAAAAGTTTCTATTTACCATTCGTGAAGTACATTTAGACAATATAAATTATACCAACGTCATTTTAATATAAAATTAGATTTATATGATTACGAAATGCGAAAATGCATAAACTGAAAGTGAAAATACTAATTCGATATGTAAAATTTTTTATGAACCTTCTACACTCATCTTCTCTTAACCCCTTTCTAATTTATTTGTTTTGGTACTCAAAGGGAAAAGTCTACTTACGACATAAGGTATACTTTTGTTCAAGGAGTGTAAACGCAGAAATAGGCAATACTACGGTGAACGTTCTTAAAGAGAATTACCACTTGTTGGTAGGACACACAGCACAGTATCAGTCTATAATGCAAAAAATTCATTGTTCCTCTCCTACCGTTCAATGACAGTACTGTTCGATGACAACTGTTCTGACAAAAGTTCAGTCGGAGCTACCTTCAAGGTGAAATTAACGTATAACGTCGTCAACTTTCTTATACGGACACTGGTTTTATCATTGTATTTAAACCTCCCTGGTGAAGGTGACACAAGAGTACCGAGGACACCCTTGTCCGAAGAGACACGACAACTTTCGGATAAAGGGTGTAGTGGGTCAGATCGGTAGATCGTCCCAAAACTTTACAGCGTACCACTGCGTCGTAGGATTACCACAGAGAACCCTTTGTAAAAAAACCACTCTGTTATAGTCCCCAGGAATCTTACCTTCGGTGTGTTTCCTTGTATTTTTGCTCCTGTCTTCCGATTAGGTGGAGCGCATCGTCGTCACGGTGGCACGTCTATATAACTAAATTAATCAGGTGTTGTTACAGACAGAAACTACAAACGAGACATCTCAAGGATGTGACGATCCGACGAAGAGACGTGTTGAGCGAACTAATAAAGGTACTTCGTATCCAGTTCTTTTTACGTCACGTTTCGTCTCAAAGAGAAAGTTTTTTTACTTTCGTAATATTATACAATTAAAGTTTCTAGTTCTGATCAACTCGAATAGTCCGTACTTACTACCGTAAGACGCACAAAAGACTCATAAAACCATCTTCATTAAAAAAAAAATAGAGATGAACATCCTCTAATATTTTTGCATAAAATACTCCTCGGGTGCACCTTATCCTTGAAAATAAAAATTTTATTTACGATGACCCTGACCGTTGTTTACTTGGAAATAAAATTTTTTTACATGAAATTGACACCTTTTTTTAAAATTCTCTATTGAGTGGCGTCGCACTCCTTACATATAAAATTAAGACAAATTCCGTAGGAGCTGTTACTTAATGAGGTTTCGTATAGAGAACTTAATATTATAAGTATTCGCTGGTTTTTTTCTCGTATTTGTTTACATTGCGAGTTGAGACAAGGAAAGGAGTTATGGGGACACACACGTGTAGTACAAAAAACACGGAGACACTTACACCGTCATATGCAAAAGAAAAGTTTTCTGCAGATGACTAATAAAGGGATAAGAATCTAGATAATAGAGAACACTATAAAAAATACGGACGGTTACTTTGCTTTTAACACGTAGACTATTCGTCTAACTATTTCCCCCGTAGAGTTGAAAGCTATTCTAAGTATTATAACAGGATCTGAATCTTTCATCGGTGTGCATACTGAAGTAGGACACAAAATTTCTTGTTTACTTTAGCTTGTAACGATAAAAACAGTCATTCATACCGATTGTTAAAATGGAAAAAACAACAACAACAACAAACAAAACAATTCAAGTACTCCTAAAGAAGAAAGAATTTTACCCAACTTGAAACATTTGTAAACGTTTACATTTTTTTATCTCAATACTTGAAGCAGTCAGTAGAACTCAGTATGTCATACGAAGCAGATGGGGAAAATAAAAGTCAAAAAACGAGTTCACGAAATTTCGTTTAAGATTTGTAATACAGCTAGGTGAGGATATATCCGAAGAATAAACGTACTGGTCTCACAGTAAAAGTGTGGTCTGTTTTATTTGTTAATAATGGGTCACTGTGTTATCGTCCGGAAATCGTAGACCACCTGTATGCCAGGGTAGTGAAGCACCGTTTATTTTCCCCTTCTTCACCTTTGTCACTGTCTAAAATAAAAGAACCCGAGGTTCTAGTGACTCCTGTCACTGACGTTGGCACTTTAATTTTTTGTGAACGAGGAACTTTCCTTTCGATACTGTTTGGATATGTCACGTAATTTTTCGTCTCTGTAGTGAAACGACTGTTTCCAGGTATATCAGTTTCGAACCAAAAAGGTCATCAGTACATGTCTACACTCTCAATCTAGTAATTCTTCCGACTCGGGGTTTCTTCTATAAAAACTTGACACCACGACCTCTTCTGAGAACTCTCAGACAACCTGTCGTGTCTCTAGGTTGATCAGTTAAGATATCTCTTAGTTGGGACTTACAAATAAGCTCCCTGACAACGACTTCGACTTCCAGGTTATAAAACCGGTGGACTACACTTCTCGGTTGACTAATCTTTTCCGGGATTACGACCCCTTGTTACTTCCGTTTTCCTCTTCTCCCGTCGTCTCCTATTCTACCAATCCATCGTTTTAACTGAGTTACTTGTGCTTGAACTCGTTTGAGTCCCTCTATCACTTCCTGTCCCTTCGGACCGTCCAACGTCAAACCCCCCAACGTCTCAGCCTGTGCTGAATCGTCGACTTGTTGTTGTCGGTCTTAAGGGACCGCCAGGTCACCAATTCTTAAGTGGTCCGTTACGTCCCCTGTGCCCAAGTCAGGGACCAGGTCCGTCTAAAGTCTACGACACTCCGCTGCTTCGGACAGGTGGATCTCGGACACGAGATGGTTCTCTTCGGTGGTGTTACTCTTCGAGTGTGTGGTGTTCGTCTCTTTCGGGTACGCATCGTCGCTTCTAAGTCGTGTCGGTTCTATTTATCTATTTATTCAAAATTTGTTTGATATTTTTTTTGTCATGGAGTATGTTAGTTTACACACTTAAAACTAAGTTTTTTTGACTGTGGTCTACTCCGAAGATTGTCTTAACCATTTTAGACAGCTTACCTCCTGTTTCCTCGGACCACACGACGGTAGGTACCCCAGCGTTTCTGAACCTGTACTCAGTCGTTGACTCGTTGTTGTGGAAAATTGGTGGAAGTGGGTAAAAACGGGTAGGGACGTTGGAGATTATTGGTCTCTAGACAAGAGACACAAATTTTCAAATCAGAAAACAAGAGAATTATTAATCTTTTCTTAATAAGATCTTGTTGACGATCGACAAAATTAGACATAGGGATAACTATTTCAACCTAAAAAATTCATATTGTTACAAGGTCCTTAAAAAGATCTTGTGACAGAGACAGAAAAGTCCATATCATGTATATAATTTACCTTTTTATCTTAATATACTCACCCAATTCATAAAAATTAAAGACTACCACTAATACTTAATATCTAATGAAAATGTATTCAACGGGACCTGACCCTCAGTCTTATTATACTCAAGTTCAAGAGTAAGAAGACAAAAGATTTGTATACTCAACCCCGTTCGGTGGATGGAAAGATGGAAACAACGGACGGACAAAATAAGATTTAGGGGACCTCCTCCCGTGTCGTTGGGTGAGGTCAAAAGAACGGACCTCTAAGGGAACCTGTCTCCTCGGACCGTCCGATATCAAGTGTCCTAGTGTTTCTCAGCCTGTGTTGACTTCACTGAATCGTGCGTGGGTACGTGTAAGATTAGTTCTTACAACCCTCCACGAAAAATCTTAAAAATTCTACGACGAACAAGTTTAATGAACCGTGTACATCTAATATTCCTTCACTGAACCAAACCTTATTAGCAAGACAAGGAACAAAACAGAAATCTGAACTTTTTCTTTCTAGAGACACGTATACCAAATACGTATGTTCGGTTCACATAAGGGTCATAAATCATCTACCGTTTTATTTTACATTTCAAGTCACATATGAGATCTCTAGTACAATTTTAATATATAAGGAAAATTCTTTTCGACTTACTGTAAATTTACTGTAAAAAGATAAGATGTCTGTGGTTTCCGTTTATGGTTTCATTAAACATTCGCAACGTTCCATTACAACCCTCTCTGACACAGTAGTCCATTCTTAAAGCATTATGTTTTTTTCGGGTTTACTGACGGAAGAACAATATACAATTTTTTTTGTTGTCCTCTAAAATACCCTGTATATATTTTCTCTCTACTGATTACGTACGATATCTTAACTCTTAACTACGAAAATTTTTATCTTTAGTTGATGATATAGTAGGTTATACGTTCTTCAAACACATAAAACTGGAAATATTCATGTAGCATAGTTCAGAGTTCGTAAGTCTTAAACCCAGCAAAGTCGTAACATATAGAAGAAACGTCTATATTTGATCATATTTCAAACAAAGAATTTCTTCTACCTTCGGAAAAAAATTTATGTCGAGGAGTCAGTCTCCTTAACCAATGATCCTTACCACCTCCTCTACGACAAGAAGCAACAACAGACGGAATCCCGACACAAAACACCGAACCCTTAGCCCC